>CM031234.1:775236942-775720705 GCA_018340775.1 Taxus wallichiana var. yunnanensis | reverse complement strand
TCTTTGAATATTCATTGATTTTCTCTGGCCGAGAAGCTCGAAGTCTCGGCGGCGATCGTGGGAGGTGCACTACCCATCTTCTCGTAAGGGTTGAAGCGAGATATTTGTTCTGCTCCTTGATAGCCTTTTCTCTTCTTTTATTCCTGAAGCTTTTTGCAGAGGGCATCGATCAAGGAAAGAGCTTCCCCTGGAGACTTTCAGAAGACGTCCCCATTGTGACTTGAGTCACAGTAAAATCTGTCAGAGACAGATCTTTTTTCTCCTTGAGGGGATCAGGGTATGCTATTTCCATAACTCTCTCACCCGCAGCACTTTGAGAGAAGCGTGTTACAGGCTTTTGCTTCTTTGCCCCTTTGGCCGGAATCACTGAAAAGTCCATCGGAGCGATGGGAACTTTCCTCTTTTGTTGGCTCAGCTGCTGAGAGATCCAGGCTGGTCCCATAGAAGAAGGACCAGAGACAGAGGAGGAGGGAGCAACAGTAGAAGAGGGGAAAAACGTGGAGACACGCGGCGGTGGCATTGAAAGCATAGCCGAAGAAGTGTCCACGGGAGGAAGGGAAACCGCAGCTGCAGAAGACAAAGGAAGGGAAGGGAGCCCGGAAATGAGGGAAGAAATGGAAGAAGATAAATCAGTGAGGGAAGAGAAGATAGACGAAGAGGCAGGGGAAAGAGTAGAAGAAGAGGCGGAGGACATGACCAAAGGGATGGTCGCCTGAGTTACTTGAGGAGGAGAAGGAAGAGAAGAAGAAGGGATAGAAGGGACTTCTGTGGTTGTAGCAATGCCGACATCCTGAGTGGATGGGCGTATGGGACTATCCTCCGCTGCTTCTTTCTCTGGCGAATCCAGAGTTATTACCTGTTCTGGCGCTGTGGAAGGAGGACTTTCAGGGGCTTCTTCCTGAATGGTGCTGGATTCACCTTCTGTACCTTTGCCTTTTAGCTGCTTCTTGGACCTTGGAGGCGCATTGCCCAATGGGGAGGTGGTGAAATCTACCCCGAGGTAGATCAGCCCATTCATGCGGCACCAGTGCTCTGTTCTGCGCATAGTCTCCTTGACCCTCTCCTCAATTGTTTGAGGAGCCTTGCTTCTGTCAATGGCCGGGAAGGGCCAATCATCCCCTTCCGTGTCATTATACACCTTGTCTACTTCATCTTCCGTAGTTTGGAAGCCTTTGGGGACAATGGCCACTCCGTATTGGATAATTTCCGCCAATGCTAAGCGAGAATGATCCTTTCTTCTGAGTTCCACCTCGTGGATGACGTCAATGTAAATATCCTCAATTTGAGGGACATGGATCGGATCAAGCTTAGCCCTTGGCAGGCAGCTCCTTGGGTCAAAGGTAGGCCTGGCTGGGAAGTCATGTTTCAAATTGAGCAACTCCAGCTCTGCGAACATTTCCTTCGCCTTGTGATGGGAGGAGCATGTGTACCGGCCCACTGTGAGGGGGAAAGGAGTTCCACCCTTCTTTCTTTTGAGGCATTTCTCATGGTATGTGACCAGCTGCCTTGATAACTCTAGTAGAATCAGCTTAGGTCCAGCATACCTCGGTAGCCTGGTTGGCTCGCCCAAGAAGTTGACCGCCCTCAGATAGGTAAATGTGGGAAACCGGGTGAACAGGCCCCCACTTCTCCACGGTTGACACAATGTTTTTGGTCGTGCGACCATGAGTTAGATTTGGCCTTAACAGAAAATGATGTGATAGAAGAAAGCATCATTAATTTTGGCGATTGAGGGATGCTATTCTCCACCTCGCCTCGATAATATTCATATATTTTGACCTGAGGCCAAATTCCACTTCGGTTTAGCCTTGGATAATCCCTCTCCGACGCTACAGCGTAGACTACGTAGGAGTTCATATGGAACACTCCCGTTGTGGCGAATTGTCAGAGCTCGGAGATGGTGCTACTTATTATTTCTCCCCAGCAAAAGCGTTGCTCAGGCACATTCTTATTCATTGTTTCCAAGTACCTCAGCATCCATTTATGGAAGTAGTGGGCATCAGAAAGCCCGAAGACCCTGCTCAGGAAAGTAATAGTATCGCTGAGCTCTTCTGAGAAGTCACTGCGGTGGATGATTTGGGGCCACCGGGTTACCACCTTCTTGTTTTTCAAGTAGACTTCGTTCATTAGTTGCATGCATTGGTCTTCATTGTCTTCCCAGGCCTTGATGCACTCTTCTTGGCTGACGGCCACAAAGTGCCGGTGGTGAGGGATGCCGAGCATTATCTCAAAATGACGGGCAGTGAGGTTTATGACTACCTCGCCCTTGCTGTTTTCGACACATCTTGTGTCCTTGTTGTAAGATTGTGCAATCACCATCATGAATTCATTGTTGACGGCACTGACGGGGATTCCTCCGGTGAAATGCAGGGCACTGCCTATTAATTTGTCCATCCACGGACTTCTTGTAACCTTCTGAGTCCTAACCCAGAATTCTTCCATGTCAATGTGACCCAACTCTGAGTCCCTGACATCCATACTGCATTCAGCCTGTGATTCGGGCATCCTGACCCTTTGATATTTGTACTTCATCTCTTCCTCTGTAAGCTTAGCCTTTCCTCTTGGTTTGGTGGGTCTCTTGCTGGATGTAGACATATGTTCTTTTGAATTCAGTTGCTGATCTGCATGAAGAAGAAGCGAGACCCAATCCAAAAAGGTTGAATTAGCCATTTGATCTTCCATCGGAATGTTAGCAGAAGAAAGAGTTAGAGATTTTAAGGCTCAGGGCGCGGGGCGCATGAAAACTGCAGCTAACAGGGCTAAATAGATAAGGCGCACAGAAAAGGAGTGCTGCAGAGGTTAAATTGGCGCCAAAGGCGCATGGCGCATGGATACTGCATATTGCATTTGATATAGGGTGCATGAGAAGCGCGTGTTACATTGGGACAGGATGCGCCCAAGGGAATATGGCGCGGCGCACGAAAAACTCACACAACATGGTGTTATTGCAATCGGGATGCGCTGCGCCTTCAGTAGCTTCATACTTAGCGCAGTAAAAACTTTTGTTGCATGGAAGCCGGGTGCGCCATGGGCACATGGAAAAAGGATGCAACATGGACGGATGGTGCGCCATGGGGCGCAAGAAGCAGCACTTCAGAAGACGCGGAAAAGGCGCGCCTTGAGGGCGCATGAGCTCATGATGCAGCAGGCCGAAAGGGTGCGCCATTGGCACGGATTTTGCTTTTGTAACAGGGCGGGTAGATGCGCCATGGGGGCGCAACTGTTCTTAGTGTTGCAGGGGTGACAGACGCGCCAAGGAGAAAAACAGAAAACCAAACTCTTAAAGGGGGTTATACATGATTCTTAGATTTCTTCTCCTCTTTGTTTTTTAACATGCTCAGTGGGCAAACGAAACGGTTAAAACCAAGAGGATTACAACCACGGTTTCAAGAAAATGACCTTCTCCAGCAGATCTGGAAAGAGGAAGGATAGCATGGGGGGCAGACAGCAAACGGAGGAGGCTAGGCCAACACATTTATATATAAACAACCACCCAACAAGCAAGAACCAAACCAGGAACACACCAGGAACTGAAAGCACAAAACGCACAAGAGAGAAATAACACCTCTTACCTGGATATATAGCAAAAGTTGCAACGGGTCCACAGGACGATGAAAACGATGGAGCAGAGGCTGACAAGTTCAGAACGATCACGTGCTCAACAAAAGTGAAAATGACATTTGGGAGCGCACTCACATATATATAGAAAAACTAGTCATAAATGCGCCAACCAATTTTTCAAAGGCGCATGAGATTTGCTGTCGACAGGAGAAAGCGTGCGCCCTTTGGCGCACGAAAGTATTTGACAACAGGAGACGAAGTGCGCCTTTGCGCGCCAAAAGCATTGTCGACATGAAGTTATGTGCGCCCTTTGGCGCACCAAAAAGCGGAGCAACAAAAGTTGTGTCAACAATAAGGCGCATGCGCCTTGGCGCATGCAAAAGAGACTCAACATCCTTTGGCGCACCGAAAGATGTGTTAACATGGAAAACCATGCGCCAAAGGCTTTTAAGGGGGCGCATCAAAAGCTAGTGTTACAAGGATATTTCATGCGCCCAGCCAAAAGAAGGCTCAGAAAGACTAAGTTCGAAAACTAGATTTCCCGGGAAGGGATTTTACAACGTTTCAAACGCAAGGGATCCCTAACGAGGGATCGGAACAAAATTTTCGGTATGGTTATCGGTAAAATTGCCTTTGTCAATTTTACGGGATAACAATACCATCATGTGTGTCAAATATGTGATATTTTTTGAGATACGTTTATTATTCATACATATGTATATATGTATTAATTCATTGACATTCCTTTTATTTAGTGGATGATGTACTTGGTTTCATTTCCAGTGTATTGTTATTATGGAAACTAGGTGAGTTAGGCATGGTTGAGTTATGTTTCCTAAGAATGGTGGAGTCGGGTTGTCTAGGTATGGTGGAGTGAGGTTGTCTCAGGCACGGTGGAGTCGGGATGTCTGGGCATGGTAGAGTCAAAGTTATCCGGGCATGGTGGAGTCAAGTTGTCCAAGTTTGGTGGAGTCAGGTTATCTAGGCATGGTGGAGTCAGGTTTTCTAGGCATGGTGGAGTCAGGCAAGTTAGGTTTTCTAGGCATGGTGCGGTTCCAAGTACTGTTGTTATGAAAATATGATTTGGTTTACATGGTTTGGTTTAATTGTGAAGTTATTGATATTGTTGAAATGTTAGGCATTTTGGGTATGAGAAAATGTAAATGTTATGGATTTTAGATGTTAGACATGATGTGATTGAAAGGTGAGGGTGATTTTAATTTCCAAATTATTGATTCTATGGAAATAAAATGAATGATGTGTATGATTTATGAAATTAGTAAGTTTAGGAAAAGAGTGGATGAGCTAACCTCGAAGGGCCCCATGCCCTAAGAGTTTTGCCTACATAGCCCTTGTGAAAGGGGCCTTAGGCTGATGTAGTTCTCCCTTAAACCAGGGAAGAATAAGATGGGGTTAGTGAAATGAATAGGTGAATTAGGTAATTAGGTTGGTAAGGTAGGACAATGATGAAATGTTAAATAGGTAATAGGTAAGGTGAATGAGGCTTGGTTTTAGGTATAGAAAAATGTCTGCATAGATAGTTTTGATGTCAATAGGATTTTCCTATCAAAAATATCAACCCATGAAAAGATGAGAAGGTGAGAGGGATGATTTTCCCAAAAGTGGTAAGAACCCTAAGTGTTAACCCGTAGACTTATTTGAACATAAGACCATAGATGCATTGTAGGTGTGAAAGTTCTATAGGTGAAAGAAGTGACATGATCACAAGATGTAAAATACATGCTACGTCCCTTGAGTGGTTTAGGAGATTAGAAAAAATAGGGAAGGTGGAGAGGTTGGTTTAGCGTAACCTTGTTGTGTGACAAACATGCCCCTCTGTAAGATACCTGAAACCAAGTTAGGCTAGTCCATGACAAAAACTTTATTTTCTTCACTTTTCTTTTATGTTCATTTTTACTGTATAGACTTATCGATGCGGGAAGTCTATAATGGGATATTTTTAAGTGTCTCTTGAGTTATTCTTGAATCTAATCAATGTGGGAAGCTTCAAGGATAATTTATTTAGGTTGGATTTTTATAGTTGTCCTTTGAGGGAACAGTCTATTTATAGCAACGAGAAAGAAACATAGATGTCCATTTGTTTAGGAATTCATCTATTTGCATAAGTTTGACTCAAGGAATTATATGTTCACTATCCCATATTTTTTTTTGGTCTTTTTCTTTTTCACTTTTTCTTCTCTTCTTTTTTTTATTGTTATTTTGGACTTGAAGTCATGGACAAGTCTAGAAAGGAGTGTAGGCCTCTTTTATGAGGGAAAAACCATAGCATGAACAAGTTAGCTATGAAAGGGGTGATTTTAAGAATGAACAATTATGGGATTCCATCTGAAAAGGGGACAAAAATTTTTATGAGAATTATGCCATGAGTATAGTCATGTACTCATATTTAAGACAAGGTCGAAATGATGGCGGATTATCACACAATTCTATTTTAATCATTGGTGCTTAAATAAGGTAGATGGAGGAAAAGGTTTTCTCAAGGGACGAGCGTATAAGTGACATAAAGTGATGTAGTACTCTACTCAATAGTATAATGGTCAAAGATGCACAACATTATGGGGCTCAGTTAGGTTTACCTTCAAGTGAAGATAAATGATAAGTGTTTGATCCATAGGCGTGGATAACAATATAGGTTCTAAGACGATTGGTAGTGAATTCACCCCATTTGCTTTTCTCCTCTTTAGTTACATGATGATTTTCATTTAGGACAAGATCACCGACCTTGAAGGTTCGTTCATGGACACATTTTTCATGGGATTGTCTAATACATTTTTGGTATATTTGAAGGTGATTAAGAGCATTTGAGTGGAGTTCATACGAAGCTCAAGTTGGTCTAAACTTGTCTTGGAAAATGAGTATGTATTTAAGTGTGATACAAAGAGATGGAATTTTGACTTCAAGAGGCAAGACAACCTCTATACCATAGATGAAAGGAAAAGGTGTAGTCATGGTGGAATTATGAATATGAGTGCGATAAGCCAATAAGGCAAAAGGAATGTGCATGTGCCAATCCTTACCAATATCGTTGACTACTTTCATAAGGATTTTTTAAAGAGTTTTTTATTCGATTCGACTGGCCATTGGTTTGTGGGTAGTAAGGTGAAGAAAAACTAAGTTGAATGCCAAAGGTATCACACAATTTTTGTAGGGTTTTTTTTTTTAATTGTTTTCCATTGTCAGTGATGAGATGATGAGGAACACCGAAGCAACAAATGATGTGATGGTTGATGAACTCAAAAATTTTCTCAACTTTTGTAGAAATGAGAGGTGAGGCTTCCACCCATTTAGTATAGTATTTAGTTGCGGTGATGATCCATTGGTGACATTGAGAGGAATGAGGGTTAATCTCACCTACAAGATCCAAACCCCATTGAGATAAAGGCCAAATATCTCTAGCAACTTGTAAGGTGTGGCTAGGAATATGGTGAATATTAGCATGTTTTGACATTTCACACAATGTTTGACATATTCACAACATGGGTCTTGGTTTATTGTGGGCCAATAGTAGTCGAGGTGAAGGATGCGTTTAGTGACAACAAGGCCACTAAAATGACCACCACAAATTCCATCATGGATTTCCTTTATGGTGTATGGGATTTTGGAACTAGTGAGGCATCGAAGTAGGATATCGTCAAAGCTGCATTTATAAAGGAGACCTCCCATGATGACATAAGGAGAATTTTTGAAGAAAATATCATCAACCATTGTGAGTGAGGTTTGAAGGTATGATTGAAAAGGAGAGGTAATCAGCATATTGCTTATACCAAATGTCACGTGAGTTGGTTTGATACATCCCACAAAATTTACTCCATAGGTAATATAAGAAGGATATTTTAATTGATGTAGTGTGATAAAGATTTGTGAATCAGTGGGTGAAGCACGTATTTGTGAGCCAAGGCAAGCCATGATATCTGCAAATTTTTTAGTGGAGTGAGGTGTAGTTTGAAGGTGGTAGTGATCAAACGTGGTCAAAAGTAGGTCAACATGATGCTTGTACTTTTGTAGGACCTCATTACAACATTGATAGACACCATTGACTTGGTTCACTACTAGTTGTGAGTCACCAAAGATGTTAATGGATGTAACATCTAAGGCAATGGCAGTTTGGAGACCTAATACAAGGGCCTCATATTCGACCATGTTGTTGGTACAGTCAAAGTCAAGTTTGAATGAAAAAGGCATGGGTTCACCATCAAGAGGAATGAGAATGACTCCTGCATCACCCCCACATTGACATTTGGAACCGTCAAAGAATAAGGTCATTTGGTAAATAATAGTTGCCTCGGGTTCATCATCAAGGGATAGGGTAGAAATAGATTCATCTGGGAATTCAAATTTGGAAGATTGATGACCGTGGAGCATTATGTCAATGAGTTGGTCGGAAATGTCTTGTCCTTTGATAGAATTTTGATGAATAAATTCTAGGTATAAGTCGGTGAGAAGCATGAGCCAGCGAGAGGTGCATTGGTGTTGAAAAGGCTTAGCGTACATGTAATGCAAAGGGTTGGTATTAGTGATAATGAAGGTTTTGTGGTTGAGTAGGTAGTGGCAAAGTTTGGTGGCCACAAAGACTAAATCAAGACAAAGCTTTTCCGCATGTGTATATGTTGTCTCATAGTCTAAAATCATATAGTTTATGTAGTAAACCACTTATTTCTTATGTTGTTTGTCACGATGAGAAATCATGGCCCCTAAGGAATAGTCAAATGGAAAATATGTAAAGGTAGAAAGGTTTTTCATCTTGAGGTGGAATGAGCATAGGTGGTTGAAGAAGATATTCTTTCAATGCTTCAAAATATTTTTGACACTCTTCATCCCATGTGAAGGAAACATCCTTTTAAGAAGATGATGAAAAGGATGACATCGATTTAAGAGTTGGGAAATAAAATGCCAAATAGATTGTAATTTTCCTTGAAAACTATGTAACTGGTGAAGATTAGTAGGTGACAGAATATTGAGTATGGCCTTTATTTTAGCAAGATCGACTTCAATACCATGTAGAGAAACAATGAAACCAAAGAGCTTTCTAGAGAGAACCATGAAGACACACTTCTTTGGTTTAAGGAGAATGTAGTATTTGATGAGATGGTCGAAGATAATTTTAAGAACATGAAGATGTTCAATGAATTTTGGATTTACCCAAAAGGTCGTCGACATAATATTCCAAAGTATGTTATGCATAATATCATGGAAGATATAGGTCATTGCACACTGATAAGTGGCACCAACATTTTTTAAACCAAAGGGCATGACCCGATAACAGAAGGTTCCCCAAGGGGTGATGAAGGTGGTTTTATGTTGATCTTTCGGTGTGAGTAATATCCGAGTAGGATCCACGGAGAGGATTAAGATGATCCTAAGGAGACTATAGTTACAGAGACACAAGTTGTGGCTGAAGAGGAAGATCCAAAGAACAAGGTTGAAAGGGTTAAAGTAGATAATGATAAGATGAGTGATGAGGAATTTTCCCAAATCTAAAACAGAAGGAAGTTGAGTATCTATTAGATTCAGAAGGGAACTATGCGCTGAAAGTGGCTCAGGGACTTTCCCTGGAAGATCTATCCTTGGTTGGACAAAGCTCTTTTGGCCAAAGACAGGAGGAAGGCATCTCAACATCAAATTCTTTTGATCTCTTGATGGGAGGTATTGTTCTGGATTCTATTAATCCAATGTCCTCCCTTGTCACCCACAGTAATATGAACTAAGCCTATTACTAGAAGCAATTTTAGAGCAGATGTGGGTAAAGAATTAACTCCAAAAGGGAGAAAATCTAACAAGGAGAAGAGGGAGACCTTGGTAAAGAAAGATATGGATAAAGGGATACAGAAACCTCTTAGGTTTCCTCAATCAAAGAATAAATGATTTTATTATCTTGGAATATTAGAGGGTTGAATAACCCCAAGAAGAAAAGAATTATGAAGGATTTTAGGAACAAATACAAACCTGATATTTTGATGATCCAAGAAACAAAGATGAGTACCGAAAGATTCAAAGAAGTGAGTAGGGTGATATGGAAAGATAGCCTTTGGGCTGGGGTAAGCTCGGATGGTGCTTCAGGAGGAATTGCCACCCTCTAGAACCCCCTCTTTGTTAAAGGTTTGGTCCTTCTTTCTTCGACCAACCACCGACCATGTGCTTTACTAGATTTAGTTTCACACAAATCTTGGATTGTGTCTAATATCTATGCCCCCAACTCTATTATTGGTAGAAGGAATATTTGGGGAGAACTCACTAAGGGGAGGTTTTTGTTTAAATATTTTGATTGGATTATTGGGGGATATTTCAATGCCCTCTCTCCATGGGGAAAAAAATTTGGATCCATCTCCTATAATGACAATATGGATGAGTTGGCTAATTTTTTAGTGAATAATGATCTTGTTGACCTCGAGCTTGGAGGGTCCAAATTCACTTGGGCTAACAAAAGAACTAGAGATAGGACCTCATATAGATTAGACTAGACAAATTTGTGGTGAGTCATTCTTGCATGCTTAATCAACTCTACTCTCTATCCACCTTACCCATAATTGGATCTGATCACAATCCGATCATTCTTAAGCTAGGTATGGCTATTCCTAAAAAATCTAGACCTTTCAAATTTGAAAAAATGTGGCTCCAACACCCTGACATCCTCAAGAGAATTCAAGAATGTTGGGGATCACGGTCCATGGTGTCCCGATGTATAAATTAAGTTTAAAGTTGAAACATGTTAAACAAAATCTGAAAATTTGGAATAAGGAAATTTTTGGGAACATCTTTCAGTATAAGAGAAGAATAGAGGAAGACTTAAGGACTATTGAGGAGCTGATGGAGGAAGATGGGCTCAACCAAGCACTTAAAATTCAAGAGCAGGCTCTCCTCATTGAATATCATGATATCTTGGCTAAGGAATTCTACTAGAAGAAAAAATATAGAGTTAAATGGCTAAAGGAGGGTGATATAAACACAAAATTATTCCACTTCTCTACCACCTCCAAGACAAACCATCTCAAGATCAAGGAAATCAGGAAAAATGATGGTACACTCATAGAAGATGAAAAAGAAATCAATGAAGCTATTATCAAATATTTTAAGGACCTCTTTCTCCCTGGGTTAGATCCGAATAGAACTTCTTGGGAGAAGGCTTTAGGACTCTTCTAGAATGTCATCTCACAACAGGATAATAGAGATCTTATGCTCATTCCTGGGGAGGAAGAAATCAGATATTCCATTTTTATATGGAACCAGATAAATCCCCTAGACCAAATGGGTTCTTGGCCTTCTTTTTCCAACAGTTCTGGGAAGTGGTTAAGAATGATGTCATTGAGATGATCCAGACTTTCTTCAGTAATGGTCCAGATCCTCAAACAAATTAACAAACCTTCTTGGTCCTTATTCCCAAGATGATAGGGGCTAAGGATGTGAAATATTTTAGACCCATTAGTCTATGCAACACTAGCTATAAATTTATTACCAAAATTATTACTTTCAGGCTCAAGAAAGTTCGGCCAATTTCATCTCTCCTAATCAAGGGGCTTTTGTTCCTGGGAGACAAATTCTGGATAGCATTTTGGTCATCCAAGAGGCCATTCATTCTATCAAAATTTTAGGAAGATATTCCATGTTTGTCAAGTTGGATATGCATAAATCATATGACAAAGTTTCGTGGGCCCTTCTCCAAGCCATTCTGACCAAGGTGGGGTTTGATGCCTTTTTATCAACATGGTTATGGTATGCATTTATTCTACCAACTTCTCTATTATGATCAATGTTAAACCAGAAGGTTTCTTTCAAGTTGGTAGAGGACTCAGAAATTGATATCTCCTCTCCCCCTTCCTATACATGATTTTGGTGGAAACTTTAAGCAGACTTTGTAACCAGGCGGTCTCCCTTAATCTCTTGCAAGGTCTCAAAATTTCTAATGGTCTTCAGCCTACTTACCTTAACCAATTTGTTGATGAAAATTTCTTGATGGGGAAGGTGTCTATGCAAGAAGCCTCTATCTTCAAAGATGTTCTGAATGAGTATGAGGAGGTCTCTGGTCAGCTGGTCAACTTCCTCAAAAGTGTTATTTTCTTCATTAATGTGGAAGAGAAATTCCAAGTGAGACTGGCTCACATTTTTGGTTGTAAGATAAATAATTTTCCAGATTCCTATTTGGGAATGCCCCTCATTCAAAAAAAATCAAACCATTCCATCTAGAACACTCTACTTGAGAGAGTTACCAATAAGTTGTCTACTTGGAAGGGGATTCTCCTATCTCAAGCTAGAAAAATTCAACTTCTCCAAAGCTCTCTTCAAGGTGTCCCAATCTACGTCATGTCCCTTTTTCAACTTCCGGTCAAGATTTTTGAGGCTCTAGAAAATATTCAAAGAAGGTTCTTGTGGGGAAGCACACGAGGAGAAAGTTGCATTTCCTCTGTGGCTCGGGGAAAAAGTGACCAAGCCTAAGGATTGTGGTGGGTTGGGATTAAAGACTATGAGACTTGTGAATGAATCTCTTGTGGCTAAAGCTAGTTGGAGAGTGATAAAGAAAGAAGGCCTTGGATTGATATCATCAAAAGAAATATTTAAGGAATACTGGAAGAATTTAGACTTTCTTTTCAGAGGACAATATCCCTAAGATCTTTCTTTTGGAATTCTTTTCTCTCTAGGGAAATCCTGAGTATGGGTATTAAATGGAATATTGGGAAAGGTGATAGAATTCATTTTTGGAGGGATTTTTGGCTTTCTAATAAACCTTTAGTGGAGGAAGAACCTATAAAAATTGTAGCGCAACTCTATGAAGACAATGGTAAAGTTTGGGTTAGAGACTATAGGAACTTCTCCAATAATCATGTTTTTTGGGAAAAGGTGCATCCCCTCCCAATTTCATTAGGGACAATCAATTTTTTGATAATCTCAACTCTAAGTTAAATATATTCTATATCCCATTCTTCCAACAAAATGAGGACTCTATTATATGGAAGGAAGAGGATTCTAGAAATTTCTCTGTTAAATTTGCATACCTCCTAAATTTCAAGAATTCTAGCCAAAAAGATTACTGGGGAAAACTTTGGGTAAAGGAAATTTTACCTAAAGTTAACATTTTCCTTTGGTTGGCCACTCAGAAAAAAATCCTCACTGTGGATAATTTGAGGAAACGGGGGATGCTTCTCCCAACAAGTGTGTGCTTTGTAAAAAGAGGAGGAAAGTGTCAACCACCTCCTCATCTCTTGTCCCTTTCTCAAGCGGTGCTTTCCAAGGTGTTGGATATTTTCAAAGTGCAATGGGTCTGCCCTAACTCCATTGAGGAATGTTGGTTACAATGGGATTGTCCTTTCAAGTACCCCTTTCTTATGGCTACCTATAAAATGGCCCTTCCCCACTTCATCTAGAGCTTATGGAAGGAAAGGAATGCTCTCATCTTCAGAAATTAGAAGGCTAACATCAGAAAGGTCAGTGTTGGTTTGATTTCCTCTATTAAAGAGAACTCCAATCTCATTAAGGTGAAGACTAAAAAGGCTTATTCTAGCAAAGAAGAGGAAGTTCTCAAACAGTTCACCTTCATTCCGCCTCAAGTCAGATTCCCATCCACTATCATTAAGTGGTCCAAACTGGAAAGGGAAAAGTCAAACTTAATTTTGATGGGGCTTCAAAAGGCAACCCTGGCTCTGGTGGTGGAGGGGGCATAATCAAGGACCATAATGGGGACTGGATCTTTGCCTATGCGCAGAACTTTGGGGACTCAGAGTAAAAATGTGGTTGAAGCACGTGCTCTTCTCTGGGGTGTTAGTCTTGTTAAGGAAAAAGGAATTAAACACATTCTTATTGAGGGGGACTTTCTTCTCATTTTAAATGCCATTCAAGCAAGACTAGTTACAATAATTGGGATTTGGGTAATATTATTCATGATATTAAAGAGCATCTTAAAAAATTTGATTCCTATATCATCACTCATATCCCTCACATCGGCAATACTTGTGCGGACATATTTGTGAATGAGGGAGTTCAAAGTAATGATTTCAAAGTGTGTAAAAAGGTGATGTGATACCTATGCATATTAATGATATTATTAATCCTAAAAATTCATAAGAACTTCACCTTAAGCTGCGTGAAGGAGAATAATGGGCTCATTTTCCAATATTGTAAAAGAGATCCTGATTTTAGATATTCTTGGAAAGACAAGTCTAATATCAAAAGTTTAGTTTCAACGTTTCAAAGAGCTGAACATTGGGGTAAACTTTTGGCCATCATGGATGGAGATAGAACCAGAGTCGAGTTGTCCAGCCATGGGTATATTATGGAGGATAAGTCTATGTGGCACCTATTTAGGATTAGGGGTTTCAGGAACTTTATCACCAGACTCCAAGGGCATGATCCTCGCTAACTATGGAATTCAGGATGGAGTGGAAAGAGGGAAAAGTGGTGATATGGGGCATGGAAAGAGGCCATTTCTTCATATAACTAGCATGGACATGGAAGGTCTGAAAATATTTAAGGATAGGAATCAGAGAGAGTATGAAATCAATACTTTATTTGTGGGAAAGGAAACCTTCCATTACTTCACCGATGGCATTACTCATTCCTACATTCCGGGGTGTGGAGGGAGGTTTGTCTACACATTATGAAGTATCTTACCCTAGAAGGTAAATATCACAAGATATATACCCACCACTTTTCCTTTTTGAACATGTTCAGACACAAGAAAATGCTTAGTATTCCCTTCTATTTATTTATGTCTCGACCACCACCTGGTGAAGGATTTCCAATGGAGTAAGGTGGAGTCCCCCATTCATGAGGGTCTCATTCTTCTCCTATTTTGAAATGGGAAACCGGCCCAAGATAAACCTATGCCCCTAATTGAGGATGAGGAGGATATTACCTTGGTGAGTGTCTTTCCAAGATGAGGGAGGGTAATCTGGGTACTAAGTAGATGGGAGAGGGGAAGAATGTGGAAGGGATGGAAAAGCAAGAAGCTGGCCCATCGAAGGGTAAGGATAGAGTGTCTCCGAGAAGGAGAGCATTATCTTAATATGTGGAAGAACAAAGTGTAGTATTTGGAGATGGTGGTTCAGGTCTTGGAAGAGACTAACTCGGTGGTGAGGAAGGGCGTGATTGATAGTATTAAAGCCACCAAGAAAATATACTTGGCCCATAAGAACATTATAGAGGATATCAAATAGTTGGACACTCTAGTTCGGGATTTGGTGCTCATCCGAAGTTGTGGAAAAAGAGAAATGAAAAAGGAGGTGGACTAGTTCTGATGAAGAGGAAGAGGAGGAGGATGATTTTGAGGAGGATATTGAGGAGAACATAGAGGAATGCCCCCAGAAGAAGCTAAAAACCTAACCTAGCACAAAAGATGAGATCAGGGAGGTTAAAACCTCCAACAAAAGTAAAGCTAACTAATGGAACTTCTCCCGATACTGTCTGTGGACTTTCAGGAAATTTCTCTATTTCTTTTTGTTTAATGGTTTAGGTATGTTTTTTATATCATTTCTTAGACCCCTTCTATGTTTTGGAGTTAAGTTTTTTTAACTCGTTGGGTCCTATTCCTCTTTTTGTCTCTCTTTGATACTATCATGATGTAATATTTTTTCGTACTTAGCCTCTAGGAGCCCATCCCTACTTTTTACCCTATCTAATAAAAAATATCCAATTATAACCTTAAAAACTTTTCCATGAGAGATAACATCTCATGACCTATCGTTAGATCAACAAGTTGGTCAATGATAGGTAAAGTAAAATCATCTTTGAGGTAATCGAGGTTAAGGTTGTGGAAATATGTACATATGTGGAGTCCCCATGTCGCTTTGGTGATAAGAATAATGTTATAAATCCATTGGGGATAATCAATGGGTAGAATAAAATAAATAGAGAGGAGGCATTGGAGTTATTCTCTTACAAGGAAAGCAATGCGTGGATGCATTTTTACATCTTTTTTTTATGGCGTTAGCATAGGAAGGGTGAAAATATTCTGGACCATGATATTTGGGTCAATACCGAGCATGTTGACACATGACCAAGAAAAATCCTTTCTATGTTCATGGAGAAAAGAAGTGAAGGCTTCTGCTCGGCAAGATCTAAAGATTGGCCAATCTTTAAGATGCGGGTGTCATCCTGAGTGTGAGAGTTGATCTCTATGGTTGATTCATTCAACATAGTTTGTGTCTCAGATGGTAATGACCGATGAATGTAGGAATTATTTGCACCTAGATAGGTAAGTAGAGAATCATCATCCTGACATTGAACAACATTGATAGAAAGAGTATCATCATCGATCATGTTAGGATAGAGGACAGGAAAAGAAACGGAAGCCTCACCATCGCGCTGATAGGTCAAAGGTCCCAAGGAAATGGTGTTTATGAAAAAACAAATTGGGAGGAATGGAATCTATATCTATAGACTCCGTAGGGGAAGGTGGGTTGATATGTGAAGATGGTATAGAAGATGGTGTACTAGGTGAGGAAGGTAATGAAGGTTGTGTTTCTTCTATGAGGTGAATGCAAGCCTTCTTTGGACTAGGTGGTGTAGCAAAGCCGATACCACTATGATATTTATGTTTGCAGGTTGTGCAGGGTATAACTATGTGATGACCTTGTTCATAAAGACCAAATCCAAAGCCCTTCCAAGCACAATGATGGAGAAAGGTATGGGTGAAGTGACGGTTAGTGAGGTGTTTGAAATCAGATGAAAAGGGGTGTGTTGTGGTTGGTGGTTTGGGTGAATAAGAAGTGACATCTAGTCCCCCATACGTTAGATTGGTGCAGAGATGAGGAGGACCATATGAAAGTACTTCTCCTATATGTTGGTCATAATATGGATGTTGGTGTAGGCTACCATACTCTTGAGGAGTAAGGAAAGTATTGATGTTATAGAGGTGATATTCCCCAAGGAAAGACACTGAAAAACATATACTAAGGATCAAATGTTGGGACTTGGAAGCTGAGATAGATGAATTACTCAAAGCTTGGGAAGATGACGGTGGGTTAGCTTTGGAAGAAATAATAACAAGTGGTAGGAATGGATGGGTCACTTGTGGTAGATGGTGTGGTAGAATTGGTAGGTGTGGTAATTAAAGAAGGTGAGTCTACCGTGGAATAAGGAATGGAATCAAAATAATTGGTAGTATTAGAAGATGTCATGACCGGAATCAAGACATTGTTTGGGTAGTATAACATGCTACACATATCTTGAACGGGAAGGCTCTACAGGAATGGTATATGAGTGTCCTTCATACTCAAATTTAATGCAACGATGAAGTGTTGAAGGTACACAACACATGGCGTGAATCCAAGGTCAGCCAAGTAACATGTTATATTGGAATTCCCCTCAAGAACATAGAAGATTTTGTGAAGAATGCAAGGACCAAC
This sequence comes from Taxus wallichiana var. yunnanensis, assembly GCA_018340775.1. Lineage (NCBI taxonomy): Eukaryota > Viridiplantae > Streptophyta > Pinopsida > Cupressales > Taxaceae > Taxus > Taxus wallichiana. The sequence goes on along the minus strand of CM031234.1, from coordinate 775,703,792 downwards.
ACATATATGAATAATGATTGTGGCAAGATTAGACGTGATGGCATAATTAAATGAGTGTAATATAACTGAGTTATTATGCTTGCAATTAGCAGGTATGTGCATTTTCTTGTACACACGTAAGGAAATGATATTGATACTTATGCCCCCGTCAATCATAACTCATCGAACACGAGTATCATCGATATGAACAAAGATGAAGAGAGCTAGATCGGGATCATCTAAATTGAAAGGAGAAATTTCTAAGTCAAAGAAACTAACAGTGGAAACTTGATGAGTGGTAGTGTGGAGAGAATTTTTAGGTGAAGCGGTAAGTGCAGCTATGTGGTGAGGGGTGAATATGGCATTGACAAGTGAAGGGTCATTGGGTAGTACCTCAATTATTTACAGGATATCAAGGAGATCCTAGTAGTGAGATTCAGAGGTTTGGATGAGATCATATAACGACATCTTTAGAGGTAATCTGCTAATTACTTTATCATTGTACGATGGGAAAATCCATCTAAAATGGGGTATGTAGGTCCATAGATGGTGATTTTAGGTGTAGGTGCAGATGGAATGTTGGGTAATGGTGTTGTGGATGAACTACCCATCTTCTCTTTCTCTTTTTCTTTCGTGCAGTGCAGTAGCAACTCAAATCATATTAATTTGAGGAAGAACTGGTGATGGAGAAGGTGTGTTGTGAAAGGTGTAATGACATGATGGGAAAAATAATGATGAAGGAACAAGCTCTTGTGAAATAATTTGGGTACACGAGAATTTCAAACGGGTTTTGGCTAGTTCACTAATGCGGACCATGTTGACCTCAAATGTGGGAGGAGGGTATAAGGATGTGTAGATGTAGAGATGGATATTGTTGAATAGGTTTGCGGTGAGGTTGTGTGTAGATAGGTGAAGTTGGAATGGGTTCCTTGTCTAAAAGATCATCATTATCAAAGTTTTCTTCAAGAGGAAACATGTGAAGAAGAATAGTCTTAAGAGCCTTATAGTTTTCTACGTCATGTCTTGGCACACGATGGTAGGCACAAATTTTAGAATCATCAAACCCTCATTTTTAGGTTTGAATGGGCCATAAGGTCTAAGTGGTGGTAATGTGATGACCTGATGTTTCCAAAAGGTTAGTTAGGATGTTGGCATAAGATCCTGCCAACGGATCGCAATGTGGAACGAGAGTAGTTTTGGATGGTGGCATGGGCATGTTAGTAATTTTGACCTCTTGTTTGGTAGATGATGTGGTTTTAGTTTTAGGTTGCACCTTCTTGGGTAAAGGTGTATTTAATGATCTAGTTGTGGGAGGAAGTGTAGGCTTCCCTACCCTTTATAAGGTAGAGGAGTATTGGGCTTGGTTTGATACTTCTTGGGTAAAGGTGCAGAAGAAGTGTGTGATGAAGAAGGGAAGGAAGATGGCGAGAAGGGGATGGGTTAACTAAAGTGGTAATAGAGGTACGGTAAATACGGTAGTGAAGGGAAATGTGGAAGGGATTATTAGAGGTAATAATGAGGGTATCGGTAAAGTGTAGATACGGGAGGTAGTAAGGACCTAGGTAACATCGAAGGCATAAGTAGTGTAGGTGGTTTAGGAGAGACAGGTGATTGTGATGAGGAGGTAGTCTGATGTGGTTTTGGTTTACCTTGGGTAAAAGGTTGTTTGACCAAGGTTGATGGGTGAGGGCTTAGGATAGACGGAAATGGTGAAGGAAACAACGGGGTAGTTGGTCTAGTGTATATGGCATAAAAGGTTGGGTTTTTCTCTTAGGTGATGGAACAGTCTTTGTAACAATTTACAAGAGTGTGGCTAGGTCTAGTTTGACAAGAGGATGGACTAATATCGATGTCAACATGACTCCCAAAGTGGTGATGGGTTTAGATACGAGATGAAGGTATGGATTTCGGTAGGGTTTTTGGCATAAGAAATGGCTTGGTTGATAATACTGATTTAGATGAGGGTGAGGGTGATGAAGGAGAGGTGATTACAATTGGGATAGGTAGGATAGTTTTGGTTTCCTTAGACACCTTTGAATAAATTGTGGAAGTATCGACAAATGATATTTTACTACGAGTGGGAAAAGGAAGTCAAGGCATCCCAAAAGAACATAATTTTCAACATAATCTAAATAGCTAGCCAATCATGAGAAATTATCTAGCTCAGATAGTGATGAACGTGTCATGACACCCATCCAAAGTTCCAAGTTAAGGTACATAAGAAAATTAGTAACCTCTTCCTCAATGGGTAAAAGTGATGCGAGGAGATCAACAGGATCTTGGAAGGTCCTAGGAGAAGTGTCACTTATAGGTAGGAAAGGTGAGAATGGATCCTCTATGGATGAAGGGGATGATAGAATAGGTTTCATGGATTCTTCCTTAGGTAATAGATTTGAATGGGCTAGGCTCCCTTTGATTTGAGAAGAAGGAAAAACGGAATCCTTCTTAGGTGGGGAACTAGGTGAAACAACTTCATTGATAGGTGAGAGTGGTGATGTGATCAGCTCCTCCATGGGTATAGGAGTAGACATGGCAGGTTCTATAATGAGCGAGAGGCATGGACATAGTAATTTTCTATATAAACAAAGGACTAGGTGTGAGGGACTCCTCCATGGGTAGGGGAGTAGATGGAATGGTGTCCTCTGGGTAAAAGAGTTCATATTAGTATCATTTCAACGATGAGGGGATGATGGGTAACTGAGGGAATATTTCAAAATGGCATGAACCTCATGCACTTGTGTGTCAGAGGATTCACCAGTTGGTTTTGACATGTGATTGTGGTTGGGAAATGGCTTCCTAAAAATGTGTAGGTTTTGGTTGGCTAGTGCGTTAGGATTATCTAAAACAATGTCACCATTATCTAACATCTCCTGGACGATGTTTTTAAACATTATACAATTTTTGTCATTGTGACCTCTTATACGATGGTAATTGCAATAATTAGTTTCCTTGTACCACGAGGAAAAGGGTGAGATGGATCAAAACTAGTATGTGGTTTGATTGGTGGAAGCTCAATGGCCCCACTTTGAGTAGTTTTTCCAAGATGGAGGAGTAAGGCTCTCCTATGGGAGTATATTTTCATTGTTCCCACTTGAATTGGAAAGTTTTCACGGAGAAAGATTAGAAGATGGTTTTGTTTGTTCGAAGGATGAGATGGGCCGGCCTTCAAGACCACCGCGTTGGCAGATCCCTTAACCTTGGAATGGTTGTGAGAATGATTGGTTTGTGGTTTAGAAGAAGAAGAAGATTCATTTGGTTTGAAGGGAGCGCTCTTGTTACGTAACTAAATTTTCTTTTCTTCAATAGCGTGAATTTCAAGTTTTTGTGCCATTGTGAATGCCTCATCAAATGTGCAAAAATTTTGGACTTGGAGAGTTGATGAGATGTGTCTAGCACAAGCTTGGTTAAACAATTCTATCAACTCATTTTGGGTCAGTTGGAATGTGAGTTGATTAATCAAGCTTTGCCACCAAGCGACAAAGTATGCAATATATTCATCCTTATATTGGTGTGTCACATACAAGTCGGTCATTGTGACCTTCTTAACAATGTTAATAGAAAAATGATCTAGAAAATTTTTGGATACCTGGTTAAATGAAAAGATGGAGTGCTCAAGTAGCACACTATACCAATCTAAAATAGGTCATGTCAAAGACATTGGGAATGTTCACAAAAGTAAAGCATCATCATGAGAGATGAGATAACACATGTGTTTAAAATCTGTAAATGTTGTTATGGGTCTTCTTTTCTATTAAATCAGTTGAATTTCGACATTTCCCAATGTGTAGGGTATGGATGAATTGGCACAGAAAAAGTGAATAGGCTCATTAAAAATTTCATCATAAGTCAGAGAGTTACGTGAGCTAGAGACAGAGGCTTCTAATGTCTGCATTTTTTCCATCATCATTTTAATGAGATCATTTGTAGGTTGTGATGATGGAACACCCCCTATGGTATAAGGGGGAGATAAGATGGGTATGACATGGATGACACTTTAGCATGTGGTGGTGCTTGAGTATGAAAATTGTGATGAGGGAATATGAGAAGGGATGGATATCATGGGAAAATACCTAGAATATGTGGTAGATGAAATAGGTTGGTGTTGATGATAGGTGTAGGTAGGTGGGGTGGATGTAAATACTCTTGTTGTGATCGGTGGAAAAGATTGTGGGATGGAGAGGAAAATGTTTTGGAAGGGAGTAGGGGTTGTCAACACTAAAGGTGGTTAGGATGAAAAAGGAACCTATGAAGTGGATGATGGTATAGCAGATGTCGTAGGGGAGATGGATGTCAAGGGTGCCTTAATGATGTACTGGTAAGTGAAACAGATACTAATAATGTGGGGTCAAGATGAGAAAACAAAGGTGATGAGTGAGGAGTGGGTAATGATGTACTTGTTGTATATATCTTTCCCCAGGTAGATATAGCGAGAAGAATATGGAAACCAGAGAAGCTCAAAGTTCGATGTTTATCAAGGACAGTGAGGCACATGAAAATGGATGTCGACATGAAAATACATGCACCAAGGCACGAAAGTTACAAACAGTAATGAAAATGGATGTCGACATAAAATATATGGCCTATTTATGAGCAAAGTTAAGGGCTCATGAAAATGGATGCTCGATGCAAAATATATGCGCAAGGCACAAAGTTAAGGCGCATGAAAATGGATGTCGACATAAAATATATGCGCCAAGGCACAAAGTTAAGGGTGCATGAAAATGGATGTCGACATAAAAATATATAGTTAAAGCGCATGAAAATGGATGTTGACATGAAAATATATGCGCCAAGGCACAGGTTAAGGGCGCATGAAAATGGATGTCGACATGAAAATATATGCGCCAAGGTGCAGGTTAAGGGCACATGAAAATGGATGTCGACATGAAAATATATGCGCCAAGGCGCAGGTTAAGGGCGCATGAAAATGGATGTCGACATGAAAATATATGCGCCAAGGCGCAGGTTAAGGGCGCATGAAAATGAGTGTCGACATGGAAAAAATGTGTGCCTTGGCACACATAAGGGTATGTCGACATAAGGATGGATGCACCAAGGTGCACCTTCAGGAGGCGCAACATTTTGAGCGCTGACAGGAAGCAGACCCTGGCGCAGATATTCAGATGGCCATAACTTTTCACAGGGAGCTCGGATTCATGCAAGGTTGGACTTTTCAGAAATCTTACAAGGTCCTCTATCCAACTACAATTGGATATATTTAATTGGGCGAGAAAAAATTCTTAAAATGAAAAATATAGTTCGCCACTTTTTGGGGTTCTCACCTACCATCATAATGAGATGAATTAAATGCAACCTAGAGGTGGTTAGGGTAGATTTGGAATTCCTCTCTCTTTTATCTCTCATTCTTCCTATAAATTGTAAGGAGGGGCTTCTTTCTAAAGGTTGGACATTCTTGTTTTGCCCTTCCTTCTTCTCTTTGTAAAAAGGTGATTTTGTGGAGTTCAAACCTCCCATTTAAAAGCGTAATGCAACTTTGCCTCTTGGCATTTGGTGGTGTATCAGATCAATCTTGGAGCAAATAATGCATGTCTCGTGGATGATTCTCAACCCTCTTTGTGTTCATTTACATCCTTCGATCTTTCACGCAATTTGGTTATCTCAGTGCATGATTCTTGCATTGCATTTTAATGGTCTATGTTTATTGGCAAGACATGTGTTCTTCATTCCTCAAAGGTGCATCACCTTTGTAGTTTAGGTTTTATTTTATGCATCTTCTTACCATGTCTCCTCGAAAGTTAGTTTAGATTTTGAGTAAACCCTCTACATTTTACGTGTGCATCTCGAGCATGAGGAATAGGATCCGGACTTCATCGGAGAGCTTTTCCGATTTCGCAAGGTCCCACACTTGGGAAAAGCTCCATGTTATGCAATCGTAATCGAGAGTCTCAACCCATCGAGTTGCTGCGATTTTCCATCAACAAAGATGAAGTGTAGATGCGAAGTGGGTGCGAGAATAGGGGAATAGATACGGGCATGCCATAGATAAATTTCCGAGGAATCTCTAGTGGATGAGTGGGCCAAATAATGTTCAGTGCAAAGAGGGTTTTTATCAAGAAGTCTTGCAACTCCTCGTCAGGGTGTGTATGGTAATAGGCTAGTTGGGGTCCATAGGTGATAAAATAGAAGGTGGGGATGGACTAGGTGGAAGCGGTTGGTGGCTAGCATGAAACACAAGGGCGTTGGCCTATTTACGAGTCAAAACCATGTGACTGATGGTAAAATTGGTAATTTGAGCTCTTTTGGTGATACATAAATACAAAAATGTGGACTAGAATGGATCTTGAGGGTGGAAATTGGTTTTGTTTTGATTATAAATCAAAACACAAATATTGGCACTAGTTTGAAATGTCGGTGAACAATGTAACATATGTCTGGGTTCTTGTGCAAAAGGAGAGATTCAAATATCTAACAATGAAAGGTGAAAATGGGTCAACCTAGACTCTGAAGATGATATCAGAGACTTAGAAGTGTGATGAAGTGGAAGAACAAGCCACAAAAGAGAACAGTAAAAATTGTGAATACTATTTTTGGTAGAAATAACCAAAATAGCATAAAATCAATATCGGTTAATTAAGCGATGTCGATGAGATGAAACAACCAATGTTGGTCATTGGACCGATATCGGTTACTTATGAAATCTGAGTAGAGAAGAACAGATGAAATTTTGGTGATTTAGATCAATAAACGGGCCAACCCAAAGACTGAGTATGGTTGTGAGGAGTCCTAATATACCTAGAATAAACCGGAATACACTAGTCATGATGATGGGGTAAAAGGATGAGGAAGAATGAAGAAATGTAACTCACGCCTCAAAAACGCAGTAAAAAAAAGCTAACAAACATGAAATCCTAAGATGTAAATTTTATGTTGTGGCTTATGGCTTATGCCATGTAGATGGAAAACTAGTAATTTGAGCTCATTGGTGATACATAAATACATAAATGTGGACTACAATGGATCGAGAGGGTGGAAATTGGTTGTTTTTTTATTATAAATATAAACAAAGAGACCAACACCAGTTTTATGATTGATGTCAGTGAACAAGGTAATCGATGTCGACATGTGCAAAAGGAGAGATTCAAAGATCTGACAATGAAAGGTAAAAATGTGTCAACCTGAGACTCTGAAGATGATATCAGAGACTCAAAAGTGTGATGAAGTGGTAGAAAAAGCCATAAAAGAGAATAGAAAAGTGGTGAATACTATTTTTGGTAGAAATAACCAAAATAGCATAAAATCGATGTCGATTAATTAACCGATGCGGTGAGATGAAAACTAATGCCAAACATTGGACCGATATCTAAGTTCATTGTGAAATTTGAGTAGTGAAGAACAAATGAAATTTTTTGATTTAGATCTAATAAATAGGCCAACCCAGCAGACCGAGTATGGTTTTGAGGAGTCCTAATATGCCCAAAATAAACCAAAATACACCAATCATGATGATGGGGTAAAAGGATGAGGAAGAATGAAGAAATACAACTCACACCTCAAAACACAGTCAAACAAAAATCTAACAAACACGAAACCCTAAGATGTAGATTTTATGTGTGGCTTATGCCATTTAGGATCTGATGTAAGCAAAATAGAATTTTGGGTTAACAAAGGTTCCCTATAGGGACTAACAACTATGGTTGGTTTCGGTAAGTTTTTTCTTGAGGATCCTTCTTTGATATGATGATGAATTTTGGAAAAAAAATAGCTTGAAGCCCACCGTCAATCCTCCGATTGTGTGATCGTTAATAGCTTCTTCCAAGAAAGATATTGTTTAAGAACTATGTAATTTTTTTCAGTGATTTGGTATAAAGAGTGTGCAAAATGTGAGATGCGGTTCAATTTGTCAACCATCAGTTGGGCATGATTTCCAGCATATAGTTTACCCATAATTTAGATGAGATTAGAATGCAACATACAAAAATGAGATGTAAAGATTTTAAAACCAAAATCCACATATTTTATTCGATGAGAACAAATTATGAAGACGTTACAAGCATGACTTTCACTAAATACAATACAAGAAAGAAAGAATATTTCTTTTTAATCCCAAAAGACAAATGCCACTGAGACAATCAGGAGAAGATAATGTTTCCAAGGGAGAAGATTTTAATGTGAACTTTCCTTCAAAAAGAAACAAACACACAATAATTCCCTAAGAATGAACAATGCAAATAACCCCAAATGGGTCCCACCAAGCATGCCAAGATGTTTCACTTGAATTTTGCGATGGAGACGAAACAAATAAGAGGTTAGGGTGTAGGAGGAATACCTGTTTTAGATGAAGAAGGTTGTTGGTTGAATGCGCGCATTATTGACTTTGATCCAAGTTGATCATAGAGAGCTTCCCTTTGGCTAGGAGGAACGACCTGTAAGAAACACAACAAGACCACAAAATAACATTAATAATATAGGTTAGTGGACTGCCTAGAAAAATGCTAGATCCAAGAAGCGAGGTGCTTCCTAGGAGGTTATCAATCCACTTTCAAAGACAATTTAATGCAACAAGTACCATGAAATAAGGAAATCCTATTGTAGTTATACGATTTAGGTATCTCATGTAAATACAATAAGTAAATCTAATCTAACAGACAAGGTTATGATTAGATCCGATGATTTGGTAGGTTGTTTTGGGATTTACATGTCCGACAACGGCCTAATAAGGGTGCGGAATTGATCAGGTGGGGTCTAGGTTGATTTTGATTGGATTGGAAGCTTGTTGGTCAAAGAATGATAAATGACATAGAGACTAACGCCGTCAAGTGGGTTAGCGATGCTAGTTAGGAAGATGACCGATGACGGTTAGGTAACCGACGGTAGGGGCAATATGGTCCAAATCCCAAAAAAATGAGGTTTTGGGTCTCTCTGTGATTGCACAGAGAGTGTAAGGAAGTTGAGAAGGTGGTAAGATTTATGTGGAGGTTCAGGAAGGTTGGTGGAGGTGTTAGGCTGAGGGAAATGATCTAGTTGATAATATATCGGATAGTTGGGTGAGTGGTGGTTATACGGCAGAGATTTTGGTAGAAGAAAGAAGTAAATAAGGAATCTAACTATCAAAATAAGAGCTTAATATAGATAAATAACACTTATCTGAGTTTATATATGCAAGGTGTTGGTGAAGGTGGTGGTAGTTTGATGACAACGAGAAGAAGCATGATCGTGTCTAGTTTCGTGGCAAAGTAGAACCCGTGTGCTCGCTACGTGATCCAATACCATGGAGGAGGAAGGTGCATGTTAATGGAGGCTTGGAATGCTTTGGTTCATCATCTATTTTCCTGTATGCTTAAAAATATTAATGTAAAATGCTTATGTAAGAAATAAATCCCAAAACCAACCCCGGTGAAGAGTTAGAAAAACATATTTAACCTAACCGATGGTAGTTAGGTGACCAAAAATGATTGATTTAATAACCAACTTTGGTTCAAGCGGATAATTTTAGGTTTTCCAAAAATAGTTTGATCTTTGTTATTTTTGGTGTGATTGATATCCTTAATCCGGGTCTCTAGTGATAGAGTCCACCAAGATAATTATGAATTATTCTAGGAGAGGTAGTGGGAGTTAATGCTAGGTTTAGACTAAGTCTTAGTTGGTTAGGATTGGTATAGAATTAGTCCTAGTTAATTAATAGACTATGAATGGGTCTTTGAGTGAGGTGGATAGGTGAGTTGGTTATAGGTGAGGTGGAGGGGTGAGGTAATTAATTAATTTAATTATTGTAATTAAATTAATTAACATGTGTGCAGTAGGGACATGAGTGGGTATAGTATGAATTTATTTAATTGACGAGGGTTAAGGGAATTTGTCTCAATTTTTAGTGTCTACAATTAGACCCATAGACATCATTATTGAGGTAACACTCATTTCTAAAGTGCATTTCTAGGAGTATTTAAGTGTCATGGTTTGTAGGTTCTCCTTTATGTAGCTAAGTTTTGGATCTCTTGTGTTACTCATATTTTACACCCATTTGATCATCCTTCCAAATATGTATGGATGAGGAAAAAAATTTAAAAAATCAAAATCCATATCATCAAAGAAAATTTAATAAAAATAAATAGTAAAAGGAAACATTACAAAAAGAGAGAAAATTTGATAAAATTAAATTACAAACAAATAAATGTGATATTATCATTTTTACCACATCTCATAATATTTTTGAAATCTCAAAATCCACAATTGGCCTTGTTGTAGGAATAGAATTTATTCAAGTTGTGGCATGTTTTTTTATTGGGTTAGGAGTTAATATATCCATCATTCAATTCCCATACCTTCTTATTCCTATACCTAATTAATGAGCTCATTAAATGGTTAATAATGACATTGTTTATCTTCTACCTTGTTTGAATATGCATGCATTCTATAAATTTTTCCTAATCCAAAGTAGAAAATATATGCATTTTACTATATTAGTGTGTGTGTGTGTGTGTGTGTGTGTGTGTGTGTGTGTGTGTGTGTGTGTGTGTGTGATCTACCATTGTGTTCTAACTAAATATCATGAAAAGTTTGATTTTTGGAAAGATGCATATTTTTAGGCCTATATATCCAAGTCTTCTGGGTTTCAAAGTTACTTATATAGCTTTAGAGTATCTTCTTATGGCTTTAGAGTCTCTACTTTTGGCTTCAAAATCTATTATGGTGGCTTTAAAGTCTCTACAGGTGGCTTCAGAGCCTATTCCTATATATTCGAAGTCTGAACCTTTGGATTGATTCTACTCAACGACTTCAAATACTCACTAGATGAAATTAACAAGATCTCAAGATATGGGAATATTGTTATCCTGAAACATGCATCTGTTTAAGAGTAGCACACACTAGAATTAGGAAATACTAGTTATAAAATGGATCATGTAGTTTATTTTCATATATGTTTTGTTGTAATTGAATCCTATAGAGTCAATCGGTTCCCCAATTCTCTCCATCATTTCACCTCGAAACATGGAGATATTGTGGAACCTCTTTACCAATAATCTAAATAAGGTAGATTATAGGATTCATCTAGCTATTTTGTAGGCATTAGTTGAGGGAGCAGGATAATATAATCCACAAAACTGATTGTCAAAAGGATGTCAATAATTAATTTTTTTAATTAATCTTGTTGTATGATTTGGAACTCTTAAAGTAAATAAAGTTGTTGCTTTGGTGATCTAGTGTGTACAACGTAAATTGTATCAAAGGGAGAGTGAGGGCCCACTCACCCCAAGGTTTAGGACCTTTGGTATTTTTGTATTAGATGTTTTATGTTCACACACACACACACACACACACACACACACACACACACACACACACACACACACACACACACATATATATATGAATGTGCTTATCCATGTTTATTATAATTTAGTCTATGTTATTTGTTGCCTTATCTCGTATCCTTGGTTAATATTCAGAAATTTTATTATACATTAATTTCCATTTAATAAAATTTCTTTGCTTTTACAAAATTTTGAGTTCCCTATAGTGTATGATTTAATTCCAAACATTTAAATTCTATTTTTTGTTATTTTAAATCATGTGATTTCCAATTATGTAAGTGAGTTTCTACTTCAAGTGTGTACATGAATTAGTTAACAATGAAAAGTAAATCAAAGCTAACACCTAATAGGTTCAATACAATGCTAACTAGATCAATATACCATCATCCTCGAGCTTAAGAAAAGCTAATCTATTAACATACTTGCATTAGAACATGAAATGAAGATTCAAACTAACATGCTAAACAAATTAACCTCTATCTCTAATTGAAAGATAATAAAATGAACCTATTTAGATCCTTAGCAATCAAAAGGGTTGATTGTGTGCTTGAATCCAAAGGTTGCAATAATGGAGTCTTGTCAATCCATGGCTACAAGACCATTTGACATATCTCCATACGACTTAAAACTTGGAAGAATGGATGCAAGAGATGAAAATAACTAGCTCCTCCAATGAATAATGCTCCAAGATGATAAAATGGATATAGTATAGGCTCAATGATCATTTAGGTGTAAGTAGAAAGGTTGGAGGAGGGTTCCTTTTATAACCCAATGGTTTAAATAAGCTTTGCATCCTATTGTATGTGGGATAATAGCAAAGATAGGTTGGTTATGGATAAGCTTGGTTTAGAAGAGGTTGAGTTTACTTTATGAGAGTTTAATTTGTCCTCTAGTGACTCATGGATTGAGGGGGTTTATTGATTAACCAAAGTGATTAATTAATAGGTGTGCAAGCTTATAAAAGCTTTTTAGAGGAATAATTAGCATGATTTAGACTATGGGAGGAATTTAATCAAATAAATGACAATTTATTGATCTAATAGAAGAGGAAGCTTAATTAATTAGAAATAATTAATTAATCTAGATAGAAAGGGGAGCTTAATTAATTAGAAATAATTAATTAATCTAGATAGAAAGGGGAGCTTAATTAATTAGAAATAATTAATTAATCTAGATAGAAAGGGGAGCTTAATTAATTATAAATAATTAATTAATCTAGATAGAAAGGGAGTTGATTAATGGAAGGTCGTTAATTGGTGTTGTTGTTGGATAGAAGAGTTAATTAACTAACGTAATATAATTAATTAACGATGATAGCAGAGAAAATGTATAATATTGATGATATGTTGTCAATTTGTGGGAAAGGGTATAATTAGCACAATTTAAGTATATAAATTGCTCACTAAATTATAAACGTGTCTACATTTTCCCTCTTTGGGGTGGCGTAAGTGATGCCACTTCAAAGATAGTAGGCAGATAAAATTTTGATGGGATAGAAGAAAAATTAGTAGAAGTGAGAGATGCCCCTCGAGTTTCGATGGGGGTGCTGAAAGAAGGTGATCGAAGATCAAAAAAGGTGAGAGAAATGGATAAAAGAATGGGTAGGGGCAGGCTGCCCCAAGTGAATTAGAAGAATAAAGTTGACAAGAGAATGATATAGAGGAAAAATGAAGATGGCGAGAAAGGAATGATATTTCATCCATTGTATTAAAAACAACTTCTGTGTCATCATATTGCCAAGGATCTACATCATCATCCTTATTAAAAATATATGCATATGACAAAAGTGTAGAACAACATGAAAATCCATAATACGAACAATTTTCCATTGTTGAAAATACCAACTCCATGCAACATAAAAAATACAATGCAATACGAGAAAGTAAAATATGCCTAACTCCTTGTAACATACATAATATGATAAAGTAAACAAGTTTACCTAACAAAGACACATAATGTAATGTTTTGTTATCAAACTTTGACTCTGACCTGTGCAAATGAATGACAAGGGTTAAAATATGGTGCCCCGAGCAAGGATACATGAAAGGAGAATAACAGAGGACACTTGGGTCCTATGAAAATTAATCATGCACTATGAAATAGTACCAAGCAACTCATTGTGCCCCAAAGTACAAACATAGTAAGCAAACTAGCTTTGTTGATGGAGGTAGATCAAGATGGTCTCGCAAGTTTTGACACGACAAGAACAGTGAGAACCAAAGAGCAATGTTTTGTAGGATGATTTGTATTATTTTTATTTTGAATTTTTTTGAAACTATGTACAGTAAAGACAAAGAAGTGCAGATTCACCCAAAGCAATAGATGGGATGTACAAGGGCCGAATGCCATACGTATGAGCAAGAAAGTGAAGATGCAAAAATGCACTAGCAATTAAGTGAGAGTATTCAAATAAAAACTATTCATACACTGAAGGGGGGTCAAGGCCAATATAAAATAGGTTCAATCATGAGAGAGAAAGGATGCCCCCAATGTAATCTAGCTAATAAACACATGAGTGAAAGGAAGTAGAAAATTATTTTATTAAAAGGGGACAAAAGTGTCTAAAAACATGGCAAAGAGGACATCCGATACACATGGATGTTTTAAATTATTTTCAAAGAACAAAGGATGCTATGAAAATATTTAGAAGGTGGTCGATGAAAAATTGATTAGCCTAAGGCACAAATCATGAGACAAGACATGCACTAAAAAAAAGTTTGAACAAGGTCTAAAAAGTAATACTTGGTAACATATTAATCCTATTTACTGATTGAGATCCCATGTGTGCACGTGGAAATGAATTACCACTTTAAGGAAAGAGTTGATAGATAGAAAAGTGAAGACACTAGCCAATGTGTACGAATGATTTTGTTTGAAAGGTGATTTGTGAATGGATTGTGGAAGGAGAGTCATACATTGCTCCATTGCCAACCAGTCGTCCATAGCCTTGGTGGAGATGTATTTAATTCTAATCACAACATTTATCTACTACTAGTGGACACCCATATCCTTGGTAGAGATTATTGGAAATACCCCAAGAGAGAGTTATATATCAATTTGATTTTACTTTTAGCTTTTGTTTTTTTATTGATTGATTTTGATTCTTTTGCTTTCTGAAAACTTATTTCAGCTCTCTTGTTTGACAAGGGGTTAAGAACCACTGATGGCTTGATGGAAGGATATGAAAGTGATTGCGATGATGACATTGACTAGTGTCAACAAATATATCCAAAATTTCTTCACAATAATTTTATTAAATGTGAATCTTGATAGGATCTCTAAGAGGCTAGTTGTTCTTTAATTTACCAAGGTGATAAAAGACCAGGGTCAAACAAATACCATATAGATAAATGTCACAAAATGTGTACGAATAGGCTAACCACAATAACATTGAAGGGATGAAAATGGTGGATGACTGCAGAGGAATATGAAAGAAAGGGAAGAAATACCACTGAGTGCGCGTAGTCACCCATCAAAGTTGAAGCGATGTTTTGGTCTCAAGACTTTTAAGGGACTACACCCGAACGAGGTAGCCTAGAAGAAACGACGTTGTGACGCACTCAAAATGATTCCTCCTCTAGTATTCACCTAGACACTTAGACATGTCAAAGCATTCGGATTTGGTTCCACGACCCACCATTTGCAAAATATAGTGTTTGGAATGACCTTTATAACTGTCTCAAACCGCATTATTTAGTGTGTTTGCAAACAATAGGGCAATGAGAGAACCGATTGGAGAAGGAAAAAAGTGAGACAAGATATTATAGAGGGTCCCTACACTGAGGTTTAGGATCATATGAGACATCTCTAGGTGCCATGGAGTGCATAGTTACCCGTCGAAGTTGGACGATGTTTTGGTCTTAGGGCTCTTAAGGGACTACGCCCGAATGAGGTAGCCCAAAAAGCAACGATGTTTTCACGCACCAAAAAAAAAATTCCTCCTATAGCGTTCACCTAGCCACTTGGATGTGTCGGACCATGTCATCGGTTTGGTGCCATGACCCACCGTTTGCAAAATATACCTTTTGCTGACCTTACATTGTCTCAAACCGCACTATTTCACTCATTTGCAAACAATAGGGCAGCGAGAGCACCGATTGGAGATGGATTAAAAAACCTGAAATAGGATATTATAGAGGGTCTCTACACTAAGGTGTAGGATTGGATGAGACATCTCTAGGTGCCAATGAGTCCGCGTAGTCACCCTTCGTAGTTGAATGATTTTTTATCTCAGGGCTCTTAAGGGACTACGCTCGAACGAGGTAGCCCGGAAGAAATGACATTATCGCACACCAAAACGATGCCTCCTCTAGCATTCATCTAGCCACACATATGTTTTGGTGTAGTAGGTTTAGTGTCATGACCCACCGTTTGTAAAATTTATCGTTTGACAATCTTAGATTGTCTCAAACCGCACTATTTGGCACGTTTGCAAACAATAGAGCAGTAAGAACACCAATTGGATAAGGAAAAACTGAAATAGAATATTATAGAGGGTCCCTACGCCAAGGTGTAGGATTAGACAAGACATCTCTAGGTACTACGGAGTCCGCGTAGTCACCCGTTGAAGTTGAATAATGTTTTGGTCTCAGGGCTCTTAAGGGACTATGCCCGAACAAGGTAGCCCGAAAGAAATGAAGTTGTCGCGCACTGAGACGATGTATCCTCTAGCATTCACCCAGCCACTTAGACATGTCGGCATATTGGTTTTGGTGCCATGACCCACCATTTACAAAATATACCGTTTGACAACCTTATATTGTCTCAAACTACACTATTTTCAACGTTTACAAACAATAAGGCAAGGTGAAAAGAGAGCACCGATTGGAGAAGGAAAAAACCACGAAAGGATATTATAAAGGGTCCCTACACCAAGGTTTAGGATCAAACGAGACATTCTTATGTGCCACAAAGTCCGCGTAGTCACCCGTCGAAGTTGAACAATTTTGTGGTCTCAGGGCTCTTAAGGGACTACACCCGAACGAAAGTACCCGGATAAGAAACGACGTTGTCACGCACCAAAATGACACCTCCTTTAGCATTCACCTAGCCACCCATATGTGTCACCACAGTCATTTAGTGCCACGACCCACCATTTGTAAAATATAGCATTTGACAACCTTACATTGTCTCAAATTGCACTATTTCACACATTTGCAAATGAAAGGCTAACGAGAGCACCGATTGGAGAAGGAAAAAAGCGAGACAGGATATTGCAGAGGGTCCCTACGAGGTGAGGTGCAGGATTAGATGAGATTTCCTTTGCCACGAGTCCACATCGTCACCCATCAAATTTGAACAATTTTTGGTCTCGGTGGCTCTCAAGGACTATGCTCGAATGAAGTAGCCCTGAAGCAACGACGTCGTCACCACCGAAATGACGCCTCCTCTAAGCATTCACCAAGCTACCCGCATGTTTTGGAACATTTAGTTTGGTGTCACGATGTCCCGAGTAATGACTTCTCATTACTCACCTCTGTTCATTCTCAAGGACTGCCTAGAAAAGGTAGTTTATAAACATTTATGCCATGAAGGCTCAAGGAATGCCAAGAAGGCACCGGATCGGGTGGTCTCGACACCAATCTAGGCCTCCTAGAGCTTTCAATTATGTGAATTATTTGAAAATATACATTAAATACATATTTATGTGTTATTATCTAGATTGATATGTCGTAACATATGTACAAACATCCTAAATAAATATGTAAAGAATGTTCACAAATTCCAAGTGATATATCGTTTTAAAATTCATTCAAGAACCTTGAAAAATTTCAAATACCTTGGAATGGTAAGGATGTGAATTATTTGACAAACCCCCTAACAAAAATGTCTATTTTAGACTAAAAGTATTGTAGGGTATACAAAAATGGGGTTTTAAAGTGGGCTTTTTTAAAGTGTGTGCTTGAATACACTTAAAACATATAGATCTATTGGATAATCTTTGAAAACAATATTAAGTTTGATTGCATTGCACCAAATTATAAAGAGATTTGTGACTTTTATTTGATCCTATTAATGGGATATGAGTTAGGATGTAATTTGATCCAAAATATGCCCGATTTGTTAATATATGATTCTATCTTACTCTCCTTTTAAAATTGCAAATTTGATCTTATATGAAGTGTGTTTTGAAATTCAAAATGTGTTTTTCATTTTAATAAAAAGGTCTAATTAGTCAAAGAAATGAAGTATGTAGCATTCAACATGTTTTCGGTAGCATTTGTTCCAACACATACTTAGTTCTAACTTCCAAGCTAGTTCTGGAACTCCATTACACAGTCATCATCTAGTTCCAAAACTTTGGACTTAGTTCGAACTCCAGTATTTAGTTCCGAATTTTTAGACTTAGTTCAGAACTCCTGGGTATAGCTCCGGAACTCTCATGGTTTTGATCCTTAATGATTTCCTATGGTTCTAAACTTCTCTGAAGTTCTAGAACCGATGGAAGTTTATCTATTCTAACCACATCCAGAGATTTTGCATCAACAACCCTTTCAATCAGGAAAGGATGAGAAGATTTCTGAACGCAGATCCAGGGATAGTTATCTTACAACTTATCTGATCAGCCACAATCCGACTCAACATCTATTCTGGGCATGATTTGATTTCATCATAATCATAGAGACAACTATGATTGTAAATGTATATAAAATCAGACCTACATATAAAAAAGGAATGATGAAATAGAGATAGAACAAAGAAGATAGATATAGACTAAGTACACATATCTAGTACATTTTGTAATACCAAATGTTTTATCAATAAATAGCCATTCCTGTTTGAGAGAATTCTAAGTTGTTAAATCTTGATTCAAGGAGGAGCAAGGGCCCACTCCCCCAAGGACCAGGATATTCATCTATTTGGTATTTATATTTCTAAGAAAATAGTTTAGATCTGTTAATTTTGTATCACTTTTAATTCTTCTAGTTAAACTCTGTTGTATACTTGTTCCTGTAGGTGTCTAGATAGATTCTTATTTTTCTTGCAATCATTTTTAAGCATTCTAAGTTGTGTGTGTTTATTTCCAAAAGCAAGTGTGTTTACTTTCAAAAGCAAGTGTGTTTATTTCAAAAGCAAGTGTGTTTATTTCCATTCTGCAAAGTGTGTTTCCTTTCAAGCAAAGTTTTCATAGTATGATTTAAATAAGGTTTTACCAAGAAGTCCTTAAGACATTGAAAAGATCCCCAAAAAATACAAAAATAACTACAGTCAACTACTAGATCAATAAGATTACTCTTGTTGCATATAGCTTTAGACACACCCTGGTTTGAATATGACATCAACAAGAAGTTGATTAAATGAAGGGAATAATGACACCCATCATTTTTGGTGCCATTTTTGGGGACACACTAGTTGGAATTTTCTAATTAAGTGTTAGCAAGAGCAACAATCATACATCTAGTAGTTGAAGGATCTTCCCTACTATATCATAAAATATATGAGTAGACCAAGAGACTCAAAGGGTAGATTCCTCCCAAGAACATCTTCACAAGAATTCATAACATCCTCTAGTCCAAATAAGGAAATTGATCAAGAATTGGAGGCACCATCATCCCCTGTCATACAAGAAACAAAATTGCCACCTTTGGAATTCTTAGATCAGTCACCTGAAGGAAGTAGAACTTTTAGGAAAAGGATTATTACTCAAGATCCATTTAGGTGAGTTTTGATTCTCAATTGAGTAGTCAACCTCCTACTCCTGATTTTTCACCTTCCCAAGGCATACCACATACCACATTGATTGGGAGGAAAATTTAGAAAATATTTTTAAAATGGCACGAGAAGCTAAAAGAGAACCTGATAGGACCTTTACTTATCCAATCCAATTGGGAGATGATGATACACCAATGAAAAATATCTCACCTACACATTTACCCACATTTAGAGGGATGTCATCTAAAGATCCTAACCAATTTCTGTTTGAGTTCAAGGTACTATGTCAGACCTATGACTACAAAATAGATAATCAAAAACTCAAGTTGTTTCCATCCACTCTGAAGGATGCAACAATGAGGTGGTTCATGGGATTACCATCCAACTCTATTACCACTTGGGCACAAATGGAGACTTCCTTCCTAGACAAATACTAGGATTATTATAGAGGGAGAAATAGGAAGGAAGAATTCTTCAAAATCAAGTAGGAGGAAGATGAAAATATAGAAGACTATTTAGACAGATTCCTCTTTGTGAGCAAAAGGTGTGGATTTGTACTTCAAGAGGAGTTAAGTAAAACCATTTTTCTTAAAGGTTTGGATGATGAATCTAGGGAAGCCCTTAACTTGATAGGAGGTGGAGACATTGATCAATTAAGGATGAATGAAATTAAGGAGATTTGTAGAAGTTATTCCAAAACAAGGGGTGGACCTAGAAAAGGAAAATGGTGAAAAGTTCTGAATCCATATATGAACAAACTAATGGATGAGTTAGAAAACTTTAAAATAAACATTTTAGTTCAATTAACCTCTACTATGGATGGATTACAAGCTAAAGCAAATGCCAAAACTGAACCATTGGCTATGTATTGTCCTAGATGCAGGAAGAAGCATGCAATAAGAGACTGTCCTTTGGATAAAATAGAAATGTGTCTTATCTGTGAATCTAAAGAACATGATACTGATGCTTGTTCTCTACTTCTAGTCATAAAGAATCAGCTTAAACAAACCAGTACATCATCCACAATAGAAGAATTGAATTTTGTTCAGAGACAACCTAACCAAGGGTAGTTTATGCCAAGATCAGTTCCTAATCCCTGGATGATGCCATGGGCTGCTCAGACAGTACCAAAAATTGGGGACAACCACCTTGGGTACCTCAACCAACATGGAACCCTCAAGATTGGGAAAATCAAGCTTGGTATGCTCAGGGACATCAACAACCATGGGCTGGTCAAGGAAATCCTTATGCTTGGTCACAACCTAGATGGAACCCTAGTAATTATGCTCAAGGAAGAACATATCCAAATCAGAATCAACAAGCCATCATGGGATCCCCTGCACAAAATTCACAAACTGAGAATATAGTCCAAATGCAAATACCAACACAACAAGTAGAAACCCAAGAAACAAACAAACAACTCTGTTTATGGAACAGAACTAGAAAAATCAAGTTGATTTACATGCCATGGATTGTAAGGATATTCAAACTAGATCTGGGAAAATAATTAGTAGTCCACCTATTATAATCACTAAAATGACAAAAGAAAATGAAATCCCTAGTACTGTTGTTCCAAAAGAGGATATAAAAAGAAAAGAAAAGGAGCCAGATAGTGACACTACTGAGACTCCATTTCCAGAGAGATTTAAAGAAGCTATAGAAACCAAGGAGTCTTGAATTGGTACAGGAACTAAGGAAATTGAATATTGAAATACCACTATTACAAGAAATTAAGGACATTCCAGAATTGAACAAATTAATCAAAATGTTATGTTTGAAAAATCCTGGAAGGAAGAAACAATACCCAAGACTATCAAAGTAGATGGGAAACTTGTTGATTTATTAGCAGGAAAACTTTTACTTCCCAAATATGGAGATCCTGGAAGTCCTGTTATTTTTGTCTCTATAGGAAATAAGGATATACATAATGTTTTGGTAGATTTGGGAGTGGCTATCAATGTAATGACAAAGTGGACACTTTGAAAACATTACCATTAATGGGTATACAACCTACTAATACCATATTGTAGATGGCAAACCAGTCTGTAGCAAAACCAGAAGGGATTATTGAAGATGTGGTGTTATGGTGGAGTCATGGGAATATCCAGTTGACTTCCTTATACTGCAGCCAAAAGGTAAAACATTGGGTTATCCCATTATTTTGGGTAGACCATGGTTAGCTACAGTTTTTGCCTTAATTGATTACAGGTCAGGTGATATGACAATCTTGAATGGTAAGAACTCTAAGAAAATTTCCTTATATCCTTCTACACATGACCTTTTATTGACAATCAAGAACAATTGTGGGTTGATTCTCCGATACTAATAAGAAAAATTTGTCTTCTTTGGCTATGATCACATTGCAGGATCATGTAAGAGAAGTAGAAGAGATGATTAATCCACCATTGGATGAGCACCAACTGTCCTCAAAATCAATCAGAAATAGTTTCGGAACCTATGACTATAGTTTCGAACCTACGTGAACTTAGTTCTGGAACCTGTGAACTTAGTTCCGGAACCACCACATTTAGTTTGGAACCACCACATTTAGTTTCTGTAAACCAACAACACAAGACAACAAGTTCTCTATGATTGGAAATAATTTCACTCCAGAGGAATGAGATTTCTCATGGGGAGAGGAAGAATCAAGTAGCTTTAGTTTCAAATACATCAGGAGTGGTGAAGAATTTTTGGAAAGTAGCAGTGATGAAGAGTTTGACCTACAAAGAGATAAGTATCATAATTCTCATTACTGTCCTTTTTCCAGTATTCTGTCTCAAGGAACTTTTGGAGATGTTGCTACATACCATATGTTGTTACCACATGCATGTCCACTAAATACTTTAATGGAACCCTTTCAACAAATCATTCATCACACATTGGAACCAAGCATGTTGAGATTCAACCTAGGTAAAACTTTGAACATTAACAACTAGTTGAAGGATGATGAAGAAGCTAAATTGTTTGATGTTTTAAAAATCATACTAAAGATTTTTCTTGGGATTACAAAGACATGAAGGGAATTCACCCAAGTATTTGCACTCATCACATCTATACTGAAAATGTTAAACCAGTTAGGCAGCCTCAAAGAAGGATTAACCCAACCTTAAGGGATATAGTCAAACAAGAAATTGAAAAACTATTACAAGTAGGTTTTATCTACCCTATCTCAGATAGTCAATGGGTATCTCCTCTTGTAATTGTTCCTAAAAAGAATGGAAAATGGAGAATATGTGTTGACTATAGGGAACTAAACAAAGCCACACTGAGAGATTATTTTCCCTTACCATTCATAGATCAAGTCCTAGACAACCTTTCAGGTAAACAATACTTTTCCTTCTTGGATGGCTTTAGTGGATACAATCAAATCAAGAGTTGTTGCTGAAGATCAAGACAAAACTACATTTACATGTCCATGGGGTACCTTTTCCTATAGGGTGTTACCATTTGGCTTATGCAATGCTCCTACAACTTTCCAGAGAGTTGTACTTGCAATCTTTGTTGATCTAACAAATGATTGTGTTGAGGTATATATGGATGACTTCACTATACATGGAGATACATTTGATGATGCTTTGAGAAATCTGGACAGAGTGTTAACAAGATGTGAACAACACAATCTGTCTCTTAGTGATGAAAAGTGTTTAATGATGGTTGATGAGGGGATTGTATTAGGACACCATATTTCAAAAAGAGGAATTCAGGTTGATCAAAACAAAATTAGGATCATTTTAGATTTACCTATTCCTCAAACCCCCATAGATATCAAGTCATTTTTAGGACATGTTGGGTACTATAGGCACTTTATAAAAGATTTCAAGTAAAATTTCTGCCCCCATGTTTAATTTTCTAACCAAGGACTATGAATTTCTTTGGGATGAAAAGTGTCAACATGCTTTTGAAGAAATTAAAGAAAAATTAATCACTACCCCAATATTGAGAGGACCTAATTGGGAAAATCCATTTCATATCCAAACAGATGCCTCAAATAATTCCATTGGTGTAGTTTTGGGATAGAAAGATGAAGAAGGAAAAATGTATGCTATTTATTATCTTAGTAAGAATCTTACTCCCACTGAAAAGAATTACACCACCACTGAAAAAGAATTTCTTGTTGTGATTTATGCAATCAATAAATTCAGACATTACATTATAGGGTACAAGATATTTGTACACACAGATCATTCAACAATTAAATATTTAATGAAAAAACCAATGGTTGGAGGAAGAATAATTAGATGGTTATTACTTTTTACAAGAATTTGATATTACCATTATGGACAATCTAGGTAAATCTAATGTGGTAGCTGATTTTTTGTCAAGACTAACCACTACAGGGGAGCAAGATCCAGTCAAGGATAACTTTCCAGATGAACAATTATTTGCTATTTCAGCAAGTACACCATGGTTTGCTGATATGGAAAATTATCTTGCAACAAGGAAGTTTTCCTCCTTTCACTAAGAAACAAATAAAGAAGTTAATCAAAACTAGTGCACAATTCAAATGGTTAAATGGAATGCTATTTAAATGTGGTCCTGATTTTGTTTTACGCAGGTGTGTAAGAGAAGATGAAATTTGACATCCTCAGAGCATGTCATGATGAACCAAGTGGAGGACACTATTTAGTGAAAAGAACAACTCATAAGATACTTGGCACTAGTTATTATTGGCCATCTCTGTACAAGGATGTGAAGAGATATATCAAGTGGTGTGATCCTTGTCAAAGGATGGGACAACCAACTTTCACCAATGAAATGCCTCTTCAACCTCAAGTAGTGATTGAACCATTTGAGAGATGGGGATTGGATTTTTTGGTCCCTTTAATCCTCCTTCACAAGGAAAGGAATATATTCTTGTGT
This sequence comes from Taxus wallichiana var. yunnanensis, assembly GCA_018340775.1. Lineage (NCBI taxonomy): Eukaryota > Viridiplantae > Streptophyta > Pinopsida > Cupressales > Taxaceae > Taxus > Taxus wallichiana. Next base: position 775,680,030 of record CM031234.1, on the reverse strand, counting down.
GTACTGACTATGTGACAAAGTGGGAAGAAGTGCAGGCATTGACAAATGCCACTGAAGAAGTAGTTGTTGATTTCCTTTGGAACAAAATTATGGTAAAGTTTGGAGCACCAAGGAGCATAGTTTCAGATCAGGGACCACAATTTATGTCTAATATGATCCAATATTTCACAATGTATTACCAAATCAATCATAGGAAGTCATCTCCTTATCACCCATAGTCAAATGGACAAGCTGAAGTAACAAACAGAGAATTGGAAAACATCCTTACCAAAATAGTTGAAGCTGGGAGAAAAGATTGGGTAAAGAGACTACCTAAAGCTGTTTGGGCTTATAATACAACTTGGAAAACTACAATAAGGTTTTCACCATATGAGTTAGTCTATGGGAAAATCCCTTGTTGCCCATTGAGTTTGAACTTCTAACATTGAGGACAATAGTTAAGGTGGGTATTGAGTTGGATGCAACTCAAAAGAAAGAATCCTTCAACTCAATGATTGGATGAATTGAGGATAAGCACTTCAAGAGACAAGAGATAATCCAAGATCAAAGGAAGAAATGGCATGTCACACATATCAAGAAAAGGAAATTCAAAGTAGGAGACTGGGCATTGCATTGTTTGATTCTAAGTACCAACAATTCAAGGGAAAATTGAGAACCAGATGGTTGGGACCCTATCAGATTGAGAAAATATTTGACAATGGTTCTATTCAGTTACTTCCCATTGATGGCAAAGCAGAAGAACACTCTTGGTCAATGGACATAGGCTAAAACTCTATAGGAAGCCTCCCACTAAGGATGAATTCTTGAGGAAGATTGAAGTAGACAAAGAATTTGATCATATGGAAGAACCCAGTTCTTCCAAAATGATCAAATAACCAGATGATAGATCCAGAATAAAGGGAAGAAAATGAAAACTAGTAAATGGCATTTTCTTCCCCAAAAAAAATAAAAATAAAAAATATAAATATATATATAAAAATTTTTTTTCTCTCAAAGGTCAATTGAAAACCAGCAATGGTGGTTGACCTCTTCTTTTATGGCTAATTCAAATAAAAGGGAATTCTTTTGAATTCCAACTATGTCTTATCTAACCATGTTTTGTTCCACTTGTAGGAATGATGAGTCATCATAACAAAAGGATTACATCATCAAGGATGGTAATTATATCTTTTAACTTATTTAGGGTTAAATTAAAAGTTTGCATGTGTGATTTGACTTGATTTAAAAGTTGGTATGATGAGTCATCTATTTATACATTATGATTACAAGTGAGTAATCATGAAGATGATTTGGATGGAATAAGTGGTGGCATAGTTATCATTAGTAATCATTAGTGCAAAATCAAGTGAAATAAGTTATAGAGAGATTTTGAGGGAGAAGCAAATGAATTAAGCTTGTGTTCATAGCAAAGAACAGAGGTTCCACAACTAAGAACAGAGGTTCCGTAGCTAAGAACAGAGGTTCCGTAGATAAAATCATAGTTCCATAGCTAAGCAAGAAGGCCTGCAACGATTTACACATAATCAAAGGAAACAAAACTTGAGCTCGATATGGGGATTAAAAAGAAATAGAACCAGAGGATGATTCCCAGCTACTCGCAGATGAAGAAGTGGCATCTATCTTTGAGCATGCAGGATGGCTAGAGTTCCTAAAGAAGTTTTCAAAGTATAATGATGAATTAGTAAGAGAATTCATCATAAACCTAGAGCAATCCAGGACAAAGGTGAGAAATATTTTTATTCCTTTTTCTGTAAATACAATAAGTAATGTGTCTGGAGTGCCAATTGTGCATGTCCCACATCCTGCCAAAGGGACCTTGAAAGAACTGGTTGAAATCCTACTACAAGAAGGAGAAACTGAACCCCAATACATTTACAATACAAAGAAAATCATAAAAGGGGTCAAAAGGGCTAGTTTTCCCAAACCCTTTGATAGGGTAGCATTTTGGATAGTGAAATATTTAACCTGTGATGGTCAATTTGGGTCCGTAGGAAAAGAAGTCCTAAAAATGCTCATATATCTGAAATATGGAGCCACAAAACTAGAGTACATAATAAACCTTCCAAGGTTTCTTTTTTATTCTATCCAAACCATGGCCCAGAGGTATTCCTGGGGTGTTGGGACAATCAGCATCATGGGCTAATTCATTTAGTATGCCAACACCATTTTCTGTCAAAGAAAAATGGAGAAGAAATTTGGGAAAAGTTTCTTGGCAAGTTCAAGAAAAACCCTAATATTATCATAAGGACAATACCAGCTCCATTTTCTCCTTCAACTAATTTGGAAATTGATGCCCCTACAGAAGAACAAAAGGAAGTGGAAAGAGAGAATATACCAAAAAGAAGAAGGTCTGTGAGAAAGATCAAAACAACAGAGCCTTCTGTGCCTTTGAAGGAAATTCCTTCTTCTGCATAGCAACTTCATGGGAGCTAATATCTATCTCTGATGGTGATAGCTCACCCATGCAAGAGCAAGAAACAAAAGTAAGAAGAAGCTCTAGAAGGAAATCCACCACTGGGCATGTTGAAATTCCCAAAGAAGAAAAATTCATAAGAGGTCAAGGGAAACCCCAGAGGGAAGGAGTGAATAGAAAAGATGGAAAAGAAGCTACTGATATTTTGGGCAGCATGGCCATGACTCCTCCTGAACCAAGCCAAGCTGAGATGGAAAAAGGAGATGAGAGACTTGAGGAGCAGGATTTTCAAGAATTGGCTGAACCATCAACATTATCACATGAAGAAGAAGAGTTGGCATCCTGGAGATGAAAAGGTAAATTTCCTTTGATAGAAGAAGAATGCTCAACTCCTCAAGTAATTTCAGAGGAAGAAGAAAGACATCAGGTTAAACAGGCTCTGTTCTTATCTAGAGCAGAGCTCATTATCAGAGAAAAGGATGAGGAATTGGATTTCCTCAAACTCAAATTAGAACAAAGGGAAATGCTCATTGGAGAGCTAACAACTCAGCTTGTAGCTAGGATTGAGGAATTATCAGTAATTAAGAAACAATTGATAGAAAAAGAGGAAGAATGTCAGACTTCCTAGAAAATAGAATGTTGTGTCCACAGTCTCCTCGCACATGATCGAGTTAACTTATTTTCCACTCAAACAACTATGGAATGACACTTGTAGGGAACTCAGAGAAGCTAAAACATCAAATGAAGATTTGAAGACCAAGATGGAAGAAGAAAAGAAGGCAAGAAAAGAGTGGGAAGAAAATTTTTATAAGGAAGAAGGAAACAAATATAAATGTCTTGCAAAAATTCATATGGTCTGCATTATGAGTGAAAATTGCTTTCCTACAGGAGGCCCTCTCCTGCATATAGTGTGTTTTTAGAAGAACAATTCATTTGCTGGAAGTTGTCAAGGATTGCATGTGGACTTCCACATGAACTAAAAGATGAATCTGAATTCATGACAGCTTATTCTTTAGCCATTCCTGAGAAGAAAAATCTTCTATGTGAATTCTATCTTTGTAATTTGATGCTAGAGAAAAACACAAGATTTATGATCAATTTGTATGTGGGGAAAGTCATCTCAATGCATTTGTCTCTATTCTGCAAAACCAAATTGCATGGAAGGAAAGGGAATCTGAGTTTTTATTGAAAGCTAGCTCAACTGGTCTCTGCATGAGAGCTCACTATGGTAAACCTTCTGCCTTCCTCATACATTTTAGAACTCATGCCTTTGATGAGCGATTCAAGACACATTATTTTTCCAGCTTACAAAAGAGTATTGATACCTTTACCTCCTATGAGGAGGAGAAGTTTGAAGATATTTATGAAGGATGCTTCAAAAAGGTGGGAACTTCTTACTATTTCCTTGAGAAGAAGGGAAGTAATATCCCCTACAAATCTGATCTGGAGTTTAGAAAGAGAAAAAGTGTTATGCACAATAATTCCTCATATCAATGAGACCTATGGGAAAATATGGATGGGAATGTGAACAAGGCCCCCTCTACTTCTCACCCCCATGTCTCCTTGGAAAAATAGAGAACCTCAAGATCCTACTGAATTTGAAGAGTGGGAGAGGAAAATAGAAGTAGGAGCAGGGTACAATAGTACTCTAAGTTTAAGCATTGGAAGATCTAGTTTCAGCCATTTGATCTGAGCAATCAAATGGAATGTAGAACATATAACCCCACTTTTGAAGAATGAAGTTTGTAAAGGGACTTACAAACAAGTAAGTTTGGGGGAAATGATGAGGCCAAAATATGCCCGATTAATGTATAATATATGATCTCATCTTACTCTCCTTTTTATTAAGTTTGATTGCATTTTGTGACTTTTATTTGATCTGATATGAGTTAGGATGTAATTTTCATCTTTTGATTGATTGTGATTCTAATGTTTAAAAGCTCTGAAATTCCTGATGAAGTGTGTGTTTGAAATTCAGTTTTGTAATAAATAAAGGTCTAATCAGTCAAAGAAATGAAGTATGTAGCATTCAACATGTTTTTGGTAGCATCTGTTCCAATACAACTTAGTTCCGAACTTCCAAGCTAGTTCGAACTCCATTACATAATCATCATCTAGTTCTAGAACTTTGGACTTAGTTCTGAAACTCCAGTATTTAGTTCCAGAATTTTTGGACTTAGTTCGAACTCCTAGGTATAGCTCCATAACTCTCACGTTTTGATCCTTAACGATTTCCTATGGTTCTGGAACTTCTCTGAAGTTCTGGAACGATGGAAGTTTATCTATTCTAACCACATCTAGAGATTTTGCATCAACGACCCTTTCAATCAGAAAGGATGAGAAGATTTTGAACGCAGATCCAGGGATAGTTATCTTACAAGCCTATTCTGATCAACCACAATCCGACTCAACATCTATTCTGGGCATGATTCGATTTCATCATAATCGTAGAGACAACTATGATTGTAAATGTATATATAAGTAGACCTGCAGTAGATATATAAAAAATATAATGATGAAATAGAGATAGAACAGAGAAGATAGATATAGAATAAGTACACATATCCAATACGTTTTGTAATACCGAATGTTTTATCAATAAATAGCCATTCTGTTTGAGAGAATTCTAAGTTGTTAAATCTTGATTCAAGGAGGAGCAAGGGCCCACTCCCCAAGGACCTAGGATATTCATCTATTTGGTATTTATATTTCTTAAGCAAATAGTTTAGATCTGTTAATTTTGTATCGCTTTTAATTCTTCTAGTTAAACTCTATTGTATACTTGTTCCTACGTAGTGTCTAGATAGATTCTTATTTTTCTTGCAATCATTTTTAAGCATTCTAAGTTGTGTGTGTTTATTTCAAAAGCAAGTGTGTTTACTTTCAGAAGCAAGTGTGTTTATTTCCAAAAGCAAGTGTGTTTATTTCCAAAAGCAAAGTGTGTTTCCTTTTCAAAAAGCTTTTTTCAAAGTGTGTTTCCTTTCAAAAAAGTTTTCATAGTATGATTTAAATAAGGTTTTACCAAGAAGTCCTTAAGACATTGAAAAGATCCCCCAGAAAATACAAAAATAACTACAATCAACTACTAGATCAATAGGATTACTCTTGTTGCATATAGCTTTAGACACACCCCGGTTTGAATATGACATCAACAAGAAGTTGATTAACATCTTCCCTCTCTTCACCCTGCTAGAAGTAGCATGTCCATGACCTAGGGATGTAGTGGAGGGAGATGCCACTATGGATTTCATCTATGTGGTCCTAGGCATCTCTAAGCCGATTCGCAACGTAACCTACACATTCATAAACAACAAGTTTTTAACACCCATATTTTTAAAATACATTCAAAACTTAGAAACTTAGAATTTAGTTAAAATGCATGTGAAATCTTACTACAATGTCATGATCCCTATCAATTTGTCATTGATGCATCAGGGACAATAGTAGACTTACGAGGGGTAAGCTACATACAAATCATTAAATTACAAATTAAATATTTAATGTACAAAATTTGATATTGTAGATTTAAGTAATAAGAGATAATTCCTCCAAAATTTAACAAATTTGAAAAATTATACCTCGCTTAGTGGATCTACAGATGCTATGGCAAAGATCTATAGTAGCCTCCACACCGCATATATGGAGGAGTTTCTCTGGCAAATCATACTATAAACTATACAAGATATTCTTAAGGGAAGGAATATATTCTTGTGTGTACTGACTATGTGACAAAATGGGTAGAAGTGTAGGCATTGACAAATGCCACTGAGGAAGCAGTTGTTGATTTCCTTCTAACAAAATTATGATAAAGTTTGGAGCACCAAGAAGCATAGTTTCATATCGTGGACCACAATTCATGTCTAATATGATCCAATCTTTCACAAGGTATTACCAAATCAATCATAGGAAGTCATCTCCTTACCACCCATAGTCAAATGGACAAGATGAAGTAACGAACAAAGAATTAGAGAGCATCCTTACCAAAACAGTTGAAGCTAGGAGAAAAGATTGGGTAAAGAGACTACCTGAAGCTATCTAGGCCTATAACACAACTTAGAAAACCACAACATGGTTTTCACAATATGAATTAGTCTATGGGAAAAATCCCTTATTGCCTATAGAGTTTGAACTTCATACATTAAGGATAGCAGTGAAGGTGGGAATTGAGTTGAATGCAGCTCAAAAAGAAAGTATCCTTCAACTCAATGAGTTGGATGAATTAAGGTTAGAAGCACTTCAGAAAACTAAGATAATTCAAGAGCAAAGGAAACAATGGCATGACACACACATCAAGAAAATTCAATTCAAATTAGGAGACTGGGAATTGTTGTTCGATTCTAAGTACCAATAGTTCAAGGGAAAATTGAGAACTAGATGGTTGGGATCCTATCGATTGAGAAAATATTTGACAATGGTCCTATTCAATTACTTCTCATTGATGGTAAAGAACAGTAACACTCTTCGTAAATGGACATAGGCTGAAACTCTATAGAAGCCTCTCACTAAGGATGAATTTTTGAAAAGATTGAAACAAACAAAGAATTTGATCATATGGAAGAACACAATTCTTCCAAAATGATCAAATAATCGATGATAAATCCGGAATAAAGGGAAGAAGATGAAAACCAAAATGGTGTTTTCTTCCCCAAAAATAAAAATAAAAATAAAAAAATATATATTAAAAAAATTCTCTCAAAGGTCAATTGAAAACCAAAGCAAATGGTGGTTGACCTCTTTTTGGCTAATTCAAATAAAGTAATTATTTTGAATTCTAGTTGTCTCGATCTAATCATGTTTTATTCCACTTGTAGGAATGGCGAGTCGTCATAGAAAAAGAATTACATCATCAAGGATAGTAATCATGTCTTTTAACGCATTTAGGTTGATTAAATGTTTGCATGTGTGATGTGACTTAATTTAAAATTAGGTATGATGAGTCATCTATTTATACATTATGATTACAAGTGTGTAATCATGAAGTTGATTTGGATGGAATAAGTGGCGGCATGGTTATCATTAGTAATCATTATTACAAAAACTCAAGTGAAATAAGTTACAAAGATATTTTGAGGAAGGAGCATCGAATTAAGTTTGTATTCTATAGCAAAGAACAGAGAATTCAGAGTTCGCAGCCAAGAATCGAGGTTGCAGCCTAAGAACAGAGGTTCCATAGCCAAATTCATCGGTTTCAGTAGCTAAGAAAAAAAGGCCTACAACCAATTCACACAAAATTAAAGAGATAACTCAAGTCGATATGGGGATTAAGAAGAAATCGAACCAAAGGACAACTCCCCGCCTACTCACAAACAAAGAAGTAAAGATCCATCTTTGAGCATGCAGGATGGCTTGAGTTCCTAAAGAAATATTCAAGGCATAATGACGAATTGGTAAGAGAATTCGTCATAAACCTAGAACAATCCAAAACAAAGGTGAGAAATGTCTTTATTCCTTTTTCTGTAAAAATTGTAAGTAATGTGTTTGGAGTGCCAATTGTGCATGTCCCACAACCTGCCAAGGGGACTTTGAAAGAACTGGTTGAAGTCTTATTGCAAGAAGGAGAAATTGAACCCTAGTACATCTATAATACAAATAAAATCATAAAAGGGGTCGAAGGGCCAGTTTTCCCAAACCCTTTGACAGGGTAGCATTTTGGATAGTAAAATATTTAACCTGTGACGGTTAGTCTGGGTCTATGGGAAAAGAAGTCCTAAAAATGCTCATATATGAAGTATGGAGCCACCAAACCCGAGTACATAATAAATATTCTAGGGTTTCTTTTTGAATCTATCCGCACCATGGCTCGAGGTATTCCTAGGGTGTTGGGACGTTAGGCATCATGGTATAATTCATTTAATATGTCAGCACCATTTTTGTTAAAGAAGAATGGAGAAGAAATTTGGGACAAGTTTCTTGACACGTTCAAGAAAAACCCTAATATTATCATAAGGACAATTCCAACCCCATTCTCTCCTTCAACTAATCTAAAAATTGATGCCCCTGTAGAAGAATAGAGGGAAATGGAAAGAGAAAACACACCAAAAGAATAAGTTCGGTGAGAAAAATCAAAGCAAAGCAAGAGCCTTTATGTACTCGTGAGGGAAATTCCTTCTTCTGCAGTAGCTTCAGGGGAGCCAATATCTGTCTCTGACGGTGATAGCTCACCCATGCAAGAGCAAGAAAGAATAGTGAGAAGAAGCTCTAGAAGAAAATCCACTGTTAGGCATGATGAACTTCCCCAGAGAAGAAAAATTCATAAGAGGTCAAAGGAAACCCCAAGAGGAAAGGAGTGAGTAGGAAAGGATGGAAGAGGAAGCTACTGATATTTTGGGCAAAGATGACCATGAATCCCCGAGCCAAGTCAAGTTGAAATGGACAGAGGAGAGGAGAGATTTGAAGAACAAGATTTTTAGGAATTGGCTGAACCATCAACATTACCACATGAGGAAGAAGAGTTGGCATCCAGGAGAAGAAAAGGAAAATTTCCTTTGATAGAGGAAGAATGCCCAACTCCTCAAATAATTTTAGAGGAAGAAGAAAGACAACAAGTTAAACAGGCTTTGTTCTTGTCTAGATCAGAGCTCATAATCAGAGAAAAAGATGAGGAATTGGACTTCCTCAAGCTCAAATTGGAATAAAGGGAAATTCTCATTGAGAGCCGACAACCTAGCTTCAGAGCTGTGGATCGAGGAATTATCAGCAACCAAGAAACAACTGATAGAAAAAGAGGAAGAATTTCAGACTTCCAGAAAATAGAGTGGTGTATCCACAGTCTCTGCACATACTGAGTTAACCTATTTTCCACTTAAATAGCTATGGAATGACACTTACAGGGAACTCAAAGAAGCCAAAACATCAAATGAGGAATTGAAGACCAAAATGGAAGAAGAAATGAAGGCAAGGAAAGAATGGGAAGAAAAATTTTATAAGGAGGAAGGAAATAAATATAAATTCCTTACAAAAATTCATATGGTCTGTATTATGAGTGAGAAATTGCTTGCCTACAGGAGGCCCTCTCCTGCATATAGTGTGTTTTTAGAAGAGCAGTTCATTCATTCGAAGCTATCTAGAATTGCATGTGGGCTTCCACATGAACTACAAGATGAATCTAAATTCATGGTAGCTTACTCTCTATCTAATCCTGAGCAAAAAAATCTCCTGTGTGAATTTTATCTTTGCAATTTTATGTTAGAGAAAAACACAAGATTTATGATCAACTTGTATGTAGGGGAGAGCTAGCTCAATGCATTTTTCTCTGTTTTACAAAACCAAATTACATGGAAGGAAACGGAATTTGAATTTCTATTAAAAGCTATCTCAACAAGTCTATTTATGTGAGCTCGTTATGGTAAACCCTCTGCCTTCCTCTCACATTTTAGAACTCATGCCTTTGATGAGAGATTCAAAACACACTATCTTGCCATTTTGCAAAAGATTATTGATGCCTTCACCTCCTATGAGGAGGAAAATTTTGAAGATATTTATGAAGGATGCTCAAAGAGGTGGGAAATCCTTACTATTTCCTTAAGAAGAAGGAAAGTGATTTCCCCAAAAAATCTGATCTAGAGTCTAGAAAGGGAAAAATCATTATGCACAATAATTTCCCAAGTCAATGAAACCTACGGGAAAATATGGATGGGAATGCAAACAAGGCCCCCTTTACTTCTCACCCCATGTCTCCTTGGCGTAACAGAGAACATCAAGACCCTACTAAATTTGAACAAAGGGGAGAGGAAAATAGAAGAAGGAGTAGGTACAAGACATCCAAGTTTAAAATTGGAAAATCAAGTTTCAGCCATTTGATCTCGAGAAATCAAATGGAATGCGTAACTTATAACCCCACATTTGAAGAATGAAGTTTGTAAAGGGACTTACAAACAAGTAAGTTTGGGGGAAATGACGAGGCCAAAATATGTCTGATTAATGTATAATAGATGATCTCATCTTACTCTCCTTTTGATTAAGTTTTATTGCATTGTGTGACTTTTAGTTGATCTGATATGAGTTAGGATGTAATTGTCTATCTTTTGATTGATTGTGATTCTAATGATAAAAATCTCTAGAATTCCTGACAAGTGTGTGTTTGAATTTAGTTTTGTAATAAAGCAGGTCTAATCAGTCAAGGAAATGAAGCAGGAAGCATTCAGTATGTTTTCAGCAACATCTGTTCCCACATAGCTTAGTTCTAGAACTTCCAAGCTAGTTCTAGAACTCCATCACACAGTCATCATTTAGTTCCGAACTTTTTCGGACTTAATTCCGAACTCCAAAGATTTATTTCTAAAATTTTCGGACATAGTTCCTAACTCCTGGGATAAGCTGGAACTCTCATGGTTTTGATCCTTAACAAATTCTTATGGTTTTGGAACTTCTCCAAAGTTCCGAACCGATAGGGAGTTATCTATTTTAAGCCACATCCAAATATTTTGCATCTATAACCCTTTCAATCAGGAAGGATGAGAAGATTTCTGAACGTAGATCCAAGGAGAGTTATCCTATAGCTATCTGATCAACCGCAATCCGACTCAAGATCTATTCTAGGCATGATTCAATTTCATCAGAATCATTGAGATAGCTGTGATTGTAAAATGTATATAAAAGCATACCTACAGTAGATATATATAATAATAGAAGATATAGAATATGATATGAGATAGATATAGAACAGAGAAGAAAAATAGACTAAGTACTCAGATCTAGTACTTTTGTAATACCGAATGTTTCATTAATAAAATATCCATTCTTATTTGAGAGAATTCTAAGTTGTTAAATCCTGATTCGAGGAGGATCAAGGGCCCACTCCCCAAGGACCAAGATATTCATTTATTTGGTATTTATATTTCTTCAGCAAATAGCTTAGATCTATTAATTCGTATTGTTTTAATTCTTTTCAATTAAGCTATGTGTGTACTTGTCCCTATAGGTGTTTAGATAGATTCTTATATTTCTTGCAATCGTTTTCAAGCATTCCAAATTGTGTGTGTTTATTTCCAAAAGCAAGTGTATTTATTTTCCAACAAAGAAGTGTGTTTCCATTCTACACAAGTGTGTTTCCTTTCAAAGAAAGCTTTCAGCAGTGTGTTTACTTTCAGCAAGTTTTCATAGTTTGATTTAAATAAGGTTTTACCAAGAAGTCCTTAAGACATCAAGAGATCCCCGTAAAATACAAAAATAACTACATTCAACTACTAGATCGGCTTAAAGTACTCTTGTTGCATATCGTTTTAGACACACCCCTGTTTGATATGACATCAACAAGAAGTTGATTAAATGAAGGAAATAATGACACCCATCACATGGCTATAAGACCATTTGACATATCTCCATATGACTTCAAACTTGGAATAATGAATGTAAGAGATGAAAATAACTAGCTCCTCTAATGAAGAATGCTCCAAGATGATAAAATGGCTATAATATAGGCTTTATGCTCATTTAGGTGTAAGTAGAAAGGTGGATGAGGGTTCCTTTTATAACCCAATGGTTTCAAGAAGCTTTGATCCTATCAGATGTGGGATAATAGCAAAGCTAGGTTAGTTATGGATAAGCATGGTTTAGAAGAGGTTGAGTTTACTTTAGGAGAGTTTAATTTGTTCTCTAGTGACTCATGGGAATTGAAGGGGGTTTATTAATTAATCAAAGTGATTAATTAATGGGTGTGCAAGATTATAAAAGCTTTTAGATGAATAATTAGCATGATTTAGACTATGGGAGGGATTCAATGAAATAAATGACAATTTATTGATCTAATGGAAGAGGAATCTTAATTATAATTAATTAATTAATTAATCTAGATGGAAAGGTGAGCTTAATTAAATCGAAATAATTAATTAATCTATATATAAAATGGATCTAAATTAATAAGAAATAATTAATTAATCTAGATAGAAAGGGGAGCTTAATTAATTATAAATAATTAATTAAATTAGATTAAAGGGGAGCTTAATTCATTATAATTAATTAATTAATCTACATGAAAGGGTAGCTGATTAACTAAGGTCGTTAATGGTATCATTGTTGTTAGATAGAAGAGTTATTTAACTAACGTAATATAATTAATTAATGACAATAGTAGAGAAAATGTTTGATATTGATGATATGTTGTCAATTTATGGGAAAGGGTATAATTAGCACAATTAAAGTATTTAAATTGCTCGAGATAAATTATATGTGTCTATATCAAATATTGTGAGTTTTCAATTCAAGGATTCCTCAAGGATGTTATGGAAAAATGAAATCATGTGTATATCATGTGGACTTTATGATTCTTCAACCTAAGAGCAAGATACATGGAATTATCCTAGAGACCATGGTTAGCTACTGTAGTAGCCTTAATAGATTGTAGTTTTGGAGATATGATAATATCAAATGGAATAAATGCTAAACAAATCTCTTTGTTTCCACCTACAAGACCATGTTGGAAGTAAAATGACTGAAAAGGGGGTGAATCGGTCTTTACAAACTTTTACTTTAATTGTCTTAAGTTGTATACATCATTAAAAGCATCCATTCATCATACATTAATAAATGTGAGCATATTAAGCATGAGAAACCATACACAAGAACAAGAGAGTACACAAGAACACCAGATATATGTGGGAAACCCTCAAGGGGAAGAAAAACCATTGAACCTCTCGCTTATATTACTCAAACCAAAGGACTCTTAAGAATATTACACATGATAAGATCTTTTATTTAGTGAAGTGCACCCACTTCATAAGGAGAACCCACCCCTATTTAGTATAACACCCACTATACAAGGAGGCTACCATCCCTAAGGTCATCAATAACCCACTCAACCACCTGATAATGAAAATCAATAATGTATTGTTTCTTCTACAATTGATGGTGATCACTAATTTAGCTCCATACACTCGGAAAAAAATATCTCAAACTCTCTCTCTTCCTTCTTGCTCAAGCTTACACCTTCATATGATGATTAGGTCACATGAAATTATATACCTAGTCCTCAACTCTTCTCAAGTGTTCATGGATCTTCTTATCTTTACCCTTGAACCCTTTTTAATCTTATTTTACCTCCACTAGCTCACTCGCATCCCCATAATTTTAACTTTTTCAAATGAGCGCACACGGGCATCATTGTATAAATGTAACAATGAAATATATATTTTATGTGTGTGTGTGTGTGTGTGTGAATTTATGAAGTCAATAACATGCTCTAGATCTCCAAATAGTAGTTTTTCTCATAAATTGGAGATTAAATTTGGTTCCTTCTTTATCATTACAGGCTTTTACATGATGTACCTTATTACAATTCCATCTTATAATTACAAATTGCTTCACATAACATTACCAATAATCTCTAGAATAACATTCTCCTCTTTTGAAATGATGGAACCAATTAGCAATTGTCATAACAATTTGTCTCACAATAGTATGGAGATAAACTCTCGAGTTATAGTGTGACAATCAACACATGAGTGAAGGATTTGTACAATTCCAATAGCTATTTTGGGGGCATATTTAACAATCCAAATGCAATTTCCAACATGTCACCATGATGGAAAAATATTAATTTGTTTCCCTTCTCTACATCACTCATTATATGTTTTCAATCAAGAAAATATCCTACTACCTTTATTTCATAAGGAAAATTATCTAACTTTTCATAGATGTTTTCAATCAAGAAAATATATTGCTACCTTTATTTCCTAAGATAAATTATCTAAATTTGCATAGATCGTGTGTCTATGGTGGTGATCTATCTCTTATAGAAAAAGACGGGAAAGAGATTACGCAAACGGAAGATTGTCGGTATGTATTTTGGTAAATTGAATTTGGTGTCGAGTCCACAAAGATGAAAAAATAGTGACGTCATAAACGTGGGCTACCTTCTCGGTCAGTTGGGGAAGCCGGAGTGGAGTGATGGTTAACCCGGCTACTACTCTTGCATGTATTAAGGAATTAAAAAAATGAAACTATCAACTGAATGAATAAAACCGTAGGATTTCAACTCATCTCTTGCAAACTTGTCTCCACCGTTGATTTCATAGCATGTGTCGACTTGGTAATGCTTCAATCATATAAGGTTCGACTAAGTATACACCTCCAACGTAAATATGTTCCTCAAGATTGGTTTTAACAATTTCCAAACTATATTGGATTGGTTTTCTCCAACATAAAGGAAATGAGCCAGTTATCATGAATCCTAATGTAAGAGGTTGCTAGAGCCACTTAACAATCATAAAAAAATTAAAAATACCCTTTAATAGATCATGATTTTTTTAATATGCAGATTTTCTTTTACACATTTAAATTATGTGGAGAACATATTTTTAAGGGATTTAAAATAAGTACTTTTGAATACAAAGAAATTTAAGGCAACCCATTACTTGAGAATAAAATCACCTTTTATGGGTTGTCTATGTGTCACCATTTCATTGGATAATTTATTGATGTGACTTACTTTATTAGCTAGTTTTTATTTAACTGTTAACTTTAATTCAAACAACTAATGGTACTTTATTTCATATATCCACTCACATTCATTGGCTACTTTCCCTAAATATGGGTTCGTATGATACGTTGAAATAACAATCCTAGCTTGTAATTTCAAATTATAAGTACTTGTCAAATTAAAATTTATTAATATTTTAACTCTTTCCCATAATCGTAAATTGTAATATTTTCTATATGATTTGTTCACATGCATATAAATAATAAGTTTATATATTTACATGTCTATTTATTAAGAATTGTATAAAAATTATAGGGTTTTCCAAATTTTCAACCATCATTATATACGGTTTTCCTAAATTTTCACCGGTAATATATGGTTAAAATACAAAAATACGCCCAAAACCTATCAATTTCTAGGCCTCCAATAAAAATTAAAAAATGTTGAATGCGACATCACAAACATTAATCAATGTGTTTGGTTTAAACATATAATGAATGTGATAAGGTAGTAACTTACATAGACAAGGTACAAATGGCACCAAACTCGGTTCAAACCTAGGAAGAAATAAAATGGGGGCATTCTTGTATATTTCAACCATTTTTCAATGGCATGTTGTGTGTATCCTCTAAATTTTGTCCCGATTCTTCAAAACTCACCAAGGATCCACTTGAGACATGGAGGATGGAACACCCGATCTAAATGAGGTGGTTGTCCCAGATGTCTGTGATGTTGAGCCCTTGTCAAGATCCAACCATGGCTTCGATATTGATTTTGATTTTGATTCTGGACCATGGCTCTGGCCAATCTTCATTAATGCAGGCTTTGTGGGATTTGGCAATGTCACTAAACTGCTTGAGATCATTATAATAACATTCGACATTGATGGAAGATGTTAGTTTGGTCAAGATGTTAGTTTTGCAAACCGAGATGGCGTTGAATGACAAGGCTCACTTATGTGTTTTTCAATTTTGAATCCACCATTTAAAAACATCATCTCCTTGTAAACACTCCACGCCGCATCACACATCATCAATTCACATGTTTCGTTTTTGCATTTTGGAGTTTGGCTCCATTTGATCTCCTCTGGTATATCCGGATTTTGATCCTTTCTCTATTCTTCTCTTGCCTTTGATACATGAGGGAAAAGGGTATAGTCCCTTTCAAAAACTAATTTACCAATAATCCAAAAAAACATTCGACATTGATGGAAGAAGAGTTACATTAGTATGTACACACTCTAGAGCTTCTGAGATGAATGACATCAAGGCTCACTCCTATGGACACATTTCTCTAACGAGCTTGAATCCACCATCTTAAAAACATCATCTCCTTCGTAAACACTCCACGCCTGCATCACACATCATCAATTCACATAATTTGGTGTAAAATTTCTCTGTTACTTAAAATGGATTTCAGTTAATTACCCATTCTAATAAGTTTTGCATTTGATGGGGTAAAAGGAAATCTGTATTTATCCTTCCACTCAAAATCTCAAGCAGTAAGACTCCAAAGCTATAAACATTTTCCAATAGATTCCCTCCCATTGCATACTCTGGAGCCATGTAACCACTGCTCTACATCAATAATCACTCTTTTAGAAAAAGAACCACCTACACCTACAAATCCATAACAATACGCTTAAGCAATTTAAATCTTAAATAATACATAGATCCTTACATGTACCTATCAAAGCACAACATTCTAATAGTTTGGATAGATTTTCATTGAAACATTGTCCATCAATCAGCTATCTTGATTGAATTTCTTTATCAAGCAAAATATTGTTTGCTTTAATATCTTTTTGAATAATTTCATTTTGAGTCCTCTTGAGAATTGTAATTCCAAGGATGATGATAAAACAATCTAATTAAAGGTACACATGATCTGCATAAACCCCATATTGTCCACCTTTTCATGTTTTTGAAAACAAAAGCTCAATCAGATCAAATAATTTTTAGTATTAAATACTCAAGAAAACATAGTAAGATCGACATCTAATAGGAAGATTGATTGTAATTGCATGGCTAAAGTATTAAATCATATCTATTGATTAAATTGTATCACCTGTGATCAGCTAAGTGCCTAAGGTGCCCTAAGTTTGTATATGCCTATATAAGCATGAAAGCTAGGGTTTAGAAAAGAAGGATTGTAGAAGTTAATGATTATTGTGAAAATAATTGTGAGAGAGAGAATTCTTGGAGAAGAAGGAGAAGCTTGAGAGAAAGAAAGTATTGTACATCATGAGAGGTGTGGAAGATTGTAAATCTTCATTGTATATCTTTGAAAGCTTTGGATAATAGATTGGCTTGTTTCTTGGTGGATGTAGCCCACACTTGGGTGAACCACGTTAAATCTGGTGTTGATTTATATCTCTTGTTTTGTATATTTCTTCTGGTAGAATATCCACTTTTATTACATGTATGCTTAGATATGATATATTATCTGTACAACCTTGTGCTAACCCCAACAACTGGTATCAAAGCTTTGTTTGAGGGTTTTATGTGTTGACAAATTTACTCACAGAGGGTTTTTGATTGAGTGGGAGCTACAACAATGGCAAAAAAAAAAAATACAAGGTAGAGAAGTTTGATGATTGAAATTATCAATTATGGAAGATGTAGATTGAGGATTATTTGTATCAAAGAGATTTGTACTTACCGTTGGATGAAAATTCTAGACCTACGAAGATGACTGATGAAGAATGGAAGATTCTTGACAGAAAGGCTTTGGGATCTATAAGATTGAGCTTGACAGCATCGTGGCTTCAATATTATAGAAGTGACATCTACGGTAGAGTTAATGAAATCTCTTGCTAATTTATATGAAAAACCTAGTGCTTCAAATAAAGTTTATTTGATGAAGAAACTATTTAGTTCTAAGATGCATGAAGGTGGATCTACATCTAGTCATTTGAATGATTTTCGATCTATTGTAAATCAGTTAAAATCGGTTGATATTCTGTTTGATGATGAAGTGAAAGCACTTTTATTCTTATGTTCTTTGCTGATAGTTGGGATAACTTGGTAATGGTTGTTAGTAATACAACATATGCTAATAATATTTTGAAGTTTGATGATGTGGTTAGTATAATCTTGAATGAAGAAATTTGTAGGAAAAGTATAGAGGAATCATCATCTAGGAATGCTTTGAATGTAGAAAGTAGAGGGAAGGAAGAAGGAGAGATCCAAGAGTAAGAATAATGGGAAATCAAAGTCAAGGGATGGCAGATCTAAATCTAGAGGTAAGGGAATTACCTGTTGGAAATGTGGAAAGAAAGGACATGCAAAGAAATATTGTTGGTCAAAGGATAAAGAGAACCAACACCAGACAAAGGTAAAGAGTCAAATAAAGAGGAAAATATTGCAGCTAGAGGTAATGCAAGATGCTCTTATTCTTTCTTTGGATAATAGAATAGAATCATGGGTTTTAGATTCAGGAGCTTCTTTCCATGCAACCCCTAATAAGGGTTATTTTAGAAATTATGTCCAGGGAAATTTTGGGCATGTTTATTTGGGTGATGATGAACCTTGTAGTATTACTTGGTAAAGGGAAGTTCATCTAAAATTGTAGAATGGAAATACATGGGTATTGAAAGATGTGAGGCATGTGTCTAAGCCTCAAGAGGAATCTTATTTTTGTAGGGAAACTAGGTGAAGTTGGTTGCATGGTTACATTCAAGAGACTCTTGGAAAGTCACCAAGGGTGTTTTTTTGTGGTAAGAGGTAAGAAGGTAGGAACATTATATTTATCTACTTGTGTTATTGATTCTTTTCTATGTTATCTACTTCAGATTTAGATGCATGCATGTGGCATAATCGGTTGGGCCATATGAGTAAAAAAGGAATGCAGATCTTAAAGGCTAAGGGTAAGTTATCATATTTGAAAGATTTAGATCTTGATTTCTGTGAGCATTGTATCTTTGGAAAGAAAAAGAGAGTGAGATTTCTCAAAGTTGGGGCAACTAAGAAGGAGCAAAAATTGGAGCTTGTACACTCAGATGTGTGGGGACCAACCCAGGTAGCTTCTCATGGAGGATCCTAGTATTATGTTACTTTCATTGATGATGCTACAAGAAAGGTATGGGTTTATTGTATTAAACATAAATATGATGTTTTTGAGACTTTTAAAAGATGGAAAGCCCTTGTTGAGAATGAATCAAATTCAAAGTTAAAGTGCCTTAGATCTGACAATGGTGGTGAATATTGTAGCAAGGCTTTCAATGATTATTGTTTAGTGAATGGAATACATAGAGAAAGGATGGTTCAAGAACACCACAAGAGAATGGTGTTGTAGAAAGAATGAACAAGACAATCATGGAACATGCTAGAAGTATGAGGATACATGTTGGATTTCCCTTGCAGTTTTGGGTAGAAAGTAGTTGATACAATATGGTTTATTTGATTAACCATGGGCCTTCAAGTTCACTAGATGGAGGAATACCAGAGGAAGCTTGGACTAGAAAAGAGGTAGATCTTTCTTTTCTTAAATTTTTTGGTTCAGAAGATTTTGTGCATATTGATAAGGAAAATAGGAAAAAGTTGGATGCAAAATCCAAGAGATGCACTTTCATTGGTTATGGATCTGGTGATTTTGGATTCCATTTTTGGGATTTAGAGAATTCTAAAATTATTAGGAGTCGTGACATTGAATGGAATGAAAAGAGAATGTACAAGGATCAAATTTTGGTACCCAAGGACAAACCGGTTGAGAAGTTTGTGAATGAAAATGAACTCTCGGATTTAAAAGTCATACCTATAAGGTTACACAATAACCGATGTCGATTGACCCTTGACCGACATCGGTCAAGCTGAACCGGTATCGGTTATAGAAGAGCCAAACTAGCATCGGTTAGAAAAACTGGCATCGATTACAGGTGACCAGCGTCGGTCACTATCAAAATTGGAAACAAATGTCCAAGAGGTCTAGAATGAGCCTCCGGTACCCCAAACTTCTGTGAGAAGGTCACAAAGGGTAAGTAAACCTCTAAAAATATTTACACCTTCTCTATCTTATTTATTATTGATTGATAATGGTGAACCAGAAAGTTTTGAAGAAGTAATGCAAGATAAGACCCACGTGTAGTGGGAGCATGGCATGGATGAGGAGATGGACTCCTTGGAACAAAACCAGACTTGGGATTTGGTTAAGTTTTCAGTAGGTAAGAGGACATTGTAGAACAAGTGGGTTTACAGGATCAAGGAAGAAGAGGGTGGATAGAAAAGGTACAAGGCAAGGCTTGTAGTAAAGGGATTTCTCATAAAAGAAGGTATTGACTTTGGTGAAATATTTTCTCTGTTGTTAAAATGACTTCCATACGTATTGTATTGAGTTTAGTTGTAGTACATGATTTACATTTAGAGAAACTAGATGTGAAGATGGATTTCCTTCATGGTGATTTGGATGAAGAGATTTATATGTAGTATCACTTGGGTATGAAGTCAAGGGTAAGGAGAAATTAGTGTGTAGGTTGAAAAAGAGCCTATATGGGCTCAAGCAAGCTCAAGGAAATGGTACATGAGGTTTGATAGTTTCATGCATGAGCATGGTTACTTGAGATGTGAATCTGATCATTGTGTTTATTTCAAGAAGCTTGAAAATGGGAGCTATATTATTTTGTTATTGTATGTGGATGATATGCTTATTGCAGGATCTAGTATGCAGGACATTGGTGAGCTTAAGGAAAGCTAGCTCACACATTTTCTATGAAGGATTTAGGAGCTACAAAAAGAATCCTTGGCATGAAAATACATAGAGACAGGAAGAACAAGAAATTTGTATTTGTCTCAGGAGGCTTATATCAATAAGGTGTTGGAAAGGTTTAACATGCAAGATTCAAAACGGTGTAAGTACACCTATGGTTGGACACTTCAAATTGAGAAAAGATTAGTGTCCTTCATCACATGAGGAGGTCAAATACATGACATGAGTACCATATGCTTCAACAGTTGGGAGTCTCATGTATGTTATGGTTTGTACCAGACCAGACATTACATAGAAGTGGGAGTTGTGAGTAGATTTATGGCCAATCTAGGTAAAGAGCATTGGAAAGTAGTCAATGGATACTCAGGTATTTGAGAGGGACATCTAGCATGTAGTTATGTTATGGAGGTTTGGATATTTCTTTATGTGGCTATGTTGATTTGGATATGGCTGGAGATATGGATGGTAGAGGAGCACTACTGGATATATTTTCATAGTAGGTGGGATGAAGTTAGCTGGATTTGAGATTGTAGAAGGTTGTGGCTTTGTCTACTACAGAGGTAGAGTATGTTGCAGCTACAGAGGCTAGTAAAGAGATGATATGGATGAGTAGGTTCATGGAAGAGTTGGGAAAGGAGCAAGATGATTATAAATTATTTGTGATAGTCAGAGTGCAATTCATTTGGAAAAGAACTCATCATTTCATTCTAGAATGAAACACATTCAGTTGAGGTATCACTTCATACGGTAGGTATTGGAGGATGGGAAGCTGAAACTGGAGAAGATTCATATGAGTGAAAACCCTGTGGATATGCTAACAAAGCCATTAGAAAAAGAGAAGTTGGAGCTACACTCCACTTTTGTTGGTCTTGAGTTTTGAGACTTGAAGAGGAAGAAACAAAGCTAAGGAAAGGATCCAAGAATGATGTTGTACAGGTATAGTGTAGTAATTTATCTCCAAGTGGGAGATTGTTGAGTTGTGGAGCTCAATTACTTCATATTAGCATGTTATATTAAATTTTACAGGAAAACACAGTAACCGCATCGGTTATGGAGGGATGACATCGGTCACCTATGACCGCATCGGTCAAGCAAGGAGGAACCGACATCGGTTAGGGCTAACCGACATCGGTTACTGTGTGTGAGTGTTTTATTTAACTCATGGGAATTAGATCTATTTTTAGTATTAAAGAAAATCTATTGATTGTAATTGCATGGCTAAGTGCCCTAAGTTTGTATATGCCTATATAAGCATGAAAGCTAGGGTTTATAAGGAAGAAGTATAAATTAATGATTATTGGAAAATAAGTGTGAGAGAAAGAAAGTAATGTACATTGAGAGGTGTGGAAGATTGTAAATATCCATTGAGAATTGGATAATAGATTAGCTTATTTCTTGGTGGATGATCTACCTTTGGGTAAACCATTCTTGATGAGAAAATCTCTTGTTTTATATATTTCTTTTGAGAGAAAGTAAATCTAATATAGTAATGGTAGATTATATCTTTAGGAGTCAGTCCTTGTATACCACACCAAAACCTCCCTCTCCAAGCTTCTTTTTGTTATGGAAATATTTTGTGGCTTCGCCATCTCTTCAAAGTTGAAGAGATAAAATGTTGCTCTGCATAAGTAACCTAAACTCAGGGGAAGATCCATGCCTCTCTGTATAATTAGAAAGGTGGGTAAGTTTACAGAATTAAATGTTACAATGAAGGAAAAACTAGAACAAGAGAAAAAAATCGTAAGTGGTACCTTCTTGGTGGTTGACTACGATTACTAACATCCCAAAAATGATAGCTTTAACTTTTTCTCATTCTTATTAGACAGATAACTAATGTGAGGATGATGCCCCAACAAGCCCTAATGTTATCGGTAAAAAATTAGGTTTTCTCTACACAACAAATGTTTATTGTTAACATCTACCCAAAAAAGACATTGAAGAAAATAGATGATAATGTATAATTTTAGCTAAACCTACAAAAGTCAGGATTGATCTAGGAAAATAAATAATCAAGCACTGAAGAACAAATTTGCACAATCTGATTTCATTCTTATTCAGATCTACAAGATTTACATATAAATAACCATCGTAGGAGAAGACTTCAAGGAGTAAAAGTAGGGGAAATCATTAGTTAGCTTATGATTAAAGAGTTAACAGATGAATGAAGAAGAGTAGTAAACCTGCAGATTAGCTCAAAATATTTAGCGCATATTAGCTTCAATTTATTTTCTAAACAATCTCCTTATTATAGTTACCTTAACAACAATGTGAGATAGTTAATTATGCTAACACCTCCCCTTAATTATAACTAAGGAGAAAAAATCCTAAAGAGAGGAAAGAGGAAAGAGGAAAACCCTGGGGAACAAAACCCCCTTAAACCTAACTAAGGAGAAAAGGGCCTATAGAGACAACAAATATGGGTTATGGCATCAAAAATTATTGTAAATAGTTAGTTACATATTAGCTTCAATCTATTTGCTAAAAACTCTCCTTGTTATAGTTACCTTAACAATAGTGTGAGATAGTTAATTATGCCAACAGATAAATCAAAATAATTGAAGACATACTCTTCAATTTTGTTTGGGAAGTTGTCTTAGCAGGGCTTCTGGGGGAAGAGGGGTGGATATTTTTGGAGGTGGTGATGAAGGCTCGGGGGTGGAAATTGTTAGAGGCACTAGTGATCAATGCTCAGGGGAGGGAGAAGGTGAATCTGCAGAGTCAAAAAATGGGTAGATCTCATATCTCATTATATAGATTCCCAACATAGCCTGAGCTCCTTGTCTTGTAGAACAACAATCTTCCACAGCTTTCCTTGCTGTACTCAAACATGTTCTGCAATTATTCATGGATAAATCTCTCAAACACTGAACTAGACCGTATACTTGTCCGGAAGTAGAGTAGTTGGCCATTCCTACAGCAAATAGCCTATTTGCAGGGTTGTAAGCTTTATCAGACAAATTGGACAGAAGAATGGAGGTCGTGGAACTGAAGTTCTGCATATTGCTTGTGACTTCATTCCTACTAGTGCGGCGGAGAAGCGTGTTGGTATCTAGTCTTGAAATAAAATTAGAGTTGTCATAGCGCAAGAAGTAGTAATCCATCCATATTAGCCCTCCTCTGTAATCCGCGCAAAGTTCCTGAATAGAATCATTTGCTTCTCGAGAACAGGTTGAGCACTTTTCTGCTGATATATTTCCAATACATTGGAGGAGGCCATAGACCTGGTTGGGAGATTGACCACGGGTAGAAGTGTTAAACCCTGAACTTTGAGGTGTATTGCGAAACAAATCGGTGATAACTGGTCAAGATTAGAAGAATATGTACTGCCCTGAGTGTAAGTTGAGGCGTTGTTACAGGAAGACTTTCTATACTTGGACATGACCTTAGAAAGAGCAAGATAAGAACAGAAATGAAAGAACCTCACCTCATTTTTGCTGCAATTATCACCCAGTTTTTCCAGCTCTGAAACGGAAGATATTTAGATGGGATTCAGTGAGGAGAGTCACTTTTTTCAACACCTCGTTTTAAACATCATGGGTAAGTTTGTGACTTAAAGACAAGGGAAATTGTTAGATGTAGGTGTAAATTTTGTATATATTACCACATAAATTTCGTGTAAATTGCGAGATCATATTTTTATTACTAAGTTTATACAAAATTTATCAACTTAATAATTACTTTAATATATTAGTACCAAGTTTAAACTTGAAGCCTTTTTTTTTCACTTTTGGTTTTTGTATATATTCAAAACCATTAAAATAAATTGTTTTTTGGGGTCCTTTTCTATTTTTTCAACATTATGATAATAATGGTGGTTTTTTCCACAATTTGAAAGGTACTAGTGAAAAATTGTCATTAAAGGTTCAATTTTAGTCTATTTTTAATTTCAATGTAAAAGTAAAGTTGTGGTGCTTTGTGTATGAGTCCATATTTTGCATACGTACTTATCTAACATAGATTACCAATTGTAATATTTTTCATTTGGTCACACACTTACATCCATTTATTAAAGCTAATTTGGATTTTCATTTCCATGTGGTAGTTAGAAGCACTTTCAAAAAATTATGTGAATAAAAACAAGAAAATTTAATTATAAATGAGACAAAACATGTCTAGATCATATATAACTTTGCATATGTAATATTGAATGTGTAATACAATCTCAAATGTTAAACGTAATGTTAGCACAATATAATGCAATTATTGTAGACAAAACAACCATACAAAAGTGATGAAGGTGGTACAAAGAACCACCATCTTTTTTTTGCCTTTTCTAAAAAACATTCCTAAACTTATCATCCCAAATATGCACAAGTTTCTTGAAAAATAGTTCAATGTCATGACACCTCCATGATATACATATTATATATATATATATATATATAATATGATATTACTAATATGTAGATTTAGACTAGTTTTCTAAGAAATTGGAGATAAAATTTGGTTCTTTCTTTATCATTGTAGGACTTACATGGTGTGCCTTGTTATAGTTCCATCTTATATTTACAAATTATTTCACATAACATTACCAATAATCTCTAAAACAACATTTCTCCTCTTGATGAAATAATGGAACCAATTATAAGTTGTCAAAAATTATATCACAACAATATTGGAGAGAAACTTGGTTATAGTGTGACAATCAACACATGTGAAGGATATGCATGATTCCAATAGCTATTTTGGGGGGCATATTTAACAATCCAAATGTAATTTCCAACTTGTTACCATGGTGGAGAAAAAATATTTTGTTTCCCTTCTCTTCATCACTCATTACATGTTTTCAATCAAGAAAAAATCCTACTACCTTTATTTCCTAAGAAAAACTATCTAACTTTTCATATGTGTTTTCAAGATCAAGAAAATATCCCGCTACCTTTATTTCCTAAGATAATTTATATAACTTTGCATAGATCTTATGTTTATGGGGGTGATCTATCTCTTTTAAAAAGAGCACGAATCATTTTATGGCCTTTAAACCAACTACATCTAGGTATCTTTTTAATTCCTCTATCATTCATCAATCTCCTTACCATTTGAATCTCACCCCACCTACACACTTATGCATAGATGGTTTATAGAAGAAATTTTAAGTTGTGGCATTTTGGGGATCCAAATTACAAAAAATTGTATGTACCCATAGCTCCATATTATTATATGCTCTACAAGAACCAAGAAAACACATCATAACAACCTTAAGTTTAATTGGTAGGTTGATGATAAAGATTCCATTTTGTGCATATTTTACAACCATGGCATTCCAAGAGACCACATCTCTTTGAGGAATTTTGTTGAACATTGTACATTGGTTAGACATTCAAAGAGTGTGTTCTTGAATTTGTACCACTTATAGCTTGCTCCCCATTTTCCAAAATATCATACTAAAAAACACAAACAAAAGTGAATAAGAATCTAACAATGTTGTATTAAGGATTTATCTAGTATGACAAGTGTTGTTTCCATAAAAAAAATAATGTATGCATAGAAAAAGATCGTGAAAATTGTGTTTTGAATTGTGAATCTTGGGATCCCTAACCCCATGTGTCTTAATTTTATTTATCAAAGATTGATTTTTATTAAACAAATAATTTGCATTCACATGTAATATTATTGTGTTTTGTTTTCCACACATATGCTTAGTTCAATTAAAAACATTAAGATTGTTATGAATAATTGAGATTGTCCTTACTACTACTAGGATGAACTTTGATGTATTTTTGTAAAATCTATTCCCAAATACATTTGGGGGTACCCAAAAATATTTCTTCAAAAATCCACGTGGAGGGGTTTAATCATGGTGTGATTGACCGTGGTTGTTATAGTATTTGTAACAATGTTTACTTTCATCAAATAAACGTAACTAGTTATGTTTATTTCATCCATTGCTTCATTTATAGACTTAGAACATGTTATACCTTTTTTCGAGGATCAACCTCTTTTGGAAGGTAAATCCAAGGAGAATAAACAAAGGACTCATAAAGCTCACATTATGACAAAGTTCAACAAGATGCTAGAAAGGGTTCCGAATTTAGCTTTACAACTTCCAATTGTATTCGTCTAAAAATAATAATGACCTTTTTACAGACCTTTTTTCACATACCATGAAATCATTATATTCCATGAGACCACGATCTTTCTGACATTTTTAAAATAGTTCACATGCTCCCATATTTTATGGTGTATCTACCGGGTGATCCAGAGGTCAATACAGAGGACATATGTTCCCTAAATTCCCATGTATTGGCACATAATAGAATTTGATAACAAGATATTTCCATTGACTATTTGAACGCTCGCAAACCAGTCCTGACGCACACTGGTATGGTCAAAATGTGGTCAACATTTGGTCAATGTTTAATGGAAAAATGAATTATTTTTAAATTATCTTAAGTCAATACCATTTCATAGACCTCAAAACATTTTTGATGCATTTTGAATGGACCAAATCCGAGTCCGTATGCGAAAGTTATGACCGATCAAAGTTTGGTTAACTAGTGGTCAACAACCGAAGGATGCACCAAATAGACAAATGACATGGTGACACGTGGCACAGCTGCACATCTACATCAAACACATGGAAAAGGTACATGTGATCACATGGATTTATTATTTATACACATGGCATTAAAGTTGGGTTTATGGTTTTTACCTTCTTAAAAGGTTTATAATCTTTTTATAAAAAGAAAAAGAAAGACCACATGAAAACAAATTTTGGTAGATAAAGCCTATTAAAAAGGCTTGCATATAATGTGGGATTTTTCCCCCAATAAAGTTTCTCCATCCACGTGAAGAGTGGATATTATTATGGGGTTGAGTTTTTAAAAATATGGATTAAGCTTATTTAAAAGCTTAAGAAGAGAATTAATCCCTATTAACCCGCCATAAACAAAGGCTATGATATTGTTTGAAGCAGTTTAAATATTTGGTAGCCAAATTATTATTATGCCACGTGGAATTTGGCTAAGCCCAATCCATCAAGGATTATTACGAGCTCTTTAAAAATAAGTCGCGGATATTATCAAATATCCTTATATTTTGGGCTCCTAATCAATATTTTCTTTATAAACAAGGGACAGTACATTGTAAAAAATACATAACACTAAGCTATTTTATTAGAGCTCAAAGGAGGGGGAGAATATTTTGGAGAAACATTTATAAGTCATATTATTATTATTATTTTAATAGGCAAATATGGTGGTATTATAATGTGTGCAATAATAAAATGTGAAGGCCCTCATTTTTAGAAATAAGTCCTATATTATTATAGGCACATTTGTATAAAATATTATTAAGGCCTATTTATAGGATTTATGGAGATAATATAGAGGCCTATATTATTATTATAGGTGATAATGAATCTCTAAGATCTCTCTTCAAAAGAAGACATACTCGAGCCCAAGCTAAGAAGGGTGTGAAGTTGAAGGTGTTCATTATGACATTATGGAAACGGAAGACATGTTTTAATATAGGCATTATGGAGAGATATTAAGACCTATATTGTATAGGCATCATCTTCATTAAGGACTGATATTATTTTTTATCGCAAAGTGAAGATAAGACCTATTATTTTTAATAGAAACATTGTTATTGGGATTTATTCACACTACCCAATAGGCCACATTTGAGCCACACTTTAAATGCAGAAGGAGAATCGAAGGTGCCATTTGGAAGACTAATTGATATACCAAAGGACTTCGTGCCTAAAATATGAATACTAGATTGAATTTTTTTATCAGGGTTGCTACTTGGTGAAGTTCATGTTCTTATTTGTATTCATCATTATCTTGCTTGGATTGTATTATTAAAAGTCGTTTAAGTGGATAATATATCAGTTTTTTAAGAACTCCATTTTTCGCCAAACTTTTTATCAACTCATGTGCATAGTATTTTAATTCTTGCATTTTAATTTTATTTTAATTGGGTAAGTTTGTAAAATAATTTAATGTCTATAGGGTCCGTGATCATCGAGGTAAAAATTTGTCAATTTTCGGATCTAGAGGCACTTACAAGTAAATCATCTATTGAAATTCCTTTCTTTATAATGCTTTGGTGAGTGTTCAAACATTGTTTCAAATCTCCTCTTTTGCATAGGAATGTATAATGATAGAAAATGTGAACTGATTAGATCACAAACTTGTTGGTTGCATTTAGTTAAAGTTAGAAAGTGCTACTAGAAAATGTCATATGCAATAAATATCTCATTTTCACCATTTGAAGATAACTAGTCATTTGGATCCTCATCTAAGCTCAAACATGGACTAGAACTCTCCCTTTTTCCAATGACATTGATTCATCTTGCTCACACATATAAATTTGTTGAGTATTGCTTGAATCATTTGAGAACCCATTAAAACCAAACTTCTTGGTACTCTCTTGTACACATTCTTCTTTCTTGGTGGATTTTATAGTATATGATCATTGTAAATTAATTTTTCCGATTAGATAATGATGTATTTGAATTAGTTTCCATTTCCCTAACCAACATAATTACCAAGGACATCTATTGGATGCTTCCAAAAATTGCTAGTAAACTTTCGTCAGGAAACACAGTTACACGCTGGTAAAGTTCTCCTCAAATTTGGATGCCTCCAATGTGATTAACTAAATATCATAGCATATAAATATACATTTAGTATATAGTTTGTTTTCATTTTTAAATAGTATTATATTATTTTAGATACAAATATTAGCTTTTGCCCCAAAAAGGGAACAAAAGGAAATAGAAAAAGGTGGGTTACATGGTTGTGAATCAAATTTGAATACAATAAGTGTCTATAAGGAAATAGAAAACAAATACCTACAAATAATTAATCTGCGTAATCGTTTTGAATTTTAGATGATTTGTGTTATCTTTCCATTTTCATAGAGTATGACCTTCAAAATAAAAAAATTGACACTATTTTTACTAAAATTATAGAAGAATAGTGTTAGCTAATAGAACTATACCACTTCAAATTTGGGCAAATTCTTTGTGGGTCATTTTGAATTATATATTGGGTACCTCAAGGTTTGGGTATTTATGTGTTTGCCTTTCCCATTTTTTTTGTATTAATATACACATCTTTAGGGTCCTAATTTAATAAGTCTATAAATACATAGATGTATTGTTACCTTTTATTGTGTAGGTATTTTATTCCATTGTGTGGTATTTTTATACACAAGTATTTAGCTTTCTCAAGTGTCACATGGATATATACACATTACACTTCTCCACCTTTTTAGGTGGTAGTGTAGACACTCAAAAATGGCAATATAAAATTTAACATTACTAGTTTTCACAAAGCACTCTTGTTAAGATAAATACAACTTTCTCATTCCGCTTAGTACATTCTAAGGTCTCGTGTCTAGCTTGTTTATTCTTGTAAACTGACATGTCATCAAATTTTGAGCACATAATGTGTAAAATCCATAGAAAAACATCAAGAAATAGCTTCAAAACTTTAGATAACATGTTTTACTTCCATAGGAAGGGCCATAAAATTAGTTAGGATAGTACATCTAGTCCTAACAAACTTATATGGTTTTGGACCGACATGTCCTCCAAATTTGATTTCAAATTCATATCTTTAATTGGGTCTACTAATCTCTCTAGATCATACTTTCATCAATAAATCATCTATGGAACCCTATATAAGCAAGTAAACACTACCTTATTTGTTAACCTAAAAATAATATGGCACTACATTGATACATTCAATTCCTACACTTGTAAAAGGCACCCGAGGCTCCTTATATATTGCAATAACACATCTAAATTGACTAGGGTAGAAATATCTACATGTTTAAAGCTCCTTACCAAGTCAAGGAAACAATCTCCCTCATCTATAAACACCCAAATATCCCTTTACCAAGTATCTTAACAAGAAAAAATCAATTCAAGCATGGTCAAATATGGTTTTCAAACTTATTTGTATTCATTCAAATATCATATGCTATGTGGAGAATGATGTCTTGTTTGATGCCTCTTCGAAGTAGTGTTAATGTCGATGGTACACGGGGTAACCACGACCCAACTAATGTTTGTTTTTATGAATTATCATCTATGGATAGGGTTTGAGATGATGATAAGAGAATTTAGAGAGATTAATACGATGATGAAAAAATAGGGTTTGAAAGTGATAAGAGAATTTCAAACAATGAAAGCATTTAGAAGTTACAAAGACCAAAATTTAGTAGGTTCAAGATTATACATGAGGTACATAACCATACGATATGTCCCGAGCATTTTGGTACAACCCTACCCTAGTCCATTTTATAGTGAAATCCTCCATAATGAATTTTTTTCCAGTTCATATATCCATATTCTTGTAGTTCATCTTCCCATAACCTTCGAGAATCATCAGTAATCAACTAATTGCACTCATTCCTTGTTTTTTTAAGTTTATACATTATCTAGCATATCAATTACTATTATAAAAGCATTATTCTAATTATAGAAATCGAGGTTGGAATTTAATTAATTAGAATATCAACATTTGTTACCCCTTACATCCTTTTAGTGCACTAAATCAATAAAAATCAATTAATTTTCATGATAAATCTAATTAGGGTGTAAACAAGAGGTTACACTTCCCCAATTTTATTTATCTATGGAGGGAGCGATGGAGGGAGCGAGTGATGAAGGAACAATTAGCGTAGTTTCTACTATACTGGCTGCAAAATGTCTGCTTTCTCATCCAAACTCCGATGTGAAGGAGCTGAACACTGACTTGAATCGAATGGTTGTTCAGCCATAAACACAGTCTGCTTCCACATGGGATCCACACCTTTAGCTTAGAATAATATTCTTCAACACCAAAACCCTCCGATCAAGAATGTGGGTCCACAATCTCCAAAGAAAGGTGCAGTTCACGTGGGAGAAGGATAAAGAAGGTGTAACCTACCTTATTGTGTCAGATGGTTGTCTACATTAGGCTTTGGACAAAGCAAATCTTTCCCTTGTTGGTAAGTTTCTCGGATCTAGACCTAATATTGATGTCATTAGAAAATGGGCCTTTAGAAAGTGGAAACCAAAAGGGGATCTGAGCATTACCACTATGTCATGGGGTTTTTCTAGCTAAATTTAATCAGCAGATTGATTTGGAATCGCAGTTTCTAGGAGGCCCATGGTGTTTGGGCAATATGGGTCTTTTTCTGAAATGGTGGTATCCTAGGTTTGATCCTAATACTAAGAATATACACACCATACCAGTCTGGTGTAGGCTCCCAGGACTACCCCTGCAATTTTGGGATGATGAGATTTTGTTAAATGTTGTTAAATCTCTTGGATCTCCGATTGGGCTTAATGGACCTACGAGGAACAGATCCAAACTAGCTTTTGCTAGATTCTGTATTTCTTCTTAAATGGATCAGGATTTACCGGAACATATCATTTTGTAATCTAAGTATGGCATTTGGCATCAAAATATTGAATATGAAACCTTTCATTTGAGATGTAAGAAATGTCATCGAATAGGACATTTCACCAGTAGGTGTCCTAACAAAGAGATCTCTCAAGAGGAAAAAAAGAGAAAACTGATAATCCTGATGAAGACTCAGATAAGATACAGGAAGCTAGGTTGGAAAATAAGGATACTAGAAAAAATAAAGATCAAGGACAAAGGGAAGGGATATCCCTTAACCAACCAGAGCTGAAATATAAGAAAGGAAAAAAGGGGTTTAGAACTCCAATCAGGAAACCACTGATTTGTAGGAAGCTCTGGCATCCTAAAACCCCAAAGTGGGAGCATCAGAAGTACACCCAACCTCAAAAGAAGATTTAGATATACAGACTCCAGTAAAGGTGATTCTAGAGGTTGATGAGAAAACTGGGATAGTTAAAGTGAATCTTCTTTCTAAGGAGTTAGCTCAGACTGGACTTTTGGATAAGAATAAGGACACTAGTGTTGAGTCAAGGACAAAATCAACTAAGAAAGTTCATCCTGATCCATTGTTCATCATTGAGGAAGATCTAAATGAGGAAAAATAAAATGTAGAATCAGAAGCCTCATTGAAGAAAAATTCTTTGTTGATTAAAAAAATTTCACCTAAAAGTGGGAACCCCCTACCCAGTAACAAATCAACAACTTTACAACTCATTGACAATAAGTAGGGAGAGAAAGAGGAGGGGGAAGTAACGCCACTCAAAGAAAATATTCTTTTGATGGAGATTCAGAACTGACCAATGGTTTTTTAGAGGTTAACTCTAAAAAAGAAAAGATTGAAGGGATTTGAGAAGATCCCAGATTCACTTTATAATGAAAAATAAAATAAAATTGATAAATGGGGAGCTTCAACATCTAGAACTACTAGATCATCTGCTAGAAGAATAGTTGATTTTGGAAGCAGTTCTAAAAGAGGAAGACCTCAAAGAAGACACTCAGAACCAAAAGAACAGAGGAAGATATTGCAGATGGAACTCAAAGCCAATTGAGCCATCAGGCAATTTCAACACCTATATCATTTAGATGAAGATCATCTCCTAGAATATCAGAGGTCTGAATGGGAACTCTAAACAAATAATAATCAAAGAGTTAAGAGTCTCTAGTAGACCTAGCATTCTGCTTCTGCAGGAAACCAAGATGAACTCTAAGGTACTTGAAAATTGTAAAAATAATTTCTGGGAAAATGGACATGGCTGTTGTGGATTCTAGGGAGCTTTAGGTGGCCTGGCTACTTTTTGGGATAAAAAGCATTATACTAGTATGATTCTCTCTGAAACTAGTAACCATCTTGCTGTTAAATTCCATGCTATTGAAAATAATTGTACTTGGATCCTTTCTAATATCTATGTGCCTAATACGGTTATTGGGAGAAGGAAACTGGAATGATCTAAAGATTTTTAGAAATCAGCATAGTACTAACAATTGGCTTATTATGGGTGACTTCAACTCTCCTTTAAATCCGGGGGAAAATAAGGGGAAACTCTAGTTTTTCCACTGGCATGGATGAATTTGTTGATTTCGTTGTTGATTTAAATATCATGGATGTGGATCTTCATGGCAATCAGTTTACTGGACAAACAGAAGGTTGGGTAGGGATATGATTCAAGTCATACTTGGATAGAGCTCTTATCTTGCTAGTTGGATTCTACACCAATACTTTCATCTCACTTCTCTACCCAGAATCGGATCTGATCACAATCCGATAGCTTTAAATTTTTCAATTGGGCTAAGCCCACCAGGAGCTCCTTCAAATTTGAAAAGATGTGGATGGAGCATGATGACATATTTGATAAGATTAAGGAATGGTGGAATTGGGATGGTGAGGGAACTGCTCAATTTAGACTTATTCAGAAGCTTAAAAATGTCAAAAAGCAGGTTAAAATCTAGAATAAAGAAATCTTTGGGAATTTTTTTGTGAGAAAAAAGGAATTAAAACAGAAACTCCAGGATTTGGAAATCAAAATAAATTCAAAGGGGAGGTCTTTAGAGGATCAATCAGTGGAAAAAAATATTCTCTCAGAGCTACACACGGTTTGTAGCAGGAAGAATCCTTATGGAGACTTAAATCTAGGGCAATCTAGTTGAAAGAGGGTGATAGAAATATGAAATTCTTCCATATGACCACTTTGAAGCATAGAGCCTATAATAGGATTGTGAAATTTTCTAAAGGAAACGACATCATCATAAACATCAAGGATGAAGCTCTCTAGATTCTATGAAAAATTGCTTAATGAGAAGAGTGATACTAATGATGTGGCTGCCTCTTTTTTGTTAGAGGCTATTCCACAAGACAAAATTGAGGAATAGAGATTTAAAGACATTACTAAAGTTGTCACTTTGGAGGAGCTTCAAAAAGTTATTTTTACTCTTGAAGGGGATAAGGCTTCAGGACCTGATGGCTTCTCTGTCAATTTTTTCAGAAGTTTTGGGAAATTTGTTCGGATGATCTCCTTAGGGCAGTAAATGAATTCTTTAGAACTGGTGATTTATTGAAAGAGCTAAATAATACCCACATTGTGCTTGCTCCAAAAAAATGGATGCTAAATATTTCAAGGATTTCCGACCCATTAGCCTAGTTAATGTTGTCTATAGAATTTTTACTAAGATTATTGCTACCAGACTTCAGTTCATTTTGAATGATTTAATCTCAAAACAACATAGTGGGTTCATCAAGAGGAAGGATAATTCAAGATGGTGTGATCATGGTGCATGAGATTATACATTCTATGGATAATAATAAAAAAGCAAGCATGGTCCTTAAACTTGATATGAATAAATCCTTTGATAAAGTCTCCTAGTCTTTTCTTGACAAGGTTCTGGCCAAATTTGGTTTTCTCAACAAATTTAGAAGAATTATCAAGGCTTGCATCTCTACTACTAGATTCTTTGTGGTGGTCAATGGTGAGCCAATGGGATTCTTTACCAGCAGTAGGGGTTTAAGATAGGGGGATCCTATATCCCCTTTGCTCTTCATTATTATGGTGGATAGCCTCAGTAGAACAATTGACAAAGTAGTTAAAGATGGTCTTCTTAAAGGCACTAAGCCTACTTCTACAAATCAAACAGCTTCTCATCAGCAATTTGTGGATGATACAATCCTTCTTTTAATGGCCTCTATCCTTGAAGCTAAGGTGATCAAGTCCATTCTAAAATTTTATGAGTCTGCTTCTGGGCAAGAGATCAACTTTGATAAAAGCTCAATTTTATTTTTCAACACTCCTATGGAAAGACAACATAGAATTGCTAAAATAATGGGGTGTAAAATCAATTCACTTCCCACTACTTATTTGGGACTCCCCCTTGGTACTAAAAAAGTCTCAACCAAAGTCTAGAATGATCTACTAGAAAGATTCCAAAAGAAAATGGTTGGTTGGAAAGGGGCCATTCTTTCCAGTGTTGGTAAATGTCTGCTTATCAAAAGAACTCTTCAAAATCTACCTATCTACATTATGTCTCTTTATAATATTCCTTCTGCCTTCAGAGAAAAAATTGAAAGGATTCAGAAGCACTTTTATGGCAGGGGCTAGAGGAAAAATTCAAATATCACCTGGTAGCTTGGGATCAAGTGTGCACTCCTAAAAGAATTGGGGGACTAGGCATAAAAGATATCAGAAAAATGAATGTGGCCTTAATTGCAAAAATGGGTTGGAGAATGCTCTCGGAGGAACAACCCTGGATTGATCTAATTAAGGCCAAGTATCTTGATCAACAAACAACTATCTCTTTCCTTCATGATGAACAACTTCCCCAAGGTTCCATTTTTTGGAATAACTTGATTCAAGTCAAGAATTTCATCAAGCAAGGATGTAGATGGAAAGTGGGAAATGGCAGAGACATCAATTTTTGGGGGGATAATTGGTCTAATTTCAGCCTCAATGACATATTTGGTGTAGTCAAAGATAGCCTTGAACATAAGTATGGTACTAAGGTCATTGATTACATGGAAATTGATGGTAACAAGTGTTAGGAAATATTTATTTAATGCTCCATTAATATTTATGATTGAAATTTACTTAAAGGTAAATATATATGGGTGATGTAAATGTTAATGTGAGTTTTTGATAAACAACTCATATAACAATATTAGTTTGGGTGAGTTTTAATAACTCACGTATATAGGTGTTGAGAGAGAGATTTGTGGGAGTGTTGTTGAACAACCTCCTTGTTTTTAGGAATGCATATTCCTATATATGTGTAATCCAAATCAATTGATTAAGAAGAGAATTATTATTATGTTATTTTGCTGTGATAGACTGAATCTTTCTCTATAACAAGAAGAGATGGAAACAACTCTTGGTGGATAGGAATGAACTGAACTTCATGATGTCCTCTTTACAGGAAAAATTGGACCTCATTCCCTTGAATCAATTGGAAGTTAAGGATGAAATTGTCTAGCACAATTCTAGAGATGGAGATTACACGGTCAAATCTAGTTATAACTCTTACTTTGAAAATATCTAGAGTGAGTTTAATTGGAGCAAGATTTGGATGACTGAACTAACCCCTAAAATTATTTTTTTATTTTGGCTTGTTCTTAGAGGTAGAATTCTTACTAATGACAACCTGATGAAGAAAGGATTCATAATGCCAAATAGATGTCACCTTTGCAAAAAAGAGTCTGAGGATATTAAGCATCTTTTTGTCCACTGTGAGTATGCTTCAATGATCTGGAGTTATGTATTTTCTAAATTCAATGTTTTCTGGACTGTGCCAAAGGATTTCATCCAGTTTTGGACCCAATGGAATCCTCCTTTTAAGCATTGTGTTGTGAGAAGACTTTGGAAACTAGTCATGCCCCATATTATCTGGAGGATCTGGAAAGATAGAAATGACATCATTTTCGAAACAATAAACAACATTGCAAGATTAGCTTTGTTAAGATTGCTCATGCTATTAAAGAAAATATTGAGAGATTCAAACCTCCCAAGAATAAGAAATATCCGAGAATGAAGAATATATTCTTTCCAACTAGAAGATTGGAGTTGAAAATTTGCAGAATAGGAATACTTCAAACATTAATAGGTCTTTGATTCATTAGAACCCTCCTGATATTAATTGGCACAAACTAAACTTTGATGGTACCTCCAAGGTTAATCCTAGGATTGCTGCAAGGGAGGTGTAATTCATGATCATAAAGGCTACTTAGTTGTTACCTATGCTAGAAAAATGGGGATTCAGACAAACCATTATGCAGAAGCCCTAGCTGCTCTATGGGGGCTAAGGGTTGCTAAGGATTATAACATATAGAACATCATTCTGGAAGGAGATTCACTAAACATTATCAATCACCTTAATCAACTTTCTCCTCCTAGCTGGACTATTAAGGACTTCATTATGGAATCCATAAATATTTGTCAAAATTTCAAGAATATCAACATTAGGCATACTTATAGGGAGGGGAATAAGGTTGCGGATACCTTGGCCAATTTTGGCATCAATAATAATCTAACCATTTGGGATAATGAAAATTACATCCCTAAGGAGGTACATAATAGCATTAATGTGGATAAATATGGGAAATCATGCATGGAGTAGGAATTATAATGAGATGGTGTGGGATTTAGCGGGTGTGAAAGATCACACATGTGAGAAATATCATCCTAACTATGGCCATAATAACTCCCATGATTCTCAAACAGGTGGTTGGGTTCTTAAAAACCGGGACAAACATAAGGAAAGTAACGATTCAAATGAGGGTTTCGAGTAGAAAAATTGTAGGAGTAGCAGGGAGAAGGAGATGGGAGGTGCCCCATGCCAATTGGAGCCTTGCAGTGATCTAGCTTGGAAGAACAATGAGGAGCTATGGAACCTCCTTCAAAAGGGAGGCATTTCCAACTTCATAGAAAGTGCATTCAGGGGCACGACCAAAATATTTCGGTTCATTTCACAATGGACTGGAAGGACAGAAAGGTGGAGTATGGTGGTCACCGAGTAATTATAAATGAAGAATTGATAGCTGAGGAAACATGCCTCGAGTTGGAGGGATATTGTTTTTTCAACAAAAGGATCGATAGGACTACCAAGACAAATAAATTCTTTGATGACGATGAGGAGCTCGAATTTGTAACTATGGGTGTTAGGGTAATCTCTATCCCCAAGCCTTTTGATGAGGTTATAAAAATGATGGTTAGGTATATTTCTTTAGAAGGATGCTACAAAATAGTCCATGTCAAGCACCTGGTCTTTCTTAACCACTTTAGAAGACAATTTACGATCTTGCTTCTGCATTACTTGCTAAATTCCCTTCAACGCTCCATTTTAGAATTCCATAAGCACTCTCATGTCATTCCTCTTCACCAAGGCCTTATTTTTCTACTTCATAAGCTCTGTGTCTCTAAGTTCCCTGACTTCCTACCCTCTCCCAACGATCCACACATCCCTACCATCACTACTCCCACTTCCATCTGAACACCTCTTCCAAACCCAAGACTAAGAACCCAAAACTTCCCAAAATTGGCATCCCTCACTCTGCATGGGTTCTTAGAAGCACTAAAGAGCTGGAAGTTGTGCATAATCTACTACATATTAGTAATGTTGGCCAGGATATGGCCTTGTAATAGGAGGGGAATAATATTCCTCACAGGTTGGATTCTTTAGAAAATGAGATGATGAAGTTAAAGAAGGACCTACAACACATTGCCAAATAGAAGGGAAAAAGAAAGGTTGATGATGAAACTGATAATGGGAATGATCAGATTGCAAACATCTACAAGAAATTAAACTCTTTAGACAACAGATTGGGGAGAGTCAAAGATAGGCATGACCATAACATGGCTATCTTCAATGCCATTAGTGACTTTTTGGAACAACATGTTTGTAGCATTTCCATGCTTAGTGGGGTCCCTGAAACTATCTGGGGGACTGACAAGGAGAGAAGTCAGACCATATCAAAGTTGAATGCAAGTGACCCCATGCACATCACCACTTTTGTGTTGTTCACTTCACTACAAACAATCAAATCCAGGATTGACAGAGCTTCCAAGAAATAATCTCCCTCGACTAGAGGGCTTCGTTCTAGACATAATTATTATACTCCGGTTTTTTTGTTGTTTTGTTATCTTTGTTCATTTTAGCTTCATTCTGTTTCACTTTCTACTAGTAACTATCTTTTGGTTACTGCTGGGCATAATGCTTTATCTGGATTTTGATCCTCTTTTGTTGTCCCTCTATAGCTCTATTTGGCTGTTGAGCCCTTATTGTAATAGGGTATAGTCCCTTCAAAACTATTTACCAATAATAAAAAAATGTTTATATACCTCTTGTAAATCTATTTTCTAATGCATTCAATACACAATCTATCTTTTGTCCCATGTTGGGTTCCTCTTTCACAACATTACTCTCTTTTTATATTCATATTTTATCAGTTGATTTATCTTGGCCCACATTCTTACATGGTATCCAAACTTGTTTTGGTAATCAAACATCATTGTTTTGTTGCATATTATTGGAATTTCTTGAGTTATTTTAAGATTTTTAATATATATCCTTTGATCTCTAAGTATGTTCTTCTCTTGTGTCTTTAGATGATCTAGAGAATCCAAAAAGAGCAAAGGAAATAGGTGGTTTTGTAGGATACTCTTCATTTTATATATTCTTTGGAGAAACAAACTATGTGATTAACTCTAGAATGTGTCAAAACCCTAGGATTGATAGTAAAATAGAGTATGATTTTAAGTAGGAAAAATATAGTTTTTATTAGGTTTTTATAGTCATCTCTAGGCTATTTAGTGATATTTTGTATTGCACCAAAGTTCAAGTTTTTGGGTTTTTCAAAAATTATTGGGTGTTTTATACTCTAAAAGATCTAGTGGTTGCACTAATTATTAAGGATGGTTTTATATCCACACGAGTGTAGTTTTCAGTTTTTTTACTTGTCTTAACATTTGTACCCGAACTTTTGTTGGATGTTATACCAAACTATGAGCCAATTTTATACCTATGGATTCATTGTTGCTATGTTTTGGATGTGTAGATAATAGTGCATGCCTTCTTATACCTATCCGAGGTAGCACTATATTATTTGCAAACCTTTTGAGGAGATTGAGGTAGTAATTATACCCATGTGGCCATGGTTATGGCACATAGCTTTAGGTGTTGACATTGTTCATAGTCGTGGGTCAATATTATTGTAGATGTGACTTAACCCTCGGTGTCTTTCACTTTATTTGGTGGCTTTGATGATTGGGAGGATATATTGCAATAAGAAAGTGTATAGCCCCAACCAAAGGTGACATCACTTTTTATGAGTCTTAAATTTTAGAGAGAGTCGCCCACCAATTTTCCAACCTTATTCCCTCATCACATGGATTTTATCCCTGGTCATGCCCAACCCAAAGGGTCTTAACTAATGAGAGGTAAACTATTTTTCAAGTGCTAAAGAAAATGTTGAAACACTGTATGAGGTCAAGGCATGCATATTTTTTGAAGGCAAGTGAGGAAGTATTAACATTTGGAATTACAATCCTTCTGTAAACTCCTTTTCATGTACCATTTTTTGAAAGTGAGTATTTTTTCAAGATATTTGCATTAGTGATGCTTTTATTTTCTTTTTGGGCATATATCATACAGTATTTGGCCTTGAAGAATCATATGTGTACTAGATTATAAATTTCAACATAGGGGTTATTTTTTATAATTTAAGGGGTTTATCATATGTACTTTCATTTCTACAATCTTTGTTTGTATTATAGATAGATGTGGTTCCGTTTCTCATGTCATTTAAATATCATGAGTGAAAATTCAAAATTTGAATCTTCTTTAGGAGTAATGGTTTATATTATATCATAATGGCCCTTGAAATTGAACCAACATCAGATGTATCTAAAATTAAGTGGTTTAACTGATATGATGAGGCCTATAGTTTATTATGATTGTATCTCATGATTTTTACTTTCATATAGAATCTCCTAGCACACCTAGTGACATCTAGATCATATTGAAATGACTCTTTGGGAAGTGGTATGTAAGGAGGGGTCATGAATTGGAGAATGAGATCATTACTTGGAGTCTAAAAACCTTGACAAGATACAAGGATTATTCAAAAAATTAAATAAAAGATGAGAAGTCATTTCATTGTATTCTTACCAAGTTGGGTCTTGACTATTCAATTTTTGTTTCTACTTTCCATGCCAATAGGAGTGCCCTTAGAGCCACTTAGAAAATGCCTTCCTTAGATGATTTTTCTACCTCCTTGACTAGAGAGAAAGATAAGCTCATACAAATAAGTACTTTGAAATATTCTAAGTCACGCAGTCGTATTTGATGGACATGAAAAAAATGTGTCATTCCATAAGGATAAGAAGTAAAATAAACTTGATAATTAGAAAACAAAGAATATGAAACCTACCACCGATACATATTCCTTTGAATTTGAATCTAAGAAAGAGAGGGTCAAATTTGCCTATTGTAGAAAACCTAGACATGATGAAAATAAGTGTATGCAATAACATATTGATCATCGAAGAAGAATGTGAAAACATGAAGCGAGAAGGATATATGGGTAACGCGAACATTAACCGAGTTGCACTCTAGTAGCAATGACAAGGTTACATGGGGAGCGAGCATCAACCATGAAGATGTGCATGCAAATATTCGAAAGGGGGACATTTCATTAACTCTCTCTCATTCCACATAGATTTGAAAAGGGAAGGTGTAAAAATAGGGGGTGATTTGTAACCCCTAATGCATGCAATCATGACTCCTCAAGTGGATAAGGGGAGTTACATTCCTAGAATGGAAACTAACTCTCATATGATGCATTGATGTATAAGGAATCTAATGATGACCCCTATGAAACCTAGACCTATGACCTCACCTAAGTGAGATGACTCACCACATGATGCAAAACATTAATCATACCAACACCCTCACTTCATCGTAACTTAGGATGAGGTGGAAAGTCTGAAGTGATAAATAGGTCCCGACATTAAAGCTTGATGAGGTACCCATGAACAACAAGGATCTCAAGCAATGGAGGAAAACCCAGTGGGAAAAACATCCACAAAAAGAGATGAAAAACACTCTCTAATATAAGAAAGATTCGTAAATTGGTCCCGTAATTGAGGAGCCTGATAAGGTACCCATGTACAAAATGGAAATCTCTCTAAAAGAAGAAGAGAGAAGGAGATAAGAGAAATGCAGAAGAAGTCATATAGGGATCCGAACTCTGCAACTCTAGGAAGTATCCAAGAAGAGTGTCGATGATGTTTTCCTGGCCTCTAGTCTAAAGAAGAACCACCCGAAAAAAAATGTGTGTATTCCCTTAGGAAGGATAGAAATGGAGT
The DNA here is from genome assembly GCA_018340775.1 of Taxus wallichiana var. yunnanensis. Classification (NCBI taxonomy): domain Eukaryota; kingdom Viridiplantae; phylum Streptophyta; class Pinopsida; order Cupressales; family Taxaceae; genus Taxus; species Taxus wallichiana. The sequence goes on along the minus strand of CM031234.1, from coordinate 775,637,790 downwards.
ATTGGAATTCCATCCACTACGCGAAGGAAACTAAAGGCAGTAGTACGAAGAACTCTAAATCAGGTCCACATAAATCTGACATAGATCTAGAAAATGAGTGCTAAGGAACAAAAGGTAATGCCACGAGCGTAGAATTGATAGAGTATGAAGGAGGAACATCTACCAAAAGGATTCCCAAGTGAAGTGAAGGAAATGCAACAACCCCCACAAGAAATAGGATCCACAAGAAAGGGTGGATCATGATGATCTCCTGAAAATTGGAAGTGATAAGAGTCCCAGAAGGGGCACTCCCAACAAAGGAGATGAAGGACTCCTCTAAAACACATGTAGAAGGATGAGGAACTTGTATTGCATGAAAATAGGCACTACAAAAAGATGACCAAGGTCTGGTAGATACTCATCCAAGAAGGAGGCTTGACAAACAAAATATTGATGTCAGATAGGTATGAATCATCACATAAAGCTAGAAGAGTAGAAAGGGGCTTGCAAATGGGATTGGAAAGGAGGAAGATGTAATGATTGTATGAGGCTGAGAATAATACTTTCTGATGTTTGATGATAAGGAGGAGTGTCGGTATACTCTTGAAAGGTTAGAGGAGGAGAGTAGTCCTCGGTGGCACTCTCATCATCGGAACTAGAATCAAAATCCTTGTCATCATGGATATAATCAAGTGAGTCTATGTTAGCAGAACTGTCATCATGTGAAGTAGAAGAGGAGACAAATATATCAACAATAATAAAAATGGTGGCAATATGTGAAGGGTCTCTAAACAAGGACTGAAAGATGCTCCATATGGTGTGGGGAGGATCTGAGTCTCATGTGAAGGTGGATAGGTCTAGAAACATGCAACATCAAGTGACCAACAATATGGTCACACATGTCGAGATAGTCCTCAAGATGACTGGAATCAGTGGGTGTAAGAACTGGCCCAAGTAGAAAGTGTGAAAGACCCTTGTAAGCAAAGTAGTGTTCTATAGAAGCACGCCATGATGTGTAGTTTTATCTCTACTAAGAAGAAGTGACGGAGGTTGTAAAGTGATCTTGTGATGCTCAAGTCTTGAAAGAGAATCCTCCATGATGCAGAAGTAAGAATTGTAAGGTGCACAAGAAGAGGGTGTGTGGATACAAGCAAGGTGGCAAGACGTCGGACTCAGCCGAGAATGCATCTGCGTATAATACAACACCCGAGAATAGTGATAACCCCCTATTTTTAGCACTTAATAAGTAGTGCATGATTAAAATAAGGTATGTTTATGTGACATTAGACACTTGAGAGTAGGAAATGAATTATGCAAGAGTGGAGGCCACAATAAGTCCTATTCATAAGTATAAGAACGATACGTAATCAAGCCAAAAAGGCATAAACACTACTTAGTGTGAGAGAAGGCATCTCACACTGCAAGAAATAAGCCTCTCTTTCCGCAAGGCTATGGTAAATGTGCTCACTATCGCAAGTGAAGAGGAGCACTACAATACAACAAGCCGAAAAGTGGTTTTGAAATCCCAATAACCCCGTATATGATGTAGACACCCCAATTTCACATCTATCTTAAATCAATTAATTCCCCTTCCTCATTTCCCACAAAAATACACTTCGAATTAATCAAATATAATTTGATTAATTATCCATTTCAAAAATCCAAAAATAACCCAATCCTCATCACATGTCATTATTCTCCATGTTTTTCCACTATTGAATTAAAAATTCAAATTCAAATCCTCACCCACCCTTCGTGGTCCCCACTCACCTAAAATGCTCCAATTATGAATTAAAATATAATTCAAATCTTCACCCATTCTTCTTCGTGGGCCCACTCATCTAATCTTGCCCACATTTTCAAAGCACTCACCTAATCTTGCTCACATTTTCAAACCATGATTACTTAAATTAATCTAAGCTAATCACTCCCTCAGGCTATAAATACAACCTTACCCCTCCTCTAAACACACGGAGAATAAGCTTTCATGCCATATCTAAGTTCTTGCATCCTTTGAGCAAAGAACATCATTTTCCTCGTCCTAATGCCAAAATAGCCTCATAATCCTTTTTCCCATCTAGTGCAAAGTAAGAAGATCGTTGTTGCAGGAAGGTCTTGCTCCATCTTGAAGAAAAGCACCTACATATCACAAAATCAGGGCTCAATCCAAGTTTCCTAGCCCATTCCGAGGTTTGTTATGGAACGCGAAGGAGGAGGTACAATTATTGGTATTTTATTTCCTTGTTAGTAGTGTATTTTTCCTAGCTTACATTCTGGCACGCCCGGTTACTTTCGATCTGTTACCATTAATTTCCCAATTAGTGGTTTTATCTATTCTTTGTTTATTATTGTTTATTATTATTTCATTTTCTGTTCCTTATGGTCTTCTTTGGTTAACCTTCACGCTTTGGGTAGTGTTTTTGTTGTGTGGTGTCTTGTGGTGTATCTGCAGGTTATAGCAACAATGACACTCTGAAGCTCATCCTATCTTTGATATCCTCGGTGCTTGGTGTTTAGTTTCCCATTTTGATTTTGCTATTTACTCGTCATCGTGAGAAACACATGAACTAGCCATTAGTTTATCATTTTACTGTCATGGGACAACCAATCCGGAAAATGTATTTATTTATTTACTTTTGCTAAAATAACTGCTTTGTAGGAAGTTAATCATTTTTATTTTATTTTATTTTAGTCAATCATTTTGTGATCTAACTCTTTCTTTCTGTTTATTGTTCTTTTTAACCTTGCTGTCAAAATTTTAGCTTCTCAGGTAAAGTACAGAAGTCAAAAATTAAAAAAACTAGCTCCCGGGACGTTTTTCTCACGTTTAAAATTTTCATTCAGAGTGCTACCGTAGCCCATCTTCCGGACGCCATAAATTTTTCTCCCAAACTCGGAATGACTTCATTTTTTTAACGGAAAGGTATTGAAAAGATATATGCAATGAAAAAATAATTTTTAGATTTAGACTTACAAAAAAATTTGGTTTCATTTCTTCTAACACCTGTCTTTTTAACAAAAAAAATAACAAAATTATATATATTTTTTTATTTTATTTCACGTAACAACCTCACACATATGCTCTTTCCTCGCACTTTAAAAGTGATCTTGAAATCAAAACATAAGGCCACTCGGGCTCTGACAACACGTTTTTTTAATTTTTAATTTTTTGCCTTACATTTCAATTTTCCACGACAACACTTCTATGTAACGTTTTCACCCTCTTCTTTCATCGTTTTTCATTTTTGTGAAAATAATCATTATCGCTATTTCACAATCATGATTAATTGCAATAATTATTAATATTTATATTAAAAAAACTATTCCAATCAGTATCCACGTATGCTCTTTTCTTGCACCTTTAAGCGATCTGGAAAATCGTAAATGAGAATAATTTTTAGTTTCTTGTTCTAACATTGCAGGATCCTCTAGCTTTGTTTTCCAACTGTCATTTTAATAATTATTTTCCTTTGTCATATTCTTAATATTTGTTTGGTCATTGGTTGTGTATGCTCTTTTCCTGCGCCTTTGAGCGATCTGCAAATCAAAACAACCACGATCATTTTTCTAACATTTCATTTACTAGGATAACTACTAATTTGTTTTTATGTAGAACCACGTTGCTAGAATATTGTCAAAAACAAAAACAAAACAAAAACAACAAAAATCCCAAAAAATACCACCATTCAAAGAAAATTGCTGAAACCAAAAAAAAGTATGCTCAGGTACGCAATTATTTTCTGTTAGTGATTTATTTCAAGTTGGAAAGAACCTTGTGTTTAATCACTTTATCATATTGTTTTTACACATAGACGAGGTGGATTTCATCACCACCAAAGCTACACCGATGACGTGGACTTGACTACCACGCACCAACAGCATTTGCATCTGCATTGCACTTTGAGACCTAGTCTCATCACAATGTTCGGTATTTACCTCGCCCCTGCTCTTCACTTACAGGTAATGTTGTCATGTAGCACATGCAAGTCACGCCTAAATAGTTGTAACAATGAAGCCTGGGCATCGTCCCTGTAAATCTTCGGGGAGTTATAAGGACACCATACACATTCATCCCTCCATCACCTTCCACCTTTTCACAAACATGGTAATGGACGTGGTGATTCACTAAACAGCAAGTAAGAATTGGTGAGTCTCCTCCAAAGTGCTCTAAGGATTCCCATACCACCTCGTCCCGTACATAATTAGGTATATTAGGACTAGGGTATATCGGAGGACACATCTTCTTGGAGTAATAAGAACCTGCATCCACCATTTCACAGCATACTTGTATGATTGCATGAAACAATGATCATTCCCGAAGGATCTACCTCTTCAGCCAAAACAATTTGATACACATGACTGCTTGCTGTTTGTAAACAAAATAGTTTAGCATTGTTTTTATCATAAAACTTGGCTAATATCAATGTGTTTATTGTAAAATTCAAATCCTAATCGTGTTCCACAACACCATTTCTCGACCGATTCAATACCAAGCAAAACATTCAAGCAATCCCACAATGAAGATCAAAACGTCACACTGATTTCATTAGCCTACTTCAGCCAACAACAACTCCACTATAGCTTGTTTTCAGCTATATCCAATAGATATTGAGTGACTTGTGTTCACTCCTTATCTCATCAATTGTCAGAACATCCTTTATAGCTTGTTTCAAGCTATATCAAAATGACATTGGGTGACTTGTTTGAGTTCACTCATTATTTCATCAGCTGTCAAGTTTAACAAAATCCCATCCGACACAAATCCCTTCAAATCTCATTTTGAGTTCGCAACTGTGTTGAGTCACTTGTTTGAGTTACTCTTCCTATCAAAAATCCAGAGCTTGTTTAAGTCAAACCAATCAACATATTCATCATAGCTTGTTTGAGCTATATCTCACTTGTATTGAGTACCTTGTTTGAGTGTACTCCTTACATTTTCGTCTGCTAAGCTTGTTTAATCCAAACCAATCAAGATATTCATCATAGCTTGTTTGAGTTATATCCCACTTGTATCCCGAGTAGCTTTTTTTAAAGCTTTCTCCTTATAGCCTTACTTGTTAAAACTTGATTGAGCCAAAACAAAGATCACAATCAATAGGTTGATTTCTTCATCGCACCTTTCTTCATTCTCCCTCTCTTTCAAACATGATGAATTCACGAAAAACATCACACAATGAGCTATTAGAACAAATTAATAAGATGACAACACAACTCTTTCATATGGCTACCCAAATTAGTGAGCAATCACCCAAAAATCTGATCATACAACCTCACGAAGAAATCAGTTCACGTAAAGTCCAACGTCAGTTTACCCCCTTGGAGAAAGTCTCTCTAGTGTTTTTCATCAACTAAAAGAGGCTAAACTGATAAGATATCCAATTACAAAACCCTTTGTCAAAGGGGAAGCTAAGCCATGTTGGTACAAACCTAACACATACTGTGAATTTCATCGCATTGATGGTCATCACACAGATAAATGTGTGCGATTTAAGAATTACGTCCAAGACTTAATTGACAATGACGTCATCTCTGTAGAACTTGATGAAAATGCTCTTGCAACCAACGACACATCCAATACCACAACTTTCCATGAAGAGCTGACTACTGTCAGAAACTCCTATATATACTGAAATTCCATGGGATCATGACGACAACAAGTCAAGACTCTCTAATTCCAAACCAATCCATATCTTCTTCAAATTTTCTTCCATTAGTTCAAACATACATTGAACCTATTTTGGACAACAACATTCTTCCAACATCTAATGAGAACTTGACCTTGATTCAAGACTCTCTTTCAACCCAAACATACATTGAACCTGTTTTGGACAACAACATTCTTCCAACATCTACTGAGCACTTGAACTTATTTCAAGACACTCTTTCAACCCAAACATACATTGAACTTGTTTTGGACAACAACATTCTTCCCACATCTACTGAGCACTTGAACTTATTTCAAGACTCTCTTTCAGCCCAAACATATATTGAACCTGTTTTGGGTGACAACATTCTTCCAACATCTAACGAGACCTTGATCCCATTTCAAGAATCCCTTTCAAACCTTGATATTACTTTAGACACTACAGACGAGGTTCCATCAACAGGTACCATTAAGTTTGATTCTATTCTTCCAATATTGGCTCTTATGCCTAACATCTCTAGCCTTTTTGTCGAAACACAACCACATCAAGTTTGGACACTTGCGACAATGCAACCTGTCGTGTCCATTATGCTTTCAACTATCGATCTTGCAGGCATCTCATCACTAATTAGTCTCACCTGTCAAGACTTCTACGTGCATCCATTCTACGAGGTACTTATACCCAGGAATATCTTTACACAACATTTTCCATCTTTAATTGTGAATCTATCCTCAAAACAATCAATTAATGGACAAATAGAAGCAAAAAAACTAAATAACACAAACCATCATTATTAACACACATGGAAGCTATTGGCTTAACCAAATCTATCCCACTCTTTGGGCTTACCGCACATCTTATCACACACCTACTGGAGCCACTCCCTTCTCCTTTGTTAATGGTTGGGAAGCTATTTTACATGTCAAGGTTGAACTTCCATCCTTCATAATATCCTTCAAAGATGTAATCAATCAAGATTATTATCGACACTCATGCCTTAATGAACTCGAGCTTCTTGATGAAAAACAACTTAATGCCCTAGATCATCTTCCATTCTATCAAAATCATCTATGGCATAGCTACCATAAAAAATTAAAACCTAGAAAATTTAAGGTCAATGATTTCATTCTCAAAGAAAATCAAAAGAATACACCCAAAGAACGAGACAAACAAGAATAATTTTGGGTTTGGAGCTTATAAATTGGCCATTGACATAGGCCAAGTCCTTGAAAAACCCATGAATACATTCCATTCAAAGAAATTCTATTCTTGAAAGCACTCTCTATTCCGGGAAACAACAACGTGTACATTGTTCCTTCTGTCTTGCTTATCTCTGAATAATTCAAATTTATTCATTTCCATTGGCAGACATTTTCATTATCAAAATCACATCTTCATATTTATCATCATGAGACAAGTGCTAATATAAATCCTATTAAGTTTGTGAGCGTCATACTTCTTCCATTTTCAATCGCTTTCCTTTATGGTCATACCTAGAAGCTTACTGATGGTAATATATTCCCTTCAAATACATTCTCTCTTTCATAACAAAGCTCTAAACTTTGTTATCCAGTTCATTTGGTCGTCCATCTCAGTCTTGGTATTGAACCTCGCGCCCTACTAGTCGTGGGGCTGAGATTGGGGGTATACGTTTCTTTCCAAATACAAAGCACTATTGTAAAAAATTCCATCAATTCAATAACTTATGAATAATTCATTGTCACATCTTTCATCCTTCATAGTCTTTGGTGTTGAGCCCACACTTCTTACTAGTAGTGTGAGACTGGGAATGGAGGAAGGTGCCCTTACTTGTCTACGTCTTGTCTTTGGTGATAAACCCTTGCCTCTTACAAGTGGCATGGGGCAAAGCATAGAGGGTCATTCTCATACAAGCATAAAAACATTGCAAAATATTCAAAAAATAATAAAAACAAAACAAAATAAAACAAAAAAAAAAAAAGACAAAAAGGGAATTCACTCGCCTATATTTTGCCTTGGTGATGAGCCCTTGCTTCTCACTAGTAGCATGGGGCAAGGCATAGGGAGTCATTTCAAAATACAAAATCTTATAGTGCTTACAAATTATAGAATCCTCAAACATGTAATTTAGATGCCTAAGTGAAGAGAGAACTATCCCTTAACCTCATATCTTACCAATCAGCAGGCCACATAACTGTCTAAGTCTAGCACATGACTCATAAAGTGAAAGCCATTTTTGAAACTGGTTCAGTACCATTATGAAGAATGGAGTCACAATTTCCCAAAGGGATTGTTGTTAGCATTTGTCTCTATATTCATTATCTACCTCTTGCGTCCTTCTTGATTCTCGGTGATGAGCCCACACATCTTACTAGTTGTGTGGAGTCAAGAATGGAGTTGGAATTCTTTTCATCATATCATCACCACCATATCCTGCCAATGGAAAGAGAATTTGTGTTATTCTAAGCATAAGTTACAACACGGAACACGGTACATATGGATAATATCCCTGTTTATTGCCTCTCAAAAATAAGTCTGCACTTTGGTCCATAAATTGCCAATCACAATGTAAAAATCCAAAAACATTTGAAAATCGTCAAAAATCTAAAAACAATATAAAAATCTAAAAATCCAAAAATATTTGAAAATCGTCAAAAATCTAAAAACATTTGAAAATCGTCAAAAAAAATAAAAAAACATTTGAAAATTGTCAAAAATCTAAAAACAATGTAAAAATCTAAAAATCTCAAAACATTTGAAAATTGTCAAAAACCCAAAAACATTAGAAACAATCATCCAAAATCTAACACAAACATTAGCAAGAATTGTCAAAAATCCAAAAACATTTGAAAATCGTCAAAAATCTAAAAACATTTGAAAATCGTCAAAAATCTAAAAACATTAGAAAATCGTATATATATATATATAATAAACAAAAATAAAAATTAAAAAAATCCACAAAATCGCTAAAAAAAAAAAAAAAAAACTCTCAAATAACCAACACAATTTAACCTTTGAACTATTATCCCCAACGAATGATCCAATCACCTTATGACTACCAAATTCAAACCACTTCTCCTCACATGAATCCTCGCTTGGGGCAAATCCGGCTCTCATTGTTTCCTTGTTTGAGGACAATGACCCAATGCTTTACTATGTCCTCGTACCCCTGCTTGGGGGCACATCCGATCAATCCTCACTGTGGAACACGTTAGGGATATGTTTATTGGTTCTTGTGTTGCATTATTAGTTATAAATTATTAATTACTTTCTTGTATCTTGATATATTACGGGGGCATCTTGATTTTATGTATCCTGGTGTTCTCTCTAATATTCTTATGTTATCTGATTACATGTAAATCTTTGGGGCATCATACTTTCGATGGCCTCTATCTATGCTCTCTTCCATTTGCATATCGATCGGGGCATCAAACCTTTTGATGGCCCCTATCTATGCTATCACGCATATTACAGTCTAGTCATCCTGATCTTTTATATCACGATGCATCCTGTTATGTGCTATATTAAAATTAAGATGCTTTTCGTCACATCATGATCAACATCTTACTTTGCACCCCATCCATTCACCCATACTAATGCATTCTCCAGTTTGTGAATCCTACTTGATCACCGTTGCAGTTTGCGAATCCTACTTGACGATCTTTCTCAAGTAGCATTCACTATCCAGCAGCTCCTTTTCCCCACCATGATCACCATGTATTTGATCCATTCATTCTCACTCCTCATTTTTACTCCTCCGCCGCTTATACCCATATTACCCTTCTCACCATTCCTGTCCCCTCTCACCCATTGGTATTCTTTCCTTTCACACTTTTGCTTCCCGCTTGACAATCTTACTTACTAACCCCTTCTATATGGAATCCTCAGTGGAGGTTTACCCTCTCCCTAAGATCTTCCCACTGTAGAAGCTTCTTCACCACCTGCCCTCTCATCAAACAACCATCACCACCAAACATATCTTCCCACTCCACCTCTTCTACTTCTCATTCTCGCATCATTACTCTCACCACGCGGGCATCCCAATTAAGGATTCCCCTCACACTCTCTACCCTCCACTACATATATTCCTTCATCCATTCATGTTACACTCCTTTGTGTCCTTTCTTTCTTATTATCACCTCATCTCATATCATATACCACTTAGGCATACCTCACTCACTCTTTTCTCATCCTTCCCCAAATCCACCTTATGCCTAGTCATCCTACTTACACACTCTCGTAGTATGGAAAATTCACTTGAGGGTTCCCCTTCAGTCCATTTTGTCATACCCTATTCCCACCAACTCTAACATCATCCTTCTTCTTCCTCAGCTTGGTGATCTTACTTAACCATTCCAGCCGCATGGCAATCTTACTTAAGACTTCCACTTAAGGTTGATCTGCCCTGTGGCCTTCCCCCATCCCATCATATTTCCCCCATCTTATTTCTCCCACCTCTCATCACGATCATCTTCTTCACCCTACCATTCCACCCCTATCCCCAATATCATTTTGTCTTTCTCTTTGCATATCATCCCTGTCGGTTGGGTGACCCTAAAAACCTCTCAAAGAAGATGACGATCTTACTTAAGAGATTCTCTTAAGCATGACATGTCATCTTACACTCGCCCATCACTCTCCAATCTCACCATCCATATTTCCTCTTCATTCCCCATCATCACATCTTTTTACCACCACTATCACCCTCCTCTGCTTGGCAATCTTACTTAACCACTCACCCGGCATGGCGATCTCACTTAAGAGTCCCTCTTAAGGATGATCTGTCTCCTTGCCTTTCCCCATCACTACACACCCTTCACCCTTCATTTTTTCTTGGCATTCCCCATTATCACATCCTTTCACCTCCTTTTCGATTCTCATAAACACCACTTCTTGCTTGACCATTTTTCATCTCCAGTTTGCTCACATGGCAATCTTACTTAACCACTTCATCACATGACAATCTTATGTCGGGTCCTCTCTACGCATTAACTTGTCATCGTGAACTTCTCCCCGCCTCATTCTTCATCCCCTTTGTTGATCACTTCCGCCTAGTATCTCCTACTAACCACTTTTTCCTCCTACTATTATCCTTTCTCCACATAAAATCTTACACCATACATCTAATCTCTTCCTTCTACAATCACATTCTTTTCCCCCATTTTCCCCTTCTTGATCCATCATCCTTCATACTATTTCTTCCCATTATTTTCATGTCTTGGTTCTTCATCCTCACCTCGTTCATCCTCATCACCCACATCCTCTCCTCGCTTTCACTTAGTCCCAACTCATTCCTCTCATATTCTTCACTCTTTCCACTTCATCTTCTCAAATTCCCCCCACATTTCTACCCACACACACATTCGCCATTATTGTTAACACTCCTATATCATTCTTTCATCCTCATCTTCTCTTCCTAAGCTAATAATTGTCAACGGGTTTTCCCTAAAAATCATCAATCCTCATTCCGCACGACCTCATTCACTCCCTTGGACCTTCTAGAGTTTCCCTTCATTCCTTCCCTCCTCTAAGCCCACCACTCATTGTCAAAGGGTTTTCCCTAACATCCCTTTGTTGGCGTTACCCTTTCCAGTCCTCATTCGCTTTCTCCTTTTCTTCATTCTTTCTCTCACCTTTCCCCACCACTTATTGTCAAGGGATTTCCTAACATTCCCTCATTGGCATTGCCTCTTCTATCCCCCAGTATCTTTTCTCTCCTATTATTTTCCCTCACTCCCACCCTTTCTTGTCACTTTTTACCCATCTCTCCATCTCCTCTTTGCCCTCTTTAATATCTTTACTGTCTTCATCATACATCTTTTTTTCTATTTTCCCGTCATCCTAGTATCCTCATTTCATGCATCTCCACATATTTTCCAATCGATGTCATTCCTCCCCTCTTTCTTCTTTGAACATTCCTTCTACCGTTTCCTTTCCACTTATTACCCCCTTTCTATATCCCCTTCCTTCTACATCATTTTCTTTATTATCCTCTTCTCTCTCCCACCCCTTGTCTTATTTCCCTTCCCCGTATCATCTTCTTCCCCTTTTTCCATCACGTTTCCTCCTTACTTCCCCATCGATAACCTTTGGTTGTTTAAGCGTTGTCTGTGTTTTTTATCATACCACCCTCCACATGCATCTCCATACGGTGCCTCATTCCATATTCTTTGCCTTGGTCTTCCTTGCAATGACGGGATTCCTTCAATCTTCTCCTTGTATTCATTCTATCTTCCTTTCCTATCCCCTAATTTTCATGTTTCTTCCGACCACCCCTACCTTTTCTCTACCACCCCTACCTTTTCGTTCATTCGTATCTTTTCTCTTCCTTTCTCTCCTCTTTTTCACACTTTCCTCGCCCCTCATAGTTTCTTTTTTTCTCCGTTCTACTTCTTCTTTCGTCCTCTTTCCATTTTCCTCCATTTCACCCCCTACTCCCACCTCGTTTTCTCCTTCTTATTTATCCTTTCCCGTTTCCTGCTTTTCTCAGCTCTATCATTTATTTCACTTCCACGCATCCCTCTTTACTATCTCTGTTGCTTCCTTCATTTTGCACATCTCTCTATTTCATCCCTTCACCCTCTCCTCTGTCATTTTCCTGTTTTTGCCTTGTTTGTCCTTCATCATTCCCTTCTTCCCCTATCATCCCTCTCTTATTTCTACCTCTTTCATTTTTTTTTTTCCCTCCCTATCTCCCTTACTCTTCTCATAATCAACCCCAATCCTATCCATTCCCTTTTCTCTTTTCCACACACCCTCACACCTAGCATTCAAGGTCGATTGAATCCTTTCTCCATTTGCATCGTATGGTCATTCCAGTCTCTTCCACTCAATTATCATCCTCTTCTCCGCCGAATCCATTTCCCTTCTTTTCGAGAGTTCTGTCGTATCTTCCATTCTCGCGGTCCTCTCAAGGGGGCATCACCACATCTATCCATAATCACATCTTCTCATGAAATTTTTCTCTTGGAGGATACTATGACATCCGTCATTCACCACTTTCTATTCTCCCAAAAACATTCACTCTACCTTTTAAAAGTAGATTGAATTCTTCCCCATACGTCTACTTTCTTTGAAAGGACACTACTTTCATAGTACCCTTCCAAAGAGGGGCAAATGTAGACACCCCAATTTCACATCTATCTTAAATCAATTAATTCTCATTCCTCATTTCCCACAAAAATACACTTGAATTAATCAAATATAATTTGATTAATTATCCATTTCAAAAATCTAAAAAATAACCCAATCCTCATCACATGTCATTATTCTCCATGTTTTTCCACTATTGAATTAAAAATTCAAATTCAAATCCTCACCCACCCTTCGTGGTCCCCACTCACCTAAAATCCTCCACTTATGAATTAAAAATATAATTCAAATCTTCACCCATTCTTCGTGGCCCCCACTCATCTAATCTTGCCCACATTTTCAAACCACTCACCTAATCTTGCCCACATTTTCAAACCACTCACCTAATCTTGCCCACATTTTCAAACCATGATTACTTAAATTAATCTAAGCTAATCACTCCCTCAGGCTATAAATACAACCTTACCCCTCCCCTCTAAACACACGGAGAATAAGCTTTCATGCCATATCTAAGTTCTTGCATCCTTTGAGCAAAGAACATCATTTTGCCTCGTCCTAATGCCAAAATAGCCTCATAATCTTTTTCCCATCTAGTGCAAAGTAAGAAGATCATTGTTGCAGGAAGGTCTTGCTCCGTCTTGAAGAAAAGCACCTACATATCACAAAATCAGGGCTCAATCCAAGTTTCCTAGCCCATTCTGAGGTTTGCTACGGAACAAGGAGGAGGTACGATTATTGGTATTTTATTTCCTTGTTAGTAGTGTATTTTTCCTAGCTTACACATTAAGCCCGAAAATTATGCCCCCACTTAAAATGATGAATTTTTATTTTTTCCCCTAAATTATATTAGAATCATTTGAAAAAGTAGGAAAAAACAAAAAAATACAAGAAGGGGAAAGAAGAGTGTCTAGAACCCAAAGGAGGGTGAGTTGACAGAAGCTCGGCCGAGCTGCTCAACAAGATGGTAGAGATGGCTCGGGTTGTGCGAGAGAATTTGTGAGTCAAGATAGAGGTGGTGCGGTGAGTTGTGTATTGGATTGATCGGTGAGTTTTTGGTAGTGGGAGGCATTAACTTGAGGTCGGTGAGAGCGAGTTGGATGTCATGGGTGTGGTGAGAGGTTTACCAAGACGGTGAGGGAGCAAGCCCTAGGGGAAAATGACCTGAGTTGATCGATCGGGATGCACCGAGTTAGGGGCTCATGAGGTGACGAGTCGACGATGGAACCGAGTTGGGGTAACCATTGGGAAGAGCGACATGTTAAGGTGATTTAAACACGCATCAAGCTAATCATGGGAGGCTCCACCAAGTTTTGCATCGAGTGAGTTAGATGGTTACACGTCAAACACGAAGTGGAAGATGGTCAAAGAACCGGTCGGTTGTGTAGGTGCTCCAAGTTAGGTACCAAGAGTGCGTGGAACGCCCAAGGTGGTGTGAAAGGTGAGCTGGATGTGTTGGATGATGCGAGAAAAACTCCGATAGCAAATGTGAAAAATACGATCACGGGTTATAGGAGAATCCAAGCACAGTACAGGGATATAAACATAGAATAGGGAACTCGAGCTAAAGAAGGCTAAGCACAAGTTGAGTGTGCATATTCAAGATCGAGCAGATGTGGGTCAAGTGGGTATAAAATCACAACATGGTCATGATGAGGATGTATGCATAGGGAACCCGAGAATGGTGGAACCGAGAGACCAACACAGAGGTAGGGTCAAACAACTAGGGGCATGACATGAACTAGGTATGAGGGCTCGAGAGGTGGAATTTAGGACTAGTGAAAAGTACCAAATGTAATGAGCCTCGGAAAAAAGCCACACGTAGCAGGGGCCAACTCAAGCGAGATGTCGCGAGCTCGGGAAGACAATACATGATCAAAGGTAGAGTTGAACCAAAATGTGGAGTCGAGCACGGAGCACGAGGAGTTGGAGCGTGCAGGGTGAGTTGGAGGAAAATGAGTAGTCAAAGATAAGACAAAACTAAAATATTGAGAAACCAAAGCAAACCTGGAGTTGCATGCAAGTGAGTTGGATTGATGTAGAGAGCAAGTTGGGGGAGCCAACTCCGTTCCCACCTTGGTGAGCTAAGGCCAAGTTAGGCCCAGAAAACCATTTTTTACACCTCAAAACTAACACCAAAAAGACCTTGAAAACAACAACTTGAAACTACAAAACATGTAAGCATGAACACATGATCCAAACACCACAAATGAGATTTGAAACTTAAAAAACACCGAATAATTTCAAGTAGAGCACAAATGGAATTACCATTATGACACTTGCACATGAAACCTCAAAAAAACAAATGAAAATTTAAGAGCAGTAGGGAAATTGTAGATGACGAGTAAAGCATGGATCACAATAATGTGCTCTCTGAGACCATGACGAAGAATGTGAAAATTTGAAGTACAAGTATATGGGGATAACGCAAACATCAACCGAGTTGAACTCTAGTAGCATGATGACGTTGCATGGGGGAGTGAGCATCAACAATTAATATGTGCATGCAAAGATTCGAAAGGGGAAATCTCATTAACTCTCTTTCACTCCACATAGATTTGAAAAGGGGATCTACTGAATAGGGGGTGTTGTGTAACCCTTAGTGCATGTAATCATGACTCCTAGAGTGGAGAAGGGGCTCATTGTATTCCCGGAATGGAAAGTAACTCCCATATGACTCACTGATGTGTAATGATGCATAAGGAATCTAATGATGACCCCTATGACACATATACTTATGACCTCACATAATTGAGATGACTCACCACGTGATGTGAAAAATGACTCACACCAATAATCATCTTGCATACATTATAGAGAAAAACAATATCAGGGTTGTTCGTTCAAACACACAACTCACTAGTTCATGGGTTTACAAAGGTAAAAGATAACAATAAGGGAAAATCTAATGGTAAAGCACTTGTAGGAGTTATATCTCAACCTACCACATGGTTTCTTGATGCAGGTGCTTTATACCACATGAATTCGTCATAGGATGATTTCACTTCCTTAGAGTCTTGTTATATATCAACTATTTTGATGGGTGATCACACTTTTTTGAGGTATCTAGGAGAGGTGTTATTAACATAGGTAAGGGGAAATTTTAGGATTTTTTGTACCTTTTTCATCAACTAATATCATATCAATATATCAGAACACACACCAGAGTTCACGAAAGTAGGTTGCGCTCACTCCAAATTGTATGATTATTAGGATTTACACAACAAATATATGATGGTAGTGGGGAGAGAAAATCACCAGTCTTAGGTTTTTCTTTTTTCACACTTTTCTACTAATGATGAATCCTCTATAGATGAGGAGGTCCTTTCACGTTCAACTCCTAACACTTCACTTCTCATCACATTTTACTCATTTAGTCATGTTGGTATTTCTAAATATTTATATTCACTTAGGTAAACTCACATTGATTCTTATTTTAGTCCATATGATGAGATCAATGATAAGGAATATCTACCTACCTCCTCTCTTATTCATATTTCATAGGCTAATTACACACATCATATCCTTCCTTACTTCTCTCATGGTCATGCATCATAAGTTGATGAATCTCCTCCAAATTATCCATATTTAGGTCCACTTCCTCCTATCTCAAATACTTTTGGATTAATTCCTTTTGAAACTCTATCTTTTATTAAAATTTAGACTTGACACATGCCATAATATCTAGATTATTTGGTTGGTGAAAGGCATACACTTTCATAGTTCCAATATGTTTCACATGTTCACTTTTCTCTATCTTTAATCCACAATATTTCAGTGCAACATATGATATTCCATATTGGGATTCAATCTTCACCAATTCCTCTTCTAACAAGAGGATTTTGCACCTACAAGATTTGTTAGGATTTCATAATGTCTCATCTTTTATGGGGTTTCCTAGTCCTCTCTTATTCTCTTATTTCTCTCTCTATTTCTAGGGGTTTTATCTATTGAGGGAGATTTTCTATGTACTTATCTTTTCTCTCTTATGGGGAGGATTTTTTCCTACAGGTTTTCTCTTTTTCTCCACTTTATGAGTGATCCTCTTTATACTTGGGTACCTAATTAGTTTTTGGGACCATTTTTCATACCCACCTAAGTATGCTTAAGGGGGTATTAGTGTAGGTATTTTCTAATATTATATGGTTTTTCCTACACATGTATTTAGCTTGCTTAATTTTCATTTGGATAGATGGGAGTTACACTTCACATTTGTAGGGGGTAGTTACACTTCCCACTATCTGTTTATACACCTCTTGTAAATTTATTTTATAATGCATCCAATATACAAGTTATCTTTTAGCATATGTTTTGTTCCTCTCTAGTGACATTACTCTCTACATACATTCATATTTTATCATTTCTTGGTCTTAGCCCACATTCTCAAACATTTAGGAGAAGTGTGTGGATATATAATAAACTAAGGGGTAATTTATATTAATATGTGTTCTTTGTTAATTTTAGCCAATGCAACCCATGAATCAATCCTATGATGACCTAATGAAAGTAACCATATTTGAAAACTAGTCAAAAGGACAATATTGATGGAGGTGGATAGTACTAGTGGGTAGTATCAATTGAGGTAGATGGTATTTTATGGATGTGGAAATCATGATTTGATGAAATAAAGAATGTATGTGTATAAATTTTGAGGTGTTCATGTATAGACTAAGATGATCCCAAGTAAGTATAGTTGGTAGATAAATATTAACAAGACAATGTACGTGTAATCATAAATAAGGTACGTGTTATGAGGAGTCAAAATATATATTAGTATTCGATGGGTGTTGCAAGGAAAACATGTTTGTTCACCTCTTATGAAAGTGATAGTTACTCAATAGTTAGAATCTCCATGCACACAATGGAGGCTTGTGTATTTCTTGGTCATTATGGGTTTTACCACAATTTTATAAGGAATTATGTGCATATTATTGGACCAATGAAGAAAATGTTAGATATGATGGCCAATTTGCTTGTATTTATATGCAATAATGGGAACTGGGTATGTTTAAAGAAAAATTAACCAAAGTGCATCATTGTTAGTATTTTAGATTAGAAAAATCCTATTTATATTCATGTGGATCTATCCTAAAAAATAAGTTGGGAAATTCATGAATAACTAGGGAAGGTGATATTGATCACCCTATTTATTTTACAAGTATAATATTTCAAATGTAGAAAAGAAATATACAAAAATATGGAGGTAAGGAATGGGGATGGTTTATGCATTGTAAAATTTTAGGTGGTATCTTCTCACCACTCCATATGTGTTTTTAAAAAATCATTAATTGTTAAATTATTCAATTCACAATGTGGTATTATATGGGAGAATATGATGGTGGATGGTAAATTATTTCAAGAGTTTCAATTCTTGGTTGTCTTAAATCTTAGAAGATTTCATGCAAAGTTAGATCATTTACTAAGGATTAAGATGGGAAAATCCACATGACCATTTGTATATGATTTTCCATATGCATAATTGTTTCAAAATTTATGTGTAGTGAGGAGATAATGGATATTTTCACGTTTATGAATTTGAGGATGGAACCTAAAGGATGCTCAATTATACAAAATAAGTACTGGAATTGAAAGATGTGGTGTATCAACTCAATAGAGAAGAATTGTATAAGTTGGGATAAGAAAAAAAGTCTTTCAAGAATGTGTGATGGAATGTGAATGCACAAATGTACTACAAGACTGTCATGAAGGAATTAAAGGAGGAATTTATGTGATAGATTCCATGACATGTAATATTTTACTCAAAGGATTGTGGTGGCCTATATTGTTCAAGATTATTTAACCTGAATTGGAATTAATGGAAAATTCTAACTATGGATATATTGATATCATAAATATTTGTTGTTATATGTTAATGAATACATGATCAAATTTATATATAAAGTCTCCAACATTCAAACCTGACTACACATATAAAATGGTATTTATATAAGTTACATTTAATTATATAAAACATGCTAAATATAGTTAAACAAAAAATATGGATACACTTGGCTATTTGACTAGTTTGTAAGATGATCTGGTGTGAAAATTAGATGAACTTTTGGAAATCTGATATAGATGTTTCATCTCTAATTCTAGAACCATATTGCACACAAGGATGAAATTGTTCTCTTTAGACAAAATTGATTAGTAATTTTGTACTTCTAAATGGTTTTTCCTAGGTAGTTGATGATGCAAGTTGTAACTTTTTAAACTCTAAGAGTGAATGGTGTTAGGAAATAATTATATTAGTGCTCCATTATGTTAATGTGTGAGCAAAGTTATATTTTGTATATTGTTTATATGAGTTGTTATTATAACAACTCATGTTATTTGTATTGTATTGGTTTTGGAGTTGTTACGAGTTGTTAAAACAACTCGTATAGTTTAGGTGAGTGGTTTCCTATATTTTAGGAAAGATATTTCCTATATAAACGATTGTATATAATATTAGCATTATATTGTTTGTGAGGTGGTTTCTAATCACCTTACAAATATGGTTCATGAGATAGTTAGTTTCCTATATTCTAGGGAAACTACTACCTATATATTAGGCTATTGTATTGTGTGATCGGATATGGGAGCATATTGAATATCATTTGTAATTATTGTGTAATACTTGCAGTCTGATCCAAATCAATATTTGGTATCAGAGCGGTGTTAATCTCTACCATGGAAGAGTAAATAGTTTATAGGGGCATGCCATAGTTTTCTTATTTGCCCGTTATGAGATTCTAATTCTATGTAAAATCATAGATTAGATTTTTCATAGTTTCTTCATCTGTATCGCCCCAAATCTAGATTATTCTTTGTATTGACCGGTTCTTCAAACCATGTATTGGGAGGCTCTGTAAATAAAATTCTTGTCATCTGGATCTGAGACTGTGGGAGAAAAAGTGTTTGGAATATGCGATAAGCTCGGGAAATCACTATTGTGGGACACATGCATTCATTTTATTCTAATAAGATCTTGCTTGCAATCAAGGTTGGCATGTTCTATCTTGCACCTTCAACAAGTTGTTACCTCACGTGAGGATCTGCAAACAAATTCATTTTGATTCTATTAATTCACCATGTAAGATATGTCGATATATACTATAAAATCTGGCAGGCGTTTGATCTCGATGAAGTTTGGCATTGTCTTTGGACCAAGATCAAACTCACATTGGCATAGGGGAGTGTGTGTGGAAGGTCAAGTCATGAGAAACAACATTTTCTATTTTATTACATTCACTACCAACCATCTCTGCTACCATGCGAGTCAGAAGGGTGATAATCCAACCAACCATCTCTGCCACAACGTGTCCAAATATGAGTCAACACCTTCACAATTTATATCTCCATAAGTCTCATATCTGACAAGTATAAGGTTGGGATTTGCATGTTTATTTGACCAGTCCTTTATTCTTTGTTATCCATGTGGTAGTAAAATGTTTAAATATAGTCCATGTCTTATGTAAGTGATAGTTCATCATAAATTATTAGTGGTCATGTTTTTGATCTTACGTTAATATAGTATATTGGGTGTATGTCATCAGTCAGTCTCATCATTTATGTTGAAGGAACTATGTCACTATGAAACTAGGCCTATATGTTGTTTTATATGACAAAAGAAGAATTGTTGTGTGTTGTATAATAAATTGTTATTATCAAAATGCATTGTGTCTAGTGTCAAAATATTGTAAAAAATAGTTGTTTTATTTGTCACTCCATATCATATTTGAGATAGAGTCACAAAACTATTTTGTATTTACGTCAAAATCAAAAGAGTCTCAAAAGTATTAATTTTCATAGTCAAAGTCGAGTCCATAAAATAAATAAAAAATTGTGTCATTGTAAAACTCCAAAAATTAAAAAAATTCCTCGCGGATGCATTTTTCGTTGGAATCCAACGTCCGAGTTGTAATTGTGCTTCATGATCACATATGGATGAGTTAGTATCTCGTATGCTAGAGGATAGAGGAAAACTAAGGTTGAAGGTCATTCAACTACCTCTCATCATTCACCAACAATAGGGCCACACAGATGATTTGGTGGCATTTTTCTTCAGTTGTGTGTTTTCTTCAATTTGCACGTTCCTATTTTCACTAAGTGTAAGTTTCACATTGAGGGGGACATGATGCAATGTTCCATTTCCATTATGTCATATTTTTCTATGTATGTACGAGCAATAGATTTCAACAAAATTTCCTATGTTATTCCCTGTAGTGAGATGTGATGAGGGCTAAGAATAGTACTTGGCATATCATGATGTGGTTGTAGGTAAACCACTTGAAAATATTTATTTGTGGTTTATGGTAAACCAATAGCAAAACCATCATTCTTGGTTGTTGGTAATCCATTTGGAAAACCATCACTTTGTGATTTGTGGTAAACCAATTGCAAAACCATCATTCTCAGTTTTTATTCAACCATTTGCAAAACCCTCCTTGAGGTTTGTGATTATCCTGTGAAAATCACCAGATCATGAATAGGTGTAAGTTTAAAGGCAAGCTTTCCCCATGTTTGCACTAAGGGGAGGAATGTTAGGAAATAATTCTATTAGTGCTCCATTATGTTAATGTGTGAGCAAATTTATATTTTGTATATTGTTTATATGAGTTGTTATTATAACAACTTATGTTATTTGTATTGTATTGGTTTTGGAGTTGCTACGAGTTGTTAAAACAACTTGTATATTTTAGGTGACCGGTTTCTTATATTTTAGGAAAGATATTTCCAATATAAATGATTGTATATAATATTAGCATTATATTGTTTGTGAGGTGGTTTCTACTCACCTTACGAATATGGTTCACGAGATAGTCAGTTTCCTATATTCTAGGGAAACTACTGCCTATATATTAGGCTATTGTATTGTGTGAAGTATATTGGAGCATATTGAATATTATTCGTAATTATTGTGTAATACTTGTAGTCTGATCCAAATCAATAAATGGTACATGCTTTGTTGTGAAATATTAGGTCTTGTAAATGTTCGTAACCCTATGAAATGAACCAACTTGACCCAAAACCTAACCTAAAACCCTAACCTAGGTAAAACCCCGTAAAAAGGTTCTTGTTTAGGTTAAAGTGCAATCCATAAATCACCAACATTGGTAGTGCTCTAAAGGGGTCTCAAACAAAATGTAGTTAATCTAATAGAGATGTTATATAATACTTGTGGATGGAACCAAAGTGTTGGATTTTGACGTTCAATGTTACATGTCACAATAATATTATTTGACGGTCTAAAAATTATATGGATGTCATTTGACGTTCAAAATATAATATGCACTGTCAAATTTATTTTTATAATAACTATTACAAAATACAAAAATTGAGTAAAATTTTACATCTATAAGATTGAAAAAATAACTTTAAATAAATTTCTAAAATGAAATTGAAATAAATAATATAAAATTAAATGCATAATATTTCTAGATATTTAGTAGAATATAAATATCATGTGAAATAAAACATCATAGCAAATTTTATTTAGATAAATGAGTTTATCAAAGAGCTAAAACTTACATTGATCAACCATACTTTCACAAAATATTTTGTGACCTTCTTTATTTTTTCCTCTCCAAATGTCATACACTTTCTCCCAGTCTATCATAGAAGGATCAAGTCCATTTAGTGATACCCGCATGAGTGCATCCAATGTTCCAATTTCTAACTTTGATCTTCTTATATCTTTAATCAGGTTTTGCTTTGAAAACCCTCATTCACATGTTGTTGTACTTGCAGGAATCACAAGTGTACTCTATCATAGTTTTAACATGTTTGGAAAGTTGGTTTTCCAAATTTTAGAAATACAAAAACCCTCCATGCTTCTCTAACAAAAAATCCCTCACACCTTGAGTGGAGTATATCAATAAATTGATGCAAATCTTTTTACAAGCCTGATGTCAAATGATGGAATGTACATCCCTTCACTACAAACAAACTGTTGTAAATGTTGGAAAAGCTTTTCAAGCCAATTCATTGAATTATTTTCTCTAACCAAAACATCATGTGAATAGTGTGAGGGACTAAATAATTTCACTACATTGAAAATAGAAAGATCAAGAAATTGTACGTGCCCAAAATTATATGTACGGTACTACCAGAAAGAGGTTACAGAAACCCCAATGATGATTCAAATCTCTTGAAGGTTTGAGAATCCGAGAAAGCACGCAGAGTATACATTTGCATCCTAAATGCCTTATCTAGCCTTCGCAAGTTTTTTTCTAACCCCTTTCCTCTCTTTTCCTTGCATTTTGGTCTTTGTTACAAGACTACCACCTACACGGGTGGCGGTCCTATGCGCATTTTCGAACTTTCCGACGCATTCATTAACGCAAAAATCAAGTTGCACTTGTAATTCTCAACCACTCTTTGCTTGCATTAAAGTTTTAGCCGCCTGGTAAATAGTAATTCCTCTTTTTAATAATAGAAGAGTTTAATTCGATCTTACCTTCTAGTAAATCAAAGTGCTATAAATACCAAGCTTGTTTACAAGAAAATGGCCCCTCTCCCTCTATGATTTATTATTTAGTGTGTTTTGAAATTTCTTCAATAAGTCTCAATAGGTTTAGATTTTGTAAATTTCTCAGCCTCTCAGTTCAAGGCTCCACAGTTCTAGTTTAGAGATCATTGGATCTCTCTAGTTTCATCTTGTTCCATTGTTGTTCTCCAAACAACTAGCTTAGCATAAAACAGTTCTAGTTCTAGATTAAGTTCATTTGAATCTTGATTCTGCTTAGAGTTATAGGTTTTGTTTCATCACAGGAAGTATAGGTCCTAGATATTTCGGTGTGTTTGTGTTGTATCCTTGCAACAATCCTGCTAGGAATCACAGCCAAGCTCTGTTCTCTTGCGCTATCCCTCTCCTACTTGCATTTTTTTGGCTTACATCCAAGTTGCCATTGTTCAAACATCTTATCTTACCATTGTCACATTCCCACTTTTATGGATTCATGAGAACACATAGGAATGAAGAGATCACACTGAGGGGACAAGCTACAATACAACTAGATTTTTTCTCTACTCTGTAAACTCCAGGTTTGAATTGTCAAAGTTGTAGTTATAATATATCAAATAGAATAGCAAATCATTTTATTTTAGTTAAGCTTGCTTTCAACATTACCAGGGAAGCTATGGGGAATAATAGCTTCTGAGAAGCTATGATTTATTCCTCACTTCTGAGGTAATATTGAAGGTCTTTCAATTAAATTAGTTAGTTATTTATATTCAAGATCAATTCACAAATGCACAGGAAAATAGCTACATCTGGCTACCTTTCTTGTTTTAATCCCATTATTAGATTAATCACTCATTATCTGAATTTATTAGAATAGTCGCTCTTTAATTTCATTCAAATTCACATCTTTGAAAATACAAAAAAATAAGCATAGCGTAGATTTATTTTCATAATTAGTTTACTTCATTCAGTTAAGTTTGGTTATCTCTTGCATGACAATTACGAGACCTAGAGAGCCTAGGGATTATGTATTCAAACTGGTAATACCTCAGCCAAATCTCTTCACAACATTAGCAGATATAGATCAAGGTCTTAGAATTCACGTCTTTCAAACAACAACAAACCCGCAAGTAGTTAGTGAGAAATTAAGAGAATTAAACATCGAAGACGACAAAGCATATGAATTCTAGTCAAATCAACCCAACTATAAATTACCTTGATAGGATATCCACATGACCATATAAGAACCTGAAAGAGGGAAAACATTTGGTTTTTATTCATTAATTCCATGGCCAAACACAGGAGACCTTCTTGTTGACATAGACATAGGCTTACGTATACAAGTTGCTAGAACACCCGTAAGGTATTCCGAGAAGATCGTAAAACTCTTGGTATTAAACATAGAAGCTGAAAAATCTTATGACTACTGGATAGTTGGAAGAAGAGATTGATTCTTCACATGACCATAAAAGGTCCACAACAACCACAAACTCATGGTTGTGATCCCCAAGTCCCACAACCCAACGGGGCTGTCGCTTAAACATCAAGGTCCAAACATTGACAAACTCATGGTTGTGATCCCGGGTCCCACAACCCAACGCCTCGCTAACTTGCTTTACGTACGTATTTAGATCCTCACCACTCCCACCGGATATTATAACACAATTTTCCGTGTTGAATATAGAAGCCAATCAAGCTAATATTTTCTGGGTTAGACTAGAAAACCACCCATAGTTTCCTACAAATCCACTACACCTCTCGCCACCACTTTCATGACCTTGTTTGGAAATATACACGAAGCACCTACAGGTCACTTTCCACACATCTAATAGCCAATAGATAGGATCTCGACAGAGCTCGAAATTGATTGGAGCCTCCGAGAAGCTATTATATCTTAACGATCCATTACAACAATTCAGTTTGGAAGAGTTTTCTTTGCCTTGGACTCACAGATCCCGTTATTGTGTGTTGAGGATATAAGATTGCCTAACTAGTTTTCCACATCTGTATATATTTCATTTCCACCAGCTATCTCGGCATGACCTCGGGAAGGTCGGGTGCACGAAGAAAGGCTACTTATTGATTCGCATGCTCTCCCGTCACTTTTCTATCGTACGTAAACCTTGCATTTAGACAATCTATTAGTCTTTGAACATAATATTTTGTAAGTTGTATGCAACTTTGTAATGTGCCATCAATACAAGGACTGAATCGTTGCTTTTGTGTATTAAGAGTATCACCATGTGCATTAGGAATAGATGTGTAAAGCAATTCATGCTTGTGAACTACTCCCTCTTTATCAGTGATTTGTAGATAACCAAACTGAGATGCCTCCAAAAATTGATAAGTAGCAAGCACCATTTGGAAATGAATTATTATTTAGAAACATTCTCCTTAGAGTATTAATAGTGGCATCAATAGTAGCTCCAAGAGAAGTGACATCAATGTGCTCCACTTGAAATTCTTTGTTTAACTTGTTAAGTTCACACATAACATCAGCAAGCATGTGCAAACAATACTGAACAGAAAATATTCTTGCCTTATCATACCATGATTCTTTCTTCTCACTTTTCCACAAAGTCAATATAGCAGGCATCAATGCCACTAGCCTTTCAATGACTTGTCCCCTAGATAACCATCTGACTCCATGAATCTGAAGGCACTAGAGAGTTTCTAGTTTCATAAGTTCCTGCAATGCAATGAACTCATTAGTTCTTTTTGTTGAATTTTGAACCCATGAATACACTTTATTTGCCACTTTCTCAACAAACACTAACTTTGGTATCATTTTAGAAGCATCTGATGCAGCTAATGCCTCACGATGAGAAACACAATGAACAACTATTAAATTTGGCACATCTCTTTTTAACAAGGTCACAAATCCATTTTCATTTCCCACCATAGAAGAAGCACCATCCGATGATGGGCCTAAACAGTAAATGACTATCAATTTTTTGTTCAAAATCTTTTGTTCATTTCTTAAAGCTTGTAGTGCATCATAAATTTTTCTTCCTTTTCCATCATCAATATTAATAAGTTTCATGAATTGAGAGACCTGGAAACCCCAATCCTTATGAATCTAGAAATGTTGCATAAACAACAAGATGTTTATCTAGACTATGATCAAGTGCTTTCATCTAACATAAAAGACATATAATGACTCTCATTCATATTCAAGATATGTATCTCTTCAAGATATTTAGATATAGAAAAAATAAATTGATTGGCTACCTTTCGGTTTGTATATATGTTGCATAGTCTTTATTCTTGGGCATACATAATGTATCTAATGACATGACAAGTGAACAAAGAGAGTCATAAGTAGACAAATATAAATCATGTTTGCAACCTAATATGCCAACTTCATGTTAGAGTAGGTATTTACCTTAGCTCATGTTCACCTAGGTACATTATTTACCTTTATTGTATTTATCCTCACCCACTTATATGTGTGGATATTTCTTTTTATTTATTTAGATATTAGGAGATATTTATCTAGTTGTTAGGTATAGTTCTTTCCTTGATCTATGGGATTGACTAGTTCTTTCCTAGATCTATGGTATTGACTAGATCCTTGATGTCTAGTTCTCTCATAAATCTATGGACTTGACTAGTTCTTTGATGACTAGTTCTTTCCATGATTTATGGCTTGATCTATGACCTTGATTGGTTCTTAGATTGTATTCCTTGCCTATATAAAAATGCCCATTCTCATTGTATTTCATTGAGTTCCATAATAATATATGATATTGCTGATCATTTGCAAAGGTTTTGTGTAAAGTTATTCGGCGAATTGCTTTCATCTTATTGATTGTGGTGTTTGATTAGCATCTGTGTTCTTGGCTTAGAACGATCTAGTTATCGTTCTTTTTTATACTCTTAGGCATACATGATGTATCTAATGACATGACAAGTGAACAAAGAGAGTCATATGTAGACAAAGATAAATCATGTTTTGCAACCCAATATGCCAACTTCATGGTTGTGATAATTCTATGCTTGTTAGAATCATCAATTTGTGTTATATGTTCTGGAATAGATATCACCTTTTTCTACTTATCACATACCCATTTTTCCTGTGATAGTTTGTGAACATTAGATTTCTCATGGGTTACAATTACATCCTTTTGCATGCTAGTACAACCATTTCCAATTCCCCATGGACCTGGTGCTCCATATGTTTCACACCATTCACACTTCATAGAATTTTTATCCTCATGCATAGTTTTTAACCATGTATACTTATTTTCCCACTCTACTTTGTAAACTCTCTTCAATTTATGTTTTACCTCTTTTCCAACAGTATTATTTGTTTCAACCTCACCTCCCATAATTTCTATATCTTCATTAAGATCTTCATTCAAATCAATATTAGGTCGAAATTCAGAAATACCTTCATGTTGAAGATCTTGGGATGGAATTGACCATTTAAACATTTGGTTGATTGTCCTTTGTTTCTTCTTTCTTTCTGACATTTTACAAAACCTGAAAAATCAATTTAAATGTTAATTTCTTTATAATAATGCATGACAAATTTTGTATCTAAAAATGAAAATCATTCTAATGTAAATCATGATAAAAATGAATGAACAAAAAAGTGAGAAGGGCCCATGGAAAAGTCATATTTAATTTCAAAATCTATTTTCCAAAAAAAAAAAAAATAGAATATTTGAATTTTGATACACTTTACCTAGCTTCTCAAGTTCTGAAGAAATCACAGTAATATGTCTTATTTTCCCGATTTGCAGCTAAGGCAATGGAATGATGTTAGGTATAAAATAATAGCTGCCCTATCCTAACCTAGTATAACCACTACCCTATACCAAAGCACCAACTATGTTAGTCGTTCATACTTTCCTATACCAACTTTCAAACTAACAAATCCAATGTTCATTTATGCTTTAATATGCCCTCCATATATGACAGGTCCGAATGTATTTATGAGCTATTTCTCACACTCAAAAGGCCATGCCAAATCCATCATCAATCTTCTAGTTCCAGCGAATTTGCAAAACAATAAAAAAATTAAATCCTTTTGTGACTGTGTTTGCCTATGGAATCATCATTC
Source organism: Taxus wallichiana var. yunnanensis (assembly GCA_018340775.1). Classification (NCBI taxonomy): domain Eukaryota; kingdom Viridiplantae; phylum Streptophyta; class Pinopsida; order Cupressales; family Taxaceae; genus Taxus; species Taxus wallichiana. The sequence continues at coordinate 775,609,583 of CM031234.1, read as the reverse complement.
ACCGATAGATGCTTAAAAAGTTAAATCCTTGCTTGGCATTGGTGAAAGTGGTAAGTTTCTAATTTTAATTTATGAAAAATCAAACAAATAATAAGATACTAATTCTATTAGTTTGCAGTTTCTATTTCATACTCATTAACAAGATAGTAAGATATATATATATACGGTTAAATTTGTAATATACATGTCATTTTGAAGTTTAAATTATAATTTTACCTGGTAATCATGATGGTCATATTTTAAGAGTGATTGTATTTTAACATCTAAAATGACTAAAAATGTCTAAACGCCTTGAAAAATCCAAGCACGGATGGAACCATATTTTATAACTTGATCACTTGATAATGTTGACTTGGCTTACTGAAGATTAACTTCACTTTTTGGGATCTTGGCTTGGCAATCTTGACTCTTGAACCTAGACTGGAGTATTTCAGACCTATGTGGGGGCTTTACCTAATGTGTGTTGCTAGTTTTGGGAAGTTTAGGAGAGATTTGTATGACTTTTAAGCTATTTATGGAAGTAAGTTGTAATAACTATTGAGTGTTTCTAGGTGAGTAAATGAGTGCATTAGAATATCTTAGATAGAGATTTTTGGATATAATTTCACACTAAGGCTGACCAAAAGTGAAATTACGACCCAAATAAATATATAACTTTGAGAAATTAGATATTGGGTGGTGTAGGATGGAGACTATTCTACCTATGACCAAATTATGTTTAGATTTTTCGTATTATATAGTTACGTATATGAGGAAGATATTAAATCATGCGGTGTTTTGTACATGACAATCATGAGAAGTGGAGTACTTGTACTTGATGTGAGAATTCATATAAGTGGTTGAGCAATGTAATGAAGACAATAAGTATAATAATAGGAGTAAGGATAGACTATGATATAAAAATCAGGATTTGAATGGGGCATAATTCATAGTTAAAATCATTAAATCAATACTGAAATTATCAAGTTATATTTTACCAAATTTAGCTATCTACATTTCCCCCTTTAAGCTATGAAAAGAAATTTACTTCCTTAAATGAAAATATACATGAGTGTATAAACATGTTTTCTATTTTCTTTATTTTTTTATTACTTGAGACACTTGGGTGTCTCGCATAATCCCAACATGAAAAATTTTCAACATAGATTGTAGCCAAAATCTATATAGAAAAGGTAAACTCTAAATCCAAATTGAAATTGATTTTAAAACTTGAAATTTTTAAAATGAAAAAATTATGGGATTAATTTGTTAACTTATGAATGTAGGAACTTCCTCTATGAAGAAGTTAGAGAGAGGGATTAAAATTACATCAATGGAGGATTGGGGAGATTAGTCCCAAATTTGTAGGTGTAATGTGAACAAATAGGAAATTAGAGGTTCTAACACCAAAGTAACCAATAGAGATTTTGGGTTACCCAATGCATCAAATAATGGAATAAATTTTAATGTCTTATTAGCCCAAAAACCTTCAAAATAGAATGAGAGGAATGGTTTCCCATTGTATTTCAAAACACATATGTACTAGGGGTGCTAATAGATCAAAGTAAAACCATCCAGGCTGCATGGAACCACAACATTATAAATGGATATGGATTTAAAATGTGATAAATCATGATAATTTGATAGTGAATGAAGTACACTTATACCCCCACTATGCATTATATGAGTTCTTATGTTCCAATTATGAAAATCCAAAAGGGAATGAAGTAGACTCTGACTTCCACTTTGTACATTGTAAAAGTTCTTTTGAAATTGTAAGAACTTAGAAACAATTATTCTCATTCTCAATCCATTGAATGCTTAATGTATCACCTCATACTACATTGAAACTATCATCATAACTCCCACTTTTTGTATTAAAATGTAGTGGGCTTTGTACTCAACTATGTATATATTCTTAAAATTATACCAAAGACCTTTTAAAACCTATATGTTCTAATAAATTATGAATTGGATGTCAAAAACCAACCTGGACAATGTCATCTCTTAGGATAGTAAGTTTTTCAATATAGTTACATCCTCTATTGGATGGTTTTACAAATTATAGTTATGTGAATGATTTTAATCTATTCATATACTCGTGTCCTTGTAATCTATTCCATTATACTATGTAATTTGTATCATTTTTGTGTTCTTGAATTTCTATAATATTCTTTTGATAACCCCGTTGAATTCCCCCTCTTTTTAGGTGAATGAAAAATCTTGTAGGTTTCAAATATCAAAATAACTAAAGTGTTTTCATGTTAGATATAACATATAATCCCCGTTTGAACACATCAAAGATGAATATAGTTGACTGTTATATAGAATCTAGGTCGAAAAGAAAGTTCATGATACAAAAATGGCTCAAGGAGGTCACATACAAGTATACAAATATAGAAGCACATAAGCATATATTACAATAATCAATGTCACATCTAATGTCATAGAGAAGTCTAAAAGATGCTTATAAGAGACACAATAATGTCAAACATACAAACAAGGGACACATGGTTGCACAAGGAAAGGAAATTTATGGCATAAATAAGGGAAAAATATTATCACACTCATATATAAGGACAAGGACCACACACATAATACATGCATATAAGTAATCCAATGCTTAATGAAAGAATGTAGATAGTATCCAATAAGTACATGAAACAAAACATACTAGTATTAAATCGTCAACATATATTAGTCCCACCAATCAAGATAAATAACATATATCATAACATATAATATTAACCTAACCATGATGTGAAAGAGCAATATGTAATTAATAGAACAGTGAAACCTAATAGTGTAGAAGATTACCCTAGATTAGTAAGGCCTCTCAATAAGAGGGAAATCACAACATTTACGAACATGTAGAGTCTTATGCATCTTATATTGTGCTCATATACCTCATGAAATGCATGTGTGTATAGAATATAAAATATGGTATCTATAAAACATGTGGAAAAAACATATATAAATTAAAATCTAGTAAATCAAACCATGCTCATGTCTCACATTTGTATTTTGAGGATATTTGAATAATTTTGTGTTTTTCAAATATATTTTTAGTAATGTTTAGATAATATTTAAAAAATGATACCCTGTGATATGATCAAGAGGATGAAAATAGGAATCCATAGGTTAATTGAGATTGGATCTCAAAATATTGTTATGTACAATAGGAGTGTGATGTGTAATTTAAGCTTATGTTTTTATACATTCTTAGGAAATTGAAAACCTATAGGATGAGACTTAGGAAAATACCTTTACAAGATAAAATGTGTAAATATTTTTGAGTAGGCTTAAAAGGAATGGTTTGTAGATACAATTTCTATATTAGAATAAGGAATAAGTTACATAGTATAGGTTAGATTCTGCACTCTAATACGTAACAAAATGCATGTGATAAATATACAAGTAGCTCAAGAAGTGATTTATAAATATTTCCATAAGATATTTATCACCGATGATGGAGTGATCAATGTGTTACGATTAAAAACTCTCATGGAGTGGAGATGTTGAATAGATAAATGATCTTATCACAATGTTTTAGGTTGAGTTTAGAATGAAAATTTCTTGAGGGTTAGAAATTCCTTGTATTACTTTTGATGTAACAACTGAGGTGGATCTTACGAGAGTGTATGTTTATTATCCATTTGGATGATATATTTGTATTTTTTTCAGTTCTATATTCTTCAACCAAGTGATGGTAAATGAGTGTTACCTCCCTTGAAGTAGTATCATTAGTAGATATATTTTTATGTAGCACTTCCTTATTGAGAAGTTCCCTTTCTTGAAAATAGTGTTTTATTTGTCATGTACTATGATTTATGTATCTTTATGAATATCCTCATTAGGATTGAAATTTATCTTTCACAAATTTTCATATGATTATACTTATTGATCAACATCACTATTATGTCAATCGAAATAATAGTACTGATGCTCCAAATTGACTAGTAATGGTAAATCAAGGATAACCTTGGAAAACTCTTCTTTGTTGTGTCCTAAATCTTCTTATGGAATGGAAATGAAAGTTTCTTTCATAATTTGTAAAGGATTATTTTATGTTTGTGTAATAGGAAAATGATGCAATTCTTTCATATCCTCTTTGAGATTATATTGTCTTCACATCATAAATGTAACTATATTATATATAGTTTTATTATGTTCATTCGATATATATGTATTATCTTTAGGTACTCATATACATTGAGGATATTAGTACAACCGTATAGAGAGAGTCTTATCTAAGTAAGATTTCTCATATGATATGGAGAAACTAGTGGATCCATTAAAGGAGTGTAGTGGGAGATCTCCGTCTTTATAAAGTGATGTGTCGAAGGAGGAGATTGAGATTTAATAGTCGAATATTTGTATATTGAAAGAAATAATACACATGGTTTCTTGTTTCTTTATAATATTCTCAATAAAGCATAATATTCATTATCATGATTTCCATTAATTTTTGATAGTTTCAATAGGTTCTCCATTTTATCCTCTCAAGCCTATGAGGAGGAGGATGAGAAGAAGATGGTAAATTTATTAAGTGTCTTTCCAATGATGTATACAAAATATCATGTAATTTATCTCAATACTTATTAATTAAAGAAAAATGGTTCTCACTTATTCACTATAAGAGGCATCATGGGTGCCTTAGGTTGAGTACTAGCATGATAGAAATTATTTTCTATGTAATACCTTGACTTGTTCTGGATTGTAAGGTTAATATTTTGTAACACTTATATTAAGTGCTGATTTCTAGAGATGTGATCATCAATACATGTAGGCACTAGATCTCATGGAGGATAAATTTATTGCTCCTAAGAAATAACTATAATGCAAAGATCATGAATTGATTCATACATATTATATAATAATATCTCTTTGAGAGTATAGATAAGGCCATAAAAACAAAATACATCCAAATCAGTCAAAGTTTTTGAATAATTAAAACAAGAGTATATTGGGGCTATTAGACATAAAATATTATATACAAATGATGTATATATATAGTTGAGAATATAAAGAGGTTGCATACAATTATGCCACCTTAAATAAGATTGTAAAATGTTTCATTCAAAGAGGGGAGATAGAAATACTATCATGGAACATAAAAAAACATATCAAGACTGATCTTTGAGGAGAAATAAATATTTATAGCTTTAGATATAGTAGAAAGACCCCAAAGTGGATAAATACTTACTTTTAATGAGAAATTTCTTATCCCTGCTGCACGAGAGAAAACAAGGGGAGAACCAAGGGGGAAAAGTATATTATATTTCCTATTATGAAATTTCCTATAGTCATGCATGGATCCAAACACATAAAATATTTGATTAATATAATATGTATACATCCCCATCTTAATTATACTACTGTAGGAGGGGTGGGGGCACTTAATTTTTTAAATGATCTTTGTCTTCATGACTAGACAATTAATCCTTAGGATGAGAGGAATTGTTTATGCTCTACATTTATAATTCTTTCCCAATATCCTTTTTTAATATGATCTTTGTCTTCAAATTTTTCCTTAGGATGAGAGGAATTTTTTATGCTCTACATTTATAATTCTTTCCCAATATCCTTTTTACCCCAATTTCTTTAATAATAGGACAACAACCTCATCTAATGGGTGTAGGGGTGTCTTCCTCTATCGTGCATAGTGACAAGGGATAAATCTAAGCATTGGAAAATTATTTCCTTTGGGGAAAAGCACGAATGAGGATTCAAGATGACATCCCTTTGACTTTAGGGTGGTATTTATTCCAAAATCATTTCAAAACATGGATAAATGTAAAAAAACACCAGAGTAAGAGCTTTAAATAACAAATTGGAACACACGAAAACAAGGGATACTAACACCAAATTAGAAAGAAAAACCATAATAATTCTATCCAAAGATGAAAAATCCTCAATAAATTCCATAGGGTTAGACATAACAAAGAACATGATGCACAAAACATACCTCAAAATCAACTCGCTTGAAAATTTAGCACAACAAACTAACCAAAACATCGAACATGATTTTGATTCCAAAAAGTGATCCTTCAAAATATTTGCTAGAGATAGTGAACTTCAAACATATGGGGAATGGGATATGAGAGTATTCACCCATATTTGAATGCTCCAACATTAAACGTATGCATAGCTCTTTTTGAATTATTCACCATGATTTGAAATGTGATTGTAAAGGGTCATAATTTAAAGTATATGAAGAGTGATAATATTCACTTTAATGATATCGATTAAGGAGAGTGATTGAACATAGTCATGATTATAAGGATGGGTTTTTCAAAGAGTAAACCTTGCTAAATTAAAATTTAGATCATCATTTATAACCAAGACATTTATCCATGTGGGTGATTTCCTTTAGGCTCGGCATTCACAAGGTCATCACTTATAACTTAAAAATATATCCTTTTGAGCCTAGAATTTCTAAGAGATAAACTTCCTTTTTACACATCCTCGGAAAGTGTAATTACATGATGTTCTCATTTGGGAGGGACTAGAAAAAAATCACACTAAGGAAAACAAATAGTCCAATATCAAGTTACATTTAAACTTGTTTTTGACAACATTGACCACAAACATAGAATCACCCTCAATAATCACCTTCTAGGATCTTCTAAAGTTTAACCTCACTATTTTAGCCTTCCCCAAGTTTAATAATTATAACCTCACTATTTTTTACATGATGAATTTGTCTTGATATTGCAAAAATTAGGTAACCTATGGAATTTCTTAAGATCTCCCCATATCCTCACCCAAATTACCTTTACTTTCTTCATCAAAGTTAAGTTTGATAACTTCCATGGGAGCCTCAACTTAAGAGGATATTATGTTTGAATTTCTATAATTCTCTTAATTATATTTTTCCATTCAATTAGTGGCCAATTTACTTGGATATTATAATTACAATATTTTTAGGATTTTCTTTATTTTTAGGATTTCATTGGCCCATTGAGAGATGATGATCTCCAATCTGTGAATAAATATTTGCATAATCATCTTTTCATTCTTGTAAATTCTTCAATTTATCTATTTCCACAAATTCCACATCACCAAAGATAATGTGGACTAAAAAAAATCCAAGGATAGTCTTTAAGGGATAGTTCAATTAAGGATTATATAATTTATGGTTTGTAGGAAAACCCATCCCACAAAAAATATCTTACTGATGGAATTCCATATTTCTTGAGAATAAGGGCATTGGAGAAGGATGATTTAAAATCTCATCTTGGGACTTAAAAACATGCATCTTGATTGAACATGCTAACCTCTTTTTATGATATTTTCATAAGTGATAATTTTAATGAGAGTTATTAGTCATGTAAAGGTACCCACCTTTGGGAGATTCCATTTGTCCCATATTATTTTATATGGCCAATTTTATGGGACAATAAACACTTCTTAGAGAGATAGAAATTTATAACCATATTTAACCTCATACACTCCAAAGGGGATCCATACCATAATAGTGAATCCTCATTAATAGTAAATAGAAGTGATCTATTTCTTAGCATATCCTCTACTCTATAATTTTGGTCCTAAGGTCCATTTAGGACATTTCATTACTTCCTAGACTAATAAAACACCTTCCAGTTGGGATCCTATATTGAAAAAGTTAGTGAGGAATGGGCCCTAACTATTTTTAGATTAAATTTTTATTTCTTCCAAATCATTCCGTTGATAAGAACCTACAACATGAATTAGAGATATAAACTCTTAGGAAGTTACAAAAAGAGTGTAAAGAGGAACATTAATATTTTGGACCTTTCCATTGATGGTGGCTATCAAAAATGTTATTCCACCTAGGGGAAGAACAAGTAGGAAATGAGGCATCCTTATTAGGAGCACTAGGGGGAGGTAAGGATGTGGCATCATGAACTAGGGGCCTAGTATCACATATAATATCTATAGAAACATAATCGATAGTACTTATAAAATTTATTTGTAACATCATTAGAATAATTATGTGGTGCATTTACAATAAAAAACAAGAGTAGAGTGCTCATTTGTAACATGTTTTTTTAATAGCAGAAAGAGATTAATTCAAATCATTTGTGACATTATCATCTACAAGAGAAAGATTAGTATTATAATCATATACATCATTCTTGATTTCTATAGTAAAGGAGAGAATTCACACTCAATTGTATCATTTTCCATTTTAATAGAAGAAGGAGAAATAGTACATTCAATTGTACCATTTCCTATATTAAGAGGAGGAGGAGAGGTGTTAGTTACCTCTAATGGATGATAGAAAATTGTACAAGGTAAGCATATAAGTTATCATATTGCCTCATATCTATAGTTAAAGGTCATAACATGGGTAGGAGGTGGTAACTAGTGTCACTTGAGATTGCACCCTTTGTTGAGGCCAAGATCAAAACCTCAATGAAGGATGGAATGAACTTTAAAGTGTGGGATAATGCCACCTTTAAGGTCAATCTCTAAAGAAGGTTGTTTCTTTCTATTCTAGTTTATTGCAACAAATCTAACTAACACTAAAAATCCTACCAACTAGCTCTAACCTAATATGTGTACAAGGGATCAGGGTTCAAAAGGAGAAATGGTGAAATAAAAAAATGAGATGTACCAAACTAAAATAGGCTTCAGTTTTGACTCTAAAGACAGATGTGACTTAGCATATGAAGTTCAAAAATGCACATAGAGACTTTAAATAGAATGATCATAATAATACTAAAGTATTGTAAGAGGATTGAGATATTCACATCAAACACGTATACATTCAAAGGAAGGAGAACAAACTTGAAAAACTATCAAGAACTTAGTCATTCACAATTCCACAAAGCCGAGGTGCATGAAACTTCACAAATGCATTATAGAGGTCCATGAGCATAAGCTTAGCACTTAAAAGGAAGAGATCTAAAACTAGCATAAGACCATTAATTTATGCCCTTACTATTTTGTATATATATATATATATTTTTTATAAATATGATAGAGAAAAAAGGATAGGAGATCATAAGACACCCAATAATGAATAAAACCAACCACTTCACCAACCACCAAGGGCTAATAGAATTTTGTAGACTAAGTATGGGTGTCATAGGTTACTCTAATCATACTCTATTAGAATGTCTTGGAATAAGGGCTATGAAGTTCAATATTTAATGTCAATTATTGAGGTGGTTAAACATTCAAATTGATTCAGGTGTAACTTTACTTCATTCAATGGATTTTTGATGATCTGTGACCTCGCATTTGTCTTCCATGTTGAAATTTCACCAAAATAGTAGTGTTTTACGTTGAAAAATTATTTTGATCTACCTTCACCTCTCTAATAACTTGAATTACCAAAATATATGAGAAGAGAAGCAAAAACTATGATATGGGATCAAGTACATGAAGAGTCAAGGGATTGAAATGAAGGGTGTGAATGTTATTATATAGATTTTGAGTGTATAGAATATTTTGACACGTGTGAGTGAAATGTATATAGTGGGGTGAGATGATAAGGGTCCATCATGCATAGAAAGTGCAAATGAGTAGGTGGAGTGGATAAAATTAAATGTGAGTGGATGAGGATTAGTAAATGAGTGATGAGGTGTCTTTTATCAAATTTTTGTAGTATTTTATATTTTATATTTTATATTTTTATGGGATTTTGTTTTTACTATTATTATTTTATGATGTTTTATCATTTTTATTTTAGGAGACCTTATGCACGGGGTGCATTTTATGGTGTCTACATTTAGATCCCAATTTTTAAAGCATTGACCATTGTTTCATGTTGGCTTGGTTTTCAATCCAAATTATACCTAGACAAAGTGATTTTAAAATTTGACATGATTTTTGTTGTTTGTTTTTTTGAATATGTAGATGATTTATTTAAGGATTGTGTATATCTATGTTTTTAGGTTTGTAAGTGATCGGGAAGAAGCGGTAGTCATAAACATCTCTTGAAAAGCATTTAATCATGATTAATTGGTTTCTCTTCTTTTTATGTTTTCACGGTTATATAAATATAAATATACATATATTATTTTTCACTTAGGATTGGGTTTACCTTTACTCAAATATCATGAAATTAATCTATAGTATTAATGTTTTTAGACTTTGTGAAATACAAGTCCATATTGAAATGAATTAGTTTGTGAAATACTTGACAACATTTAATTTTAAAATTGAAAATATTACATAAACAAAGATAGAAATAAGAGCTATTAATGAAAGTGATTACATGAACATAAAATTAATAAATACCTATAATATCAAGAACTAGTTGTCATAATATACATTAATCAAGATGAGGTGTATTTAAATAGTTTGACTAAATTAAAACATTTGTATGAATGTTTCTTCACATTTTCTTCCATGTCATTGACCATTTGTACACATACTTTACTAATTATGGTTGATACATTTTTATTAACATGTTAATTCTATAAAATTTGATTTTTTTATGAATCTAAGAGTACAAAGTAATGTAATAAATGCGCTATACTGAAATGTAAATACTGAGTAATTTATTTGATATTTTAAACGAAATGAAATGAAATGGGATAATTACTTACCTAAATTGGACTTACCTCGCAGTGATATGGGACTAAACCAAGTCATGAAATGGTGGAGCAAAGTGTCATAACGAAACTAAAATTGGAGTGGAGGCAAATCTAGATAGACTAGGGTTCCAGGGAAGGATGAGGGCATCAAGGGCACCCTACTCTAAAATATGGGTGCCCTGGTCTACAAAATATCTCATAATCTACTCCTAGTATGGTGAATTGGTCTTTTGCAATACTTCACCTTTTGTCTTGTTAATGTCACACTTGCTTCGTTTATCTCATCGTAAACACTCGTAATGAATAATCACTGTAAAACCCCATACAAAGCATCAAACCCTAAAAAAATAAAGATACAAATGAAGGGGTTAGACTGTCCTTAGCAACCACATGAAATGTCCCTCCTTCTCAAATAATAGCATTGAATACCTTTGGTCCATTTTGTCTACCCTACGGCCAAAGGGTGTGTGCAAGGGTGACTTAAGTCTGATAAATTTTTATAAGTGCTAAAGAGAAAATATAAAAGCACTTATAATTATTTATTTGGCTTAATATATGTATGCACTTATAAAATAAGTTGTAACATCTAGAAAAGTGCAAAAGGGGGTCTTATGTTGTTTGTATCATTCCTAGGAAGTATGGTGACTTACCTAGAGAAATGATAATGGAAAAATAGTAAGTAAAAAGGCCCATTTCTAATTTTTATCCTCCCTATGAGGAAAGTGTGACTTGCCTAGACAAGGGAAGTGGGACTTTTGTTTAGGAATAATCACTAAATGTGATTGGAGGATTTTGGAGGTTCCTTTTTGGGTCATTTCCTTTATAAAGGGGAGAGGTCGACTTTGAAGGCATCTCATACTTCTTTTATCAAATCTGAATTTTATCTAATCCTGGTGCTTGTTAAAATATTCAAGAGGACGAAAACCCTCTTTGAAAAATAGAGGAATTTCTACCGGGTAATTCCATTGAGCTATGGGTCAAGGATATATTTTGTATTCCTTAAGTTAATGCTAGTAATAATTGGAGCGAGGGTTTTTTCAAATCAAAGTGCAGCAGTTGTAGTATAATTCTTTGAGGTACAATGACCATCATTTGGATGGCATAATACTTTAAGGACATTCCAGGTCAGCATATATTTTTCTAATATTGTATTAAAAATTTTGAGCTTCAAATGAGTAGTATTTCAGAATTTTGGAGTTCTTTCAAAGGCATTTTCAGTCATTTTGATAAGCAGATTTCTGGGTTATTTTATAGTTATTATTCACCTTTAAAAATCAGAAATTATGCATATCCTGGCTACTAAAATTACAGAGCTCATTTTATGATAAAAATCAAGTTAGTTAATTACCATTTGTGAGGGTTATAATTTAAACCCTAGTCATTGTTTTGGAATATTAATTACATGCAGTCTTGTTTGGCTTATAAGTTGGGTTAGGTGAGTTATTTGTCAATAATCAAGTAGCATTTTCAGATTATAATGCAAGGTTACCAGATAAAAATCTGATTTACATGATTTAAGCTTACACTTGACTATGGGGTTTCTCTAGAATCCAATTAATGGTCTAAGTGACCTTATTGGGGACATTACACCACAATGGTGGACTTACAACTAATCATTGCACTACATCTCATACCCAATGTAGTTTTATGTGCGTGTGTGTGCAATAACATGCCTAGGTTACCCTAGCTCCAACTACGAAGAGATAAGCAGGTAATAACTAGATAAAATGTAGAATGGTGGATGGAATATAATAGACTCCTCTTCCTATGCAGTGTGTGATGCAAAATAGTGCCCAAATGCAGTCCCTTTCTCTATTTAGATAGCTAGCCCTTGGTAGAAATGATTTTCCCATAAGATAGTGTGTATGTTGTGTTTATATAGGGATATCTTGCTCAAATTTCAACACTAATGACCCAACATGTCAACTAGTACCTAGGGAGATGAGAGGGAAAACTGAAAATACCAACCTCAAATTTCTAAAACAAAACCAAGTGTGATGGGGACTAGGGCACCTAGAAATTAGGACCGAGGGAACCCCGGGAACCTTAATCCCTCTCTAGGTACCCTATTCAAAGACTAGTGACAACACTAAGTGAGTACTAATAGATAGGGATCCTTGAGTCCCGATCGAACTCGCTATGCAGTGAGTAATAAAAGTGTAAGACAGATAACAACAAAGACAACCAATCACCGACCACCGGACTATAGAATGGGTCATCGGTGAATACTTTTCTTACGCATGATCCATATATAAAACAACATACTTTGCGATATAATAATAGTAGTAAGTGTGTGATTTTGTGACTACATTTTCCCCACTTTATGTTGGTGAGTGAAATCTCGATAACATAAAGTAGTTAGAGATGCATACTTGAGAGAAATCTAAAGAATCCCATGTTGTAGAAGAACACACAGATGTGGTAGAAGATCATTCCAAATGAGACCATATAGTGTGATGAACAATGATCATATCGATGTGTTGATCTATGCGGTGTAGTGAGGATATAAGACCATGATAAAGTGCACTAAACAAAAATGATGATTGTAATATTGATTGATTTATGATTTCAAATGTTGTATAATGATGTTTTGATGGGGTAGGAGTGATCGATTACCAACTTGATTGCATGTGTATGAAAAACACGGTATTTGGGCATCCTACCACTAGAGGAAGAGTGTAGGGAGAAAGGTTTGTTATTCTCCAACATGTAACTACATCCTTAAAATATCTAGCTACTGAAGACAGACACAGATCAAATTTTAGTGATTTTGGATCCAAATATTTCAATCAAAACAAGTTGACCCATATAGGAGCAATATAGGAAAGGAAATGACGTCTCATTTCCCCACTCCAAGGGTGTCACCACAATGTGTGTGTGATGGCTTCCAAGTTAGGTCATCTAGAAGTAAACGTGAAATGTATGATGGCTTCCAAGTTAGTTCATCTGGAAGAAAACGTGAAATGTATGATGGATTCCAAGTTAGGTCATCTGGAAGAAAACGTGAAATATATAATAATTTCCCATGTTAGGTCATCTGGGAAAGTAGTGAATGTAACTCCCAAGTTAGGTCATCTAGGAGGCCACATGTAACTCCCAAGTTAGGTCATCTAGGAGGCCAAAATGTGTTGTATTGTTATCGATTAAATGGTATGATTTTGATTGTTAAATATTTGAAAGTATTTGATTGGTTGATTGATTGTTTGTTTTGATTGTTTTACTCATAAAGAGATTTTACGCTTATTGCCCCCAAGTTAGGTCATTAGGGGGAATTGATAGAAAACGATGAAATGTCGCATGGTGTATTAGTAAATGTTCAAAAATGATGATTAGAAGTGTTGAATGATCATGTAGCGGTATAAGGGGAACTATAGGATGACCTAAATTGTAAGTCCCCCTTTCGGTGAAAGGGGAAGTGATGAAGAGAAAAAACATTAAACCAAAAGTAAGCACATAATAGATAGTGTATGATGGATATCACAAAAACATGTGTATATTGAGTGAAAGACAACATCGAGGAGAAATAACATGTGTGTCAAGTGAGAGATAAGATGGTGGGGGGAATTCTAAGAGAACTTTGTAAACAACATAGAAATCGAGTAAAAACACTCAAGACATAAGCAAAACCATGTGACATGTATTATTTGTGTAATAAATATGGCATATGACCATAATGGAGTGGCTAATGAAAAGTAAATATAAATAGTAAAGTGTAAAAGTGATTAGCCAACTCATTTGTCTTTTGCACGAGTGTGAGAGTGAGCTCTGAGTGTGTAAGGATGTTGTAAGTTAGAGCACCACGACCTAGCCATTTCGAGATGGTAGTGACTGTCGTGGCATCACGTATGACGACGGAGTTGGTAAGTGTAATTTTTTCAAAAAAATGTGTGTGTAGATGTGGTTTTGGTGATTTTTGTGAAATTATGATTTTTATTATTTTTGTGTTTTATACCTAGACAATAGTGGTGGAGGCACTAGTGACCTTTAGGATAAGAGCACCCGAGACTTGGGTGCTAGTGTCTTTCTCCTAGGTTCCTCGGTCCTACTTACGGGAACCCATGTCCGAGAAAAGTGTGAATCGAGTTTAGAGTGGTGTGAATGTGAAATTAAATGTGCAGTGATGTTGTAATTGATCATGTGTGTATTTATATGGTGTTCTAATGTTGTTTTTGGTGTTATTTCATGGTGGGCATAGGGATATCCATTTGAGGAGTTGATGGATGTCATCACTTGAGTACATTTCTTGGGTTGGGTTTATCAGATGATGATTGGGAGGTTACTGGATCGTGTGTCACCTATGGCACATAGTTAGGATGGGGATGTGCCCCATAATATGCTTATGTTTGCAGGGTTATGCAAGAGATGGTGTGTGGATACTTATACATTTTGACACCCACTGGTGCAAGATGATAGTCACACTCGAGGATGTATATCACATCTTGTGATTACCATTTTTGGCGAGAGGGTACATTTCATGGCTATGGAAAATATGGAGAGACATATGAGGCCCGTCAGCGGTATTTTTAGGGACTTAAGTACCTTCGAGGCCCATATTAGCTTGGATGTGATCTTGAGGTCAGGGGTTCTATGCTTGTGGAAGTTTATAGTTATGGTTATAGCATCATCAATTACAGTAGAGGGAGGTGGTGTGGGCATCTTATATAAGATGCATGATATTTGCCATCTGGATAGAGGAGGAGAGTACTAGGTATGCATGGGCACGGTGTGTGTTGGCCCATCGTATAGATATCTCTATAGATTTACACAGGAGGAGCATGGAGGTGGGATTAGAGATACTACATTATTGCATGTGTGGGCCTACGAGCATATAGCAGTATTGAGGCTAGTTGGTGGTCCACGAGCGAGTGGGCTAGGCCAAACATATTTACTAAGAGATGGGTTGGTGTGTGTGGGTGGAATATGGATACTGAAACCTATAGAGCATTGATAGATCGGATGGGGCCTGAGGTAGTGATATGGAGGCCATACCGAGATTATGGAGGATGGCCAAAGGATGCGGTAGAGCTACGGTGGATACGGAGCACTATGTGGTTAGAGGATTAGTTTCAAGGTTGACCGAGTTATTTCGAGATGGATTGGGTATCTTGACAGACTTGGTATGTCCTAAGACATGCCCCTATATCCATATGTATGGGTTAGAGTTGTTATAGCACTACGATGAGGAACAAATCTAGACCAGGGCCCACAAGAGAGCAACTAGTACCTCCCGAGCTGGACAAGGCCGATTGCGGTGATAGACTCGATAGAAAGAGATGATGCGGGGTGTATGGAGGCATATCATGCATGGTGGGTGGCACATCGATGGGTGTTTTTTTCCATTGTTTGTTGATGCAATGAGATTACCATAGGGAGGAGTGGAGGGGAAAGCACATTCCCCAACAATGTAGTGCAAGGATAAGCGGGCGTAAGTATCAAATATAGTTATGTTGTATGGTTTACTACTTGTTTTACAGGATGGTTATGGTTGTCTAATGTGTTGTGCTATTGGTTGTAGGTCGCACGTATTGGTCATTGATTTTGGACACATCCATCTACACATTGACGTAGAATGTGCCCACCGACATACTTGCGGGTGGAGGGATGTTAGAGCATGTGGATGACATTGTGGGCGAGCATGCCCATTTGTTTGAGCTAGTGGCCATAGCAAAGTAGCGACATGTATTGTGTTGCTAAGTGAGAGGGATGAGGCACGTGAGGAGACACAATGAGTGAGAGAGAGGTAGTGAGGAGACACAATATGTGTTTGCACAATTTATCGTGTTATATAGTCACTTCGTGGAGTAGTCTACAGATAATACACTATTACGAAAGTAGTTGGAGAGATATCGAGGTCACGATCAGAGGCGTAGAGTTAGCAGTGAGGCATCGAGTTCAAGAGCTCTTGGAGTACCAGAGAGTGAAAGTGATGATGAGATATGATTTGTGTTGTTTTATTCAATGTAGGGGAGTTACCCCCTAGTGATGAGATGTTTTGGAACTATGATTTTAGCTGATATATGGATGGATGTATTAGCACACTATGATTGTATTTGGTGTTTATTGATGTAGTGATTATATATGATTGTTAATTATTGTCATATATGATTCTTTGATGTGTTTGAGTATTGTTCATGTTTGTTAAGTTAACATGTAATGCGTAGTTGTATATTATGATAATGATATAGTGTATATTATAATAGATGATGTGTGTAATTAGATTGTGCAATTAAAATTGTGATGAAGAATCAATTGATGCACAAAATTATTATGTATGGAGCATATGTTAGTATGATGAAAGTAGGGGGGATATTATCAATTCCCCAGTGTAGAGATGATGAGGTTCATTTAGTTAATACCCCTCAGTAGTCAAGAATGAGCCACTTAAAACAATAGTGCGTCATCAGAAATGATTCAATAGAGTGCTCTAGATGAATGGATGAAGCATGTGAAGAGAGGTTCTTATTGTAGCATATCCCTCAATAGTCATGTAAGAACCGTAAGAACACGAGTGCGTCATTATGTAGGTAAGGTTATTGTAATCACCTACCAAAGACCAAGGTGGCGCGAAGTGGTGGAAGCATGTGGAATGAAGGTAGTGTGAGTATATGAACCAAACTAAATGACATGTGAAGTAGAAGAGGAAGGTGTGAATTTTGAGGGTTGTGGAATCTAATTTGAAGAATGATGATGTAGTGGATAAGATGGTGCAATGATGGATGGATGTGATGGAGAGTGTGAATGAGTGAGAACTTATGGAAATGGATGAATAATAACCTTAGCACTAGATGGAGGAGAAAACTCAACCAAATTAGTAGTTTGCTGATGGGGAGAGGATATATGGACCGCTCATGTGAGTGAGAGCTAAAGGAGATGATGCCCTTATCCTCTAATTATTGTAATCTATCATTGTTGGTCATCAAATAGGACTTTTAAGAAGAGCAACAGTCAGGGGACAAGAAGTCCCTCCTCTTTAATGGGAGAGGTTCCCTTATTCAGAAACGAACTTATTTACAAATATACAAAACATGATTTTATGGTTGAACTTGGATATTACGAAAGTGTTTTCCACAAGGATCATCGATTCTGAAAAGGACGAGGAAAGGGAATACGAGGGTGAGAAAGAAGAGCAACATGCGGGATTATAGATAGCGCAGAATAATCCTTTATGTATACGAAGTTGCAGTGAATTTAAAACAAGATCGTTTTGTACAAGATGAGATTACTGTGACACAAAGTTTACGTAAATAACCTTCTTGATTCATTAATCAAGGACACAAAGTTCCTTCTTGGTTATACAAGATCACTATACTCATAATATTTGAAAATATGCAATCAAAGTGAGACTAACGAACTAGAAACAAATGATCTTCACGAAATTAAAAGAAAACAAAGAGATAACTTGAGAGATTGGATAGACAATGAATGGAAAGCCCTTTTGTATTGATTTCTCTCGATCTATTTACACTTCAGAAAATATGCCAAGTTCTTCCTCTTCTTTCAAAATGGCGCAAAGAAGGCCATTATATAGCTTACAATTCAACCTCAACCTATTACAAAGAAAACTAAAAAGAAAGGGAAGAAAGAAACGTATGGGGAAGAAGATGTGGCGGTCACCGAGAGGACCCATCAACTTCGTAGAAACATTTGCTTGAATTTCTTCCACGTCTCGGCTATGTCTTTGCCACGAGGACACACAAGAATTTTCATCTTGAAGATGACAATGGATATCTTTGGCCGATATAACATGGCGTCTTGAGAGCTTCGTCCTTGCCATGGTATCCTTGAAATTTGATCTTCGGATTGATAGCATCGAGCCACAACTTAAATTCATATTTTAGCATATTCGGGTTGAGCGGGAAAAACTAAGTATGAATGCATTAGGTTCACTTGGGACATGAGACGCGAATCGTGAAACACGCTTGGTTCGGCCGATTCGGGTGAAACAGGAGAAGAGCGCACAAATGCATTTTTGGGACGGGTTAGGACAAAATTGCGAAGGGCGTGGTTAGGCGAATCGGCCGAAAATGGAGCAGAAGGCCCGTTTGAACTTGGGACATTTGAGACAAAAAGTTAGAGAGCACGCGACTACGGCCGGTTCGAGCAAAAATGGAACAACTCGCACTTTTTGATTTGGGTCATTTGGAACAAGAAAGTGCGAAATCTGCGGTTAAGTGATTCGGCTGAAATTGAAACAACTTGCACAATAAGTTTTGGGACACTTGGGACAAAAATTTCCGAGCGGGCCCGAAAATGGAACAACTTGAGGATTTCGGCCGATCGGGAGCAGAATGCACTTTCGTACTTGGGGAGGTGGGACAAAATGTCCAAGCAGGCCCAGAAATACATACAAAATGACCCGAAACACGATTTTCTCAATTTTCATGACTTAGGCACTTTAGAGGAAAACACTCATAACTCGAAATTTTGAAATTTTGCTTTCATTAGAGGCGAGGAATTTTGAGTGGACAATTGGTGGCTCTTGCGGGGATGACTTGGTATAAATTCAAGGATGAGGCAAGGCAAGAACTTAGACAAACTCGGGAAAGCAGACCGATTGCCTTATCCATTGGGCCACGGAGTTAAAAAGAACACCAATACTGAGAGGGCAAACACACCGGAACAACAAAAGGAAAACACACCAAAAGGAGAGAAGCAAAAACATCACGAGAATATCAAGGACTCCCTAATCACCTAGGACTTGAACAACTTGAGTCGCCCACTATAAGGAAGTGGGAGGGGAACCATCCATGTAATCAAGATAGAAATAATTCTTACCAACCAAAGTGCACGATCTTGAAAGGCCCGAGCCAAAGGGAATCAAACTTTCCATGGCTGCCGCCACGAGGTTCATGTCTTTTATCCCATAGCAACACAAAGTGTCTCAACTTGGAAATCTCGAACCTAGCTTTCTTATCAAACGGGGCCTTTACCTTTTCTTGGTGAATAGATATCCTATCAATGAACCATCAATCTGTCCTCATTCGGTTTATGCGAGTACATAATCCTCTTATCCGAGCATCTTGAAACTAGTATCCTCAATGGCCTTCATTAGGTGCAAGGGTGGTAGTTCCACTGCCATCATTTGTGCAATTGAGCTTACGCTCCATATATCACTTGAAAAGGAGACATTCCAATGGCTCTCTTTGGTGTAATTACGTATCGCTCAAAGAGCATCATAGAGCTTTTGTGCCAGTTTCGTTGAGACTCATTGACCAACTTCCTTATGATAGTCACAGATTTTTGTTTGTGGATTACGCTTGCCCATTGCCACGAGGGTAGTAATGCGAAGAGTGAGCCAAAGAAATGCCATATCCGTATGTGTAAGTCCATTATCTCCTTGAAGAGAAATTCGAGGCATTATTCACTAATCTTGTTAGGTACACCATACCTTACCAAGATATTCTCCTTGATGAAGTTGCAAACCACTTCGGGAAGTAGTGCTCTTAATGGAATAGCTTCCACCCATTTGGTGAAGTAGTCAGTGGCAGTTAGCACATGAGTGTGACCAGCACTAGAAGCAGGATTGAGTGCACCAATGAAGTCAAACCCCCTTTGTTGAAATGGTTCCTCAATCCTGTTTGGCTTGAGAGGCAAAGAAGCCAATTTAGGTCTTCCCACAAAAGTCTGACAAGCCTCACATTTATCAACCCACTTGGATGCATCTCTAAACAAGGAAGGCCAATAGTATCCTCCACGGAGTATCTTGTGAGTAGTAACCGTTGATGAAAAGTGCCCTCCACATGCATGATCATGAAAAGCGAGAGAGCAACTTTCTCTGTTGTTCCTTGTCTACACACTTCAAAAATCTCCCATCTAAGCCACGCAACAAAGCATTTTCCCATAATACATATTGCGCTGACCTCAATTTAACTGTCCTCTTTTCCTTGGCAGTTAAATGAGAGGGGCATTCCCCATAGGTGAGAAAATGGGTGATGTCAGCATACCATTCATCAACCGAACTCAGGAACAGAACAGTAGGAAGGTCAACTTTCTCCTCAAGCAACTCATGTTTGGCTCCTTGACAATGAGCTCACAAAGACCTTTTCCACGAACCAGGCTTGGTGGTTTGATATCAATGTCATACTCTTGGACCTTAGCCACCCGGTTCCCTCTCTTGGATCCAAATTCTTCTTTGTGTAAGAATCGACTTAACATTGTATCCTGGAACCAAGCACCATGGAGTGAGAGTTGAGGATATAGAAGCGAAATTGTTTAACTGACTTTGACCCATTTGCGCAAAAGCATGTTTCTCCATCATGGTGTATTTCAACTCGTGATCTTTCAGAATATAGCTCATGAACGCAATCGGTAGCTCATGTTCATCAGAGTCTTCTTGAGTCAAGACAACAGCCAAGGTATTATCTATAGCATAGCAATAGATGATGAAATCTTTGCTGAAATCAGGACAGGCTAAAACTGGAGTTTTAGCGATAGCTCTTTTGATACCTTCAAAGGATTCCTTTCCTTCAGAAGACCAACCAAATGTTTGTTTCCCTTTCATCATTTGAGAAATATTCAAAGTTAACTCTACAAAATCAGGGATGAACCTTCTTAAAAAATTGATCTTACCGAAGAAGGAGTGCACCCCCTTTTTACTGGTTGGGAGAGGAATTTGCTGGATAGCTTGAACTCGTTCAGGATCAATCTTAATACCATCCTTGGAAACGATGTGTCCTAATAACCTTCCCTCAGTGACACAAAAGACAGATTTTTTAGGGTTCAGAGAGATCCCATGCTCTCTGCATCTCAGCAGAACTGTCTCTAGGTGATCAAAATGATCCGCTCTTGTCTTGGAAAACACTGTCAGGTCATCAAGGTAGATGACAATACACTTCCCTTTTAAGCTTCCAAAAGCCAGATCCATAGCTCTCTGGAAAGTGGCACCAGCATTAATAAGCCCAAAAGGCATTCTCTTGTAAGCAAAGGTGCCCCAAGGAGTAGTGAAAGTTGTTTTATGTTGATCTGATGATCAACCTCTACCTAAGTGTATCAAAAAATCCATCAAGCATAGATAACATTTGAGCTCATTCTTTGCTTGCAATATTTGATCCATCATGGGCAAAGGATAATTATCTTTGAGAGAAACTGATTCGGAGTTCACGAAATCAACACGAATGCGGATCTCACCATTCTTTTACGCGAGGCACAATATTTGCAATCCATGTTGAATGGTGAATAGGAAAGATAATTTTAGCTTTCAACAACTCGTATCTCTGAAAGATGGTGTAAATTACTTTGGGGTTGTATTGTCTCTGTTTCTACTTGAAAGGATTAATTCCGGGCTTGAGGGGAATAGAGTGCCTGCATATCTTTTGGTTTGAAAGCTTTCAAATCTTCATAAGAGTAAGCGAGAACATCTTTATACCTTTTTAGAAGATCAATTTCTTTTCTCCTCTCATCTGTCATGTGCAACATTTTCCAATGTTCACGAACTTGGGGTCGATGAGAACTCCCAATATCAATCTTATCATACTCGGTGATTCTTTGAGGCCCGAGGAAGAAGCTCTAGATTTCACATACCTGTCATGCTTATCAAATAGTTCCTCCAAACTCACCAGCCCTTTAGGAATCTTGTTTCCTTTGAGCTTAATGCACCCTTCCTGATCTGTTTCTTCTCCTTGGGTGACAGCTTGGCCAAAGGACACACTTTCACGAGGCAGGTTGTCACTTCCCTCAAAATACAGTTGTTCAAAATTACCTTTGAGTTCCAGGAAGGAAAGCAAATGCTGATCATTATTGAAAACCTGCCAGTTATTGGCATTATCAGGTACACTAGGCCGATGGACCATCTCAATGGTGAATTTATCCCGAGAAAAGTCAGGATGAGGAATCGGCGGTGACACGAGGCTGACCAACGAATCAATCCAGCCTCTTTGTTCTTCCTTCCCTAATCTTTGCTTGATAGAGAAAGCATCAAGGAACTCAATAGAATCCCAAACCTGATTCCGGTAATGCCTTAACCTTCCATTTTTTACTTGAAAAAGGTTTCTGACCTACTTTACAATCAACTCTGCATCACCACGAGCCAGAAGATTCTTTATACCTTGTTCTTTGGCCACCTGCAATCCGAGAATGAGAGCTTCGTATTCTGCTGTGTTATTAGTGTTCTCGAACTGCAACTTAAATGAAAAAGGATGAAGGACACCTTCTGGTGACACCAGTAGAACACCAGCTCCAGAACCAGCTGAGGAACAACTTCCATCAAATTCTAAAATCCAAACCCCGTTAGGATCTCTAGGAGACACTTTGGGGGGTGGGATTTCGTCAGGGGACATAATCATGTAGTTGCCATGACCCATATCCTCATAGAGTATTTATTCTCTAGGATCATCCGTTTCTCGCACAATATACTCGGATGCTTTTCAGAAACAACTTCTTCATTTGTCCATTGACAGGCATGAGTGCATGCGACCGGTCCATCTGGATTTCCCCACCCACATCTTTGCAGAAGTTCCTACTTAGCAACATCCCGTATGAAGGAGGGATATCTGCTACTAGGATGGTAGCCAACACTTTCTTTTCGGGCAAGGCAGCAAAAGCCACTTGTGCATCTTTAATCCTTCCAACGAGAGAGGCACTTCTTTACTCTCCATAGAGTAGCAAGATCCATAAGTATGCAGTGAGGGTTAAGCCTAAAGCATGAGCTACTTTAGTGGCATGACATTGTCGAGGCTCTGAATCTATGACACAATTGCGAGTCTATGGCCAGAGCTATGAGAAGTGTTACATAAAATGGTTTAATTTTGTCACCGGGTGAGGTGACCAGCTATGAGCCATGACCGGGTGGCGTGAAGGAGGAGTAGGTAGAAGGCCTTTAGAAGTGGTCTTAGAGTTGGAATTAACAAAGTGGATCATTTTGGCAAAGGCTTTGGGATGGGTTTGATAGTACTTTTTTCCGAGATTTGTACCTTGGTCTTTTCGGGTGATCAACAATATCAAAGGATCCGAGAAGTGGACGGGCCATCATCATTTGGAATTCTAGGCTTATCAACTTTAGGAGAAAAAGAAGAAGCAACTTTGGTAACTGGATTGATAGGACTCACCTTTTGTGTAGACGAAGTAGGGATAGGAGATCCTCTTCTTGCAATTACAGGGATAGTTGCCGACTGCTCCTTAGATTTCTTAGGTGGCTGGGTCACCTTCTCCCTCTGCTTTTTCTGTTCTCGAGTCATGACAGCAAAATATTCGTTGTTCATGTCTGCTACCACTTCATCATAATCATCAATGCCCTCAGTGGTAAAGAAATTCACTCGAGATCCCTCAAGTTCCTCTACCTCATCATCAAATTCTCTCGCAAACTCTTCGCAAGCTTCGTTATCTTCATCATCATCTGGTTCTTCCACCTCGCAGGTCGCATTGACAGGGACTCTAACAGGAGGTCCTTCAAGTGCTAATCTTGTTTGAGAAGCGTGCAAACAATTCTGGGCTGAAATTTCTCCTCGGAATGTCTCGCATAAGGAGGCGTCTTTGAGCGATTGTTTCTTTATAGCAAGAAGATCATTCGCAAGCTTCTGAACTAATGGGTCAGTGTTAGGTCCAGGGGTGGAAGAGGAAGAAGCAGCAGACTTAGATTTGGAAGTGTCTCTTCTCAACTTCCCTGACATGATCAAGTCATCCTCGACACTAACAAATGCGGTTCTTGATCGGAGCTAACGTCCGAGATTAGCCCTTCTTAGTGCATAACTAACTTTAGGTGATTGGGCATTCGAGAAAGAAACATTTTGAATCCGATCAAGTTTCAGCAGTGTCAGTGTTTGTTGGAATTTTATTTATCAACTGTTGAATCGAGCCACAAACTCTCTCATGGGTTCTTGTGAATCTTTCTTTATCTCGAGAAATTTGGGCAAGCAAAGCATGCACATCAGGTTGGCTTAAAGCGATTCTAGGTTCTCATGGTGTCCCACGAGCAGTCGGTTATAGCACCGGCAGGAAGGTGATAGAACCAATCAGCAGCATTATCCTGTAATGTCTCCACGAACAGCCTTACGGAGACGTCTTCATGTTCAACTCCCAAAACTCCACAGGCAACAATGAAAGCTGCGATGTGTTCATCAGGATGCACTTTGCCATCGCCTTTAAATTTGGGGAATTTCTTCCGGTTACCTCTAGGTAACTCATGCAGAGGCTAAGTAAGGGCCAGGGGCCCGACACGGTGACCCCATGGTAATGGCGCGCCATTCTTGGAAAAACGGCTTGAGAGGAACTTTAACACCAGCGAGGATCAAAGCTCGTAGATTGGGACTAGCAGGCTTTGAAGGAATACCACCCGCAGGACTTCTTTCTTGAACAGGTGGTGTGCTTGTCGAATGAGTCCTTCTATTTCTTGTTGAAGGGAAAGGAAAACCCTGCTGCTCCAAAAGTTGAAGGCGAGAGTCTTGATACCAAGGGTCCTTCTCCCTCGAGTAAAGCAGTGAGTCGCTTGAGATCAAAAGATGATCAAAAATTACTGAACTGGAATGTGATTTTCCCCAGCGGAGTCGCCAAAAACTGTTGGTCGTCAAATAGGACTTTTAAGAAGAGCAACAGTCAGGGGACAAGAAGTCCCTCCTCTTTAATGGGAGAGGTTCCCTTATTCAGAAACGAACTTATTTACAAATATACAAAACATGAT
This sequence comes from Taxus wallichiana var. yunnanensis, assembly GCA_018340775.1. Classification (NCBI taxonomy): domain Eukaryota; kingdom Viridiplantae; phylum Streptophyta; class Pinopsida; order Cupressales; family Taxaceae; genus Taxus; species Taxus wallichiana. The sequence continues at coordinate 775,584,461 of CM031234.1, read as the reverse complement.
TTTATAGTTGAACTTGGATATTACGAAAGTGTTTTCCACAAGGATCATCAGTTACAAAAGGACTGAGGAAAGGGAATACGAGGGTGAGCAGAAGAGCAACATGCAGGATTATAGATAGCAGAATAATCCTTTATGTATACGAAGTTGCAGTGAATTTAAAACAAGATCGTTTGTACAAGATGAGATTACCAGACACAAAGTTCTGTAAATAACCTTCTTCAGATTCATTAATCAAGGACACAAAGTTCCTTCTTGGTTATACAAGATCACTATACTCGCAATATTTGAAAATATGCAATCAGTGAGACTAACGAACTAGAAACAAATGATCTTCACGAAATTAAAAGAAAACACAGAGATAACAGAGATTGGATAGACAATGAATGGAAAGCCCTTTTGTATTGATTTCTCTCTGATCTATTTACACTTCCAGAAAATATGCCAAGTTCTTCCTCTTCTTTCAAAATGGCGCAAAGAAGGCCATTATATAGCTTACAATTCAACCTCAACCTATTACAAAGAAAACTGAAAAAGAAAGGGAAGAAGAGAAACGTATGGGGAAGAAGACAGGTGGCCGGTCACTGAGAGGGACCCATCAACTTCAGAAACCGCTGCTTGAATTTCTTCCACGTCTCAGCTATGTCTTTGCCACGAGGGACACACCAGAATTTTCATCTTGAAGATGACAATGGATATCTTTGAAAACTGATATAACCAGCGTCTTGAAAGCTTCGTCCTTCTGCCAGCTGTCCTTGAAATTTGATCTTCGGATTGATAAGATCGAGCCACAACTTAAATTCATATTTTAGCATATTCGGGTCGAGCGGGAAAAACTAAGTATGAATTGCATTAGGTTCACTTGGGACATGTGAGACGCGAATGCGCGAAACACGCGGTTCGGCCGATTCGGGTGAAACAGGGAGAAGACGCGACAAATGCATTTTGGGACAGTTGGGACAAAATTGCGCGAAGGACGCGGTTCGGGCGAATCGGCCGAAAATGGAACAGAAGGCCCATTTGAACTTGGGACATTTGAGACAAAAGTTAGAAGCACGCGGAATGTTCGGCTGAGAAAATGGAACAACTCACACTTTTGATTTGGGTCATTTGGGAACAAGAAAGTGCGGCACGCGGTTCGGTGATTCGGTGAAATTGAAACAACTTGCACAATAAGTTTTGGGACACTTGGGACAAAAGTTCCGACGGGCCCAAAAATGGAACAATCAGGATTTCGGCCGATTGGAGGGAAGAATGCACTTTGAGTACTTGGGGATGACAAAAATGTCCGACATGCCCGAAATACATACAAAATGACCCGAAACACAGATTTTCTCAATTTTCACGACTTAGGCACTTTAGAGGAAAACACTCATAACTCAAAATTTTGAAATTTTGCTTTCATTAGGGAAGGGAATTTTGAGTGGACAACAATCATGAATGACAAAGCAATCATTGTCCCTATGGCCATTGATACTGATGATAATTACAATAGGGTTGATCATGTTGGTGTTGTAGACAATGTTTTGGATGATGTTGATTAAAGGGTAAGTGAATTAAATGATTTTGAGAAAAGTGTGTAACACATCATGTGGTTGAGCGTGATGAGAGAAATGCAAAGGCTCATGTAAAATAGGTTTAAATGATTGAGGTGTAGCCTATCGTGGAGTAGGAGAAGAAGGACGCTTTTGTGATGTGGTAGCTTGAACTTGCTAACAAGGAGGCAATGGAGATTGTGTAGGACACTCAACATATGGAAATGTAAAATAATTAGATGATGTAGCAGTAGTAGCAATAGGTGGAGGATCTATAACATGTGTGTTAATGAGCTCTTGTTCTAGATAAATGACTATATAATATAGAAGTGTGAATGATTCACATGTGTCGTATTGCAACCTATGCTTTACTATTGGAATCAAACCATGATAGAAGATAAATTACTTCTCTAAATTAATAGGTTGGAAGACTAATTAGTGTATACAAGTATTAAATCGTAAGATGTAATCCAATATTGGTTATGTTTTGCCTTGGTGTAAAGTAGGTAGATGACCATAGGTAACTCTAAGGCCATTGTTGATGATAAAGTGATGAAGAAAAGCCTCTTCCATCTCATGGTAAGTGCTAATAGATCCAAATGGGAGATGAGTATACCATTATAAAGCATCATCGAAGAACTCGTGTTGGAAGGCCTTAAGAAATAATCAATCATTAGAATATGAATCCATCACCATTCTGTAATTTTTGGGATGTAAGTAATGGTTTCCAGTACCATCGAAACATGAAAAGGTGGTCATGATAAAATCCTTAGGAAACATTGATTTATGAATCTTATTAGGAATAAGGTTATCATGTAATGAATTGTTATGTATGGAAGCACAGTAGGCCCCGATTTATAATGTAAGGGATTGAACCTGAGATTGTAAGTGACCCATAGCATGCATGAGAGACAAGATGTCCTATGAAGGAATAGCAGAGGATGGCAATAATGTGTTAAGAAGTTGTAACTTTCCATTATGTGTAATCATAGGGACATCTAGAGGAGAAAAGGAAATTCAGATGTTAAAGGCACACTAGGTGTAGGTGTCAAAGAAGCTATAGGAGATGAAGGACATGGAACATCCATAGAAGAGGTAGGACTAGCATCGAAAACATCCCTAAGAGATGAATCGACAGATGGAGATGTGATGAGAGGAGGAGATGAACTAATAGATGGAGATGACTCATGCACGGTGTTATATATAACCTCAGGAGAAGATGATAATGGAGCAAGAGATTCACACTCAGCAATATGTAAAGTAGTAGAATCATGACTATCAATTGTTTCATCAAAATTAGATAGAGACTCATATATGAAAATGTCATTAAGTGTATTATCAATTGGATCATCAACATAGTATGAAGAAGTATGTGATGGATCATGAGAAGCAGTATCAGAAATAGGAGAAGCATGAGATGTAGCTATAGTAGTGGTCTGACTAGGAGGAGAATCAGTATGCACATGTGTACTATCATCAAGACAAAGCATAAAACCAATACAAGAATCATCTAAAATTTATTTAGAAATGTCAGAAGAAGGATTATGTGTAGCCTCATAACATGGTGTATAATGAGTGAATCTCATCACATCAAAAATAATTCCAATAGTATAATTTTCAAAGCTAGTAATAAAATGTCATTTGATGGCTAGGCTTTGTTGGTTAACCTCATCTGACACAATAAGATTGTTATAGATAACCGTAATCTCGAGCGATAGTAGCCTCATCATAGATTGGAGTGACACTAACATAAGGCATGGTTAGTCAAGTAGGAGAAGAGTTATCCTTAGCCATTAGGATTTTAGTGGATCCTAAGGAAAAATGTTCTAATCTATGGGTTCACCAAAATGATTCTATAAAATTTGAATTTTTATGAATCTAAGAGTACATCAATGTAATAAATGAACTATATTGAAATGTAAATGTTAAGTAATTTATTTGATATTTTAAATAAAATGAAATGAAAGCGAATAATTACTTACCTGAATTGGACTTACCTCACATTGATATGGGACTAATCAGAATGATGAAATGGTAGAGTAGAGTGTCGTAATTTAACGTCAAAAATTGCAGCAGAGGCGAGAATCGGCGACTAGGGCACTTGGGGAAGGATTAGGGTATCTATGGCACCTGGTCTACTGGAATTACTTAGAATATGATCATAGTATCGTTGTTAGGTATTCACAATATTTTTCCTTTTGTCACATTAATGTCTCACTTGCTTCATTTATGTCGTTATAAACCTATAATGAAGAATCACCTACAAAACCCCATACAAAGCATCAAACCCTAAAAATGAAATATGTAAATAAAGGGTCATGTTGTCTTTGGTTGCCACAATGGTGGACTTACAACTAAGTGTTGCATTACATCTCATACCCAATGTAGTTCTATGTGTTTGTGTGTGTAATAATGTGCCTAGGTTTCCTAGGCCAATGACATGGAGATGGTGGGAAATAGCTTGATAAAATGCAAAATGGTGGATGGAATAAAATAGGCTCCCCTTCCTATGTAGTGTGTGATGCAGAATAGTGCCCAAATGCAATCCCTTGCTCTATTTAGATAGTTAGCCCTTAGAAGAAATAGTTCTCCCATAAGATAGTGTGTATGTTGTGTTTATATAGGGATCTCTTGCTCAAATTTTGACACTAATGACCTGACATGCCAACTAATACCTAGGGAGATGAGAGGGAAAACCGAAAAGACCGACCTTGAATGTATAAAACAAAACCAAGTGTGACAAAGACCATGGAACCTAGAAGTCATGACCTAGGTGCCCCAGGGGCCTTAATCCTCTCTATGTGCCCTAGCCAATGACTAGTGATGAAACTAAGTGAGTACTGATAGATAGGATCCCTAAATCCCGACCAAAACTATGCAAGTTAGTGATAAATGTGTAAGACAAATAACAACAAAGACCAATAATATTGACCACTAGACTATGGAATGGGTCATTAGTGAATACTTTTCTTACACAAGATCCATATATAAAACAACATACTTGGTGGTATAATAATAGTAGTAAGTGTGTGATTTTGTGACTACACATACAATATGAATGCTTCACATCCACAAAAACCTTGTTACATTACAATAATCATAAAATATAATGCCACACATGTTTAAAATGCAAAATATGGAAATTTCACAACTATAACCATGTTTGATTTATATTTCACATCATAAATCATACTCATTATAGTATATTCCATATAAATAAATTATTAAGTAGAGTTGGATCGATAACTTCCCTTATTCATCCAACACATTCATTGTGTATTTTTGGAATGGGTTTCATGATTTTTGTTTTCTTCCACACTTTATGATATGAATCTTTTTCATAGTTGAAATGATGATAAGATCTACATATTGCTTAGTTGTTAAAGCCATAAATGTTAATAAGAGGTACATGTTGTATGGTTCTTCATGTCATGAATGATGAATAAGAAAAAAATTGTTAATATAAATGGTTTGTGCATTGAATGAGTATTGTGATGGATGAAGGTTTTTTTTTCTATTTGAACATACCTAATTTGTGATTTTTATTATGTATTTCCTAATAAATAAATGATATCACATACTAAGCTACCCTTACATAACCTATACCTTTTTTGATTGCAATATTATTTGATTTATAAATATATGTCCGCAGAGCTCCGCTAATCACCACCTAAATGTAAGTTTACTTACAAAGATGTAGTCTAATATGAAGTTGAATTGGATGTTAAACACCTTAATAGGGTAGGAAAAAGGAAGGATCATATTACATTGGATGCTAAATGTCTAGGAAATCCATGAAAATTGAATAATCATATTACAATCAATGCTAACTTACCGAGAAGGCCACAAACTGGAAGAATTATATTTCATTAGATCCTAAATGACTAGATGCACGCCAAAAAAATAGAAGAATATTATCACATTGGATGTTAAATGGATGGAAAGGCCATAAAAATGGAATAAAAAATAAGAACTCGATAGTTTGAAGATTTATTTAGTAAGAGATCAAGAAAGTACAACCAAATATTTTTGAATAGAGGTGCAATATGCCAAAAAAAATCAAGAAATTATTGTTGGAGTGTTTATGCATCACATGTTGTACTAGATTCTAACAATTTAAAAGAGAGAGACAAATATATCACAACCTTTATACTCGTTCAAATATCCACTAACCCAGGAGATTTGTTCCATCCTTTAAAATAGTTGGGTGTTTCCTAAGTAAGGAAAAAATGGTTTGTGATAAATATAAATTTTCCATGAATTACACATCGGGGAATTTGAGCTCACTATATTAGAAGCAAGTGATGAAGAACCAACTCTTTACACTATTAATAATGATTATTAGACACAATGTGTTTCCATTTTGGTGTCTATACATATGGTGTATGTGAATGATGAAGGAAAAGTAGTGTTGCACCACGCTTTTGAAATTTATATTAAAAATTATTTTATCCAATTAGTCCAAATGAGGTAGAGTAAATGGAACATACCGGTGTTATTAATCTGCGGTTATTATGTGGGGAGAATTTTGAATGTTGATTAGTTAGTGAGGGATGGTTATTTTATTACCATTAATACACATTGGATCATGCATATGGAAACTCTTTTAATACATAACACTAGTCCATATGATTTTATCATTCAACTAGGCATGTATGTCCACATTTATTATGAGAACATACCAAGATTTTCCATAGATGAATATGTATGCATTGCATAACCTATCAAAGCTTTGGAATGATTTTCAGATGTTTACGGTGGTGAAACATTATGTTGGGTGAGGATATTTGAAAGTGAGGAGGATATCATTAGCAAAGGCCACCAAATTCTCGATGTTGTGAATTTGCATCCTTAAGAAGTGTTTTATAAAAATTAAGCTTTCTTGTTGGCATATAATATCATTGATGGTAAATGATACTTTTACTATTATTTGATCAAATATAATTATCATTTGGTTTCTTATTTTAGGAAATTAGCTTAATAAATTCTAATGCTAAATGCTCTACTTGTTGATTTAGAGGTTGTTGATGTTTTCTTCACTTAAAGATCCATATGAAGGTGGTGCCCAATGAAGTAGAAAGGGTAATAAAAAAATTTAAAATATTTATATGAGTAATATTGATAAGCCATCCTTCCAATTGCTTTCAACATATGGTGATCATGAAGTTGTGACTTCCATATTAGTGCATCAACAAAGCATGACACACGAAATTATTACCTTCATATCTTCTAGTGTCCCGACAACATCGCTACATTATTGAGTCAATATCACAAAAGGTCTTTAAACACCTAAAGTTTTGTAAAATGATCCATATTGAAAAATATATAGAGGTTACTCGTTTAGAAAATAGCTTTGTAGTTACATATAAATTTATTGTTGTCATGCCTTACCCCTTGGTATTATCAAAAGGGAAAACTTATTAGAGTTTGTTGTATAAGGCTATACAAATTTGAAGGATCTTGTAGTATATACATGGACCACATTCCCTAATATATCTCAGCTAACATATGGTTTAATTCACAAAACACAAAATCTCACAAAATGGAGTATGAACCACATTTGAATATTGATATTTTTATGATTGTATTTAACCTCATGTTCAAGTATATTTTTGTGGGATACCCATCTATGGGATAATGCATCAATAAAGGTATGAGTATTATTGTGCCCCATATTAACATGTAAACATCCATTTAAATGTGTTGATAAAAAAATGTCTCTCTAATCTAAATCTTGTGCATACGACATTCAATTTGTATACTTTTTAGGATGTAAAAGGCTATTACTTATTAGTGTATGGTAGATTTTTTATTGTTTATTGGGTCATGTTAAATGGTTTATATTTTAATACCCTATCTACTTCTATGATTATTTATGATCATGAAGTCTTCTATTATAGAAATATGTATATGTATGTATGTATGTATGTCGGTTATTAATAAAAGGTCTAGGTAATTGTAGGTATTCTATAGTGTCAAGGACTTCTACAAAACCATTCTGAAAAATATATAACACAATAATGTTTATAAAATAAACTTTTAAAGTAATTAGTATGAAATAACATCTAGATAATCATAATAGAGATTACAACCCCGACATCTAGATAATTGTAATAGATATTACAATCCACGATGTCTCAAAGTATTTTCTTTCTTAGACAATTTACTTCATTGCAATGTCTTAATATATACAAAATGGCTTATAAAAAAATAAAGAAACTAATATGAAAGAACATACAAACAACTGAAATAGAGATTACAACCCATGACATATCATAATATATTTTCTTTCTTTGACAATGTACTTCATTGATAACAGCTTAACTTACAAAATTTCTTATAAAGTTCGGTGCTTGTTTCATGCCATATACATAATTGTTGACCCATTTTCAGGGAATTTAAATTTAAAGAAGCAACTCATAAAGTTATTGTGTCTATGCTACATTCCACTTATACCATGAATTATTTATTTTCTTGACATGTGCATGTATGATATGTTGTATATGGTTTTACATTGATTGCGGAATTACACACCTTAGATGTAAGAGATATAATTATAGATGAATCTGAATGCACTCCTGCAAATGATTCCATATAAGGTGAAGGATATATAATACCTTGTGTTTGCAAATTTGGTTCTTTGTTTTTAAACCCAATCCTCTCTTCTTAGCCATGTCTTCCACAATCCTTGGTTATTTTATCTTCTCTCTTTGACAACTCTTTGTTATTAACAACCAATTCCTCTACCCTTTTCAAAATCTTGTCTTTATTTTTATTCATTTTCTCCTCCTTTATCTTCATAATCTATTCCTTGTCATGAATTTCCTTAAAAATTCTATGTTACCTAAATATTATTCCTTAATATGGATACGGTATAATATAAATTATATAATGAATCACGGATACACTATAGAAGGTAATAATGTTTTTCATTTTGAAAGGATATCAAGGATTGCAAGAGGAATATATAATCCTATGAATATGATACTTTACTTCCTTTCTATTTGGAAAATTTTAGAGTAGCCACTTGTTTATTGAGATTGGAGATGAAATCCTAAAATAATCTATTCAAATTAATCCTTCATTTACCATCACCGCAAACCCCATGGCTCCAATTTCCCTTCCTTAGTATTAGCCACTTTAAATCCCTAAGCTTGAATTTCCCCTTTTATGACATTAATTTTACAAATCACATTATTTTGTATCTCCCATACACAATTATAACTTTCTTCTGCAACTTTCTCATCCCCTTCCGCATCTACTTCCTCGCCCTCTTCCTCTTTGGATTTAGGAGATTTTACTATATGCTTGATTGGTTCATTTTCCTATATATATAATTACTATCAAAGTGGTATTGGGTTGAACGGAGACAATATTCCTTAATAGATAGCATATTTAATCAGACTATTTTTTTCCTTGTGACAATTTTTGCTTTCCATTATTTTTTCCATCTTATCCACTTTACTAGTGATTTATGGCTATTCGCTACAATGCTTAGCTTTTTAATGTGAAGATGATTCCCTTCAACTTTACATATTTTGCACTATCGTATTTTCTCCTTTTTGTGAATGTAAAAATGCTTTGAAAAATATCATGTCTTTAAAAATTTAGGGTACATATGTTCATAGGTTTTTTTAGACCTATGTTTCCGTAGATATAGTCATATTTATGGTTTGACATGTCAGTTATTATCGATCACTATATATGACAAGGGTTGATCTACATATTTTTACACTTACATTCCACCTCAAGAAATCATGGTTTATATCTACATAGGAAATGAGAAAGGTCTGTATCTTCTCCATATTTCATTTACCTACTATTATAACTTGGTTACTAAATCAAGGATCTTTTTCACATGGAGGATTACACACTTTCTTATAATATCTCTTAATGGTGTCTACAACTTAGGAATTTATGTGTGCTTTCATCCCTATTGTTGTGTAGTTGGATTTGGCTTCTCTTGGAACTAGACATAAGAGTCCTCGACATGAATTTATTTAGAGGGTTCTTCCTTCCATGCAGGAAATTGTAGCCAAATTTGGGCACCCCTAATGATTAGTGGACAAGTTGTTTAGATAGGTTTATTTTATCCCATCAACCTCCATCTTCACCCCCTATAATTTATTTACAATTTGAATAATGTGGCACTTATTCTAGGAAGTTGTTATGGTGAAAATTTTGTATGTACCCATATGTTATTATTTCTTTTAGTTCCTTGGTTCGCTCAATACCCTAGGTATTATGGATCTCTTATTTGAATATAACAGTTAATTCTTTGCCAAGAGGCGTGTCTAATTTGTAGGGCTCTTAGATATCCAATATTTTCCTTTATGGGTGCATTAATTTGGTTCCTTTTGTCTTACCATGATAATTTTTCTTCATTATTAATGGGAGATTGACATGATATGTATTAAAATTTACTTGTTAGTGAATGCTAGAAAGTTAAATTTGACATGGAAATTATATTATTTAAGAGAAAGGATAAAACCCTAATGCCCAAAGATTAATCCATATTTATTTAATTTATTTAGGATTCATTATTTAATATATAAATTTCTTTATCTGCTACGAATAATGATTCGAGGTCACCCCAAAGAAAATGAAGGCTTTCTATTAATCAACCACGTATGTTCTTAGATGTCCAATGTCTATTTGTGTATACCTAACATCTATTTGCATATACAGGTTTAATCATGGATACCCCCATCTATTTCAACATAAAAGTAGCTAAATTTGGCGAGGACAAAAACCATAACATTTAATTGTTTATTTTATCTAGGAGACTTATTTTATTTAGAAATGTGTTCACCTACTCCAACTAATAAAATCGATGCCATCCCATGAACAATTGATCATATATACCCCCACCTATTGTAAAAACATGGAAAGTGGCTAACGACGAGGACAAAAACCCCAACCTTTATTTCATTTATTTAGGTTTTTTATTGAATTTTAAAATTTGATCATCTACATCAACTAATAGATTCAAAGCCACCCCATGAATAATAAAAATGGATAATAACATCAAACCACATATTTCTATGGATACCCTAAGTATATTCATGGATACTTCAAGATTGATCATGGAGACCTCTATTTACTAATACCCTATACACAACAAAAATATTTTCTTGAAAAAACTAGTAGAATGTAGCTTTAAGAGGAACAATGTCTATGTTTGTAAATATTTTCTCTATCTTTGAGATTAATTAGAGAAGCATAGATACCTTAGTTTATAACTACATCCTAGGATTGAAACTTATCGAGTTCCATAAAAACACTAGGTCAATATTTGATGAATTCAATCCCATAATATTTGGCCAATAATATGTAAGCAAAATGTGATACATTGTTCAAAGTTCTTCCATGAATTTGATAATCAATTCCATCTTGGATTGATTAAATGTTTGTATTGTCATCACCCACTCTTAAACCACGAGCATAATTTTTTTCATTGTTTCTAGAGTGGATTTAATGCAAGCAAATATTTTCAAACCATATGTCCAATCTCACTAACATGAAGTGCTAAAATACCAATTGAGAAGTACCTCAAGCTCAAAATGTGTGGTGAGTTGAAGCATGGTTACAATACATGGTCATTTACCACACATTTCCATGGTAGATTTAATTAAAAGGTCTGGATTGTGGTGGATTTGTGATTGTCCCACTCTAAAACCATGTGTTTGATGAGTTTTTATTATTACATAGTAGGTCAATCATCGAGCAAATCCTTCAAACCATGTGTTTGATGGATCACAATCCTTGTTCAATAACCACACATTTCCATGGTAGATTTGATTAGAATTACGGCTTGTGGTGGATTTGTGATTGCCCCACTCTAGAACCATGCACTTGATGAGTTTGTTATTATTACATGTGGTAGGTCGATCATCAATAAAATCCTTCAAACTATGTGTTTGATGGATCATAATCCTTCAAAATGTACATTCGTTCACTAAATATTTATATAGCAGATTTGATCAAAAGGTTTGGATAGTGATTTCCCCACCGGATCTGTGCACCTGATGAGTTTTGAATTATTATAGAGTATTCCAATCCAAAACTAAGCCTTCAAACCATTGTAAGCTTAATCTCCCAAAAGACATGGTGAGGTGAAGCAATTCAAATGCACATTCAATTAATGTAGATTTACAAGTTCAAAAATCCCAAATTGCACATTCACTCACAACATATTTCCTCGTCATGTTTATAGGATCTCAAAAAGTATAGAAAAGTTATAATGAATGGTGAGACAACGTGTCGTAACTTTGGAAATGTTGGCTTGTCTATTGTCCCCACACCCATCTATTTTCTATACACCATTCATTTATCTAAGAATCAATCCTAATCCTTGGGCTAATGAAGGAAGCTCGTAATTATTATAAGTATAAATTTACATAGTTATCCATAAGATAAAAGTAAGTTGTTCATAATACTACAAGTACACAAATTCTCTTTCACCAAGATTTTCTTAAGCACATCCAAAACATATATGCATAGAGAGCCAATAATTACATGAACTACTAGTACTAAGCAAAGCTCAATATTCCTTCAACAACAATAATGTCACTACAAACTCTACATACACACTTCAATGATAAGAATAGCATGTTGTAACATGAACTAATAAAAGCCTTAGTAGGAATATATATTATTGTACATGGAACATTTATATAATATAAATTTGAAATTATACAATTTTGAGAGTCATTTATTCTTATATTTTATTCTAATTCTATGAACCCATTTAGAAATTAGTTAATTATGTGTTGTGTTATTAAAAACTGAAAAATTCAATCAAATATGGTGAATGTAAGTATAATATTAGAACTATGAAACGATTCAAGTGGAGGAATATGAATGAAGAGGACTTAGACTTTATTTTGCTAACTAAATAACAATGTAAATAATGTTTTACATTTAAAATGCACTACGATCCATTTATTTTTATATCAATTCATTTATGTTATGCCATGTTCGTATTATGATGTCAAGTGATCAAGTGGTACTATTTAAAAATAATCATTGTATATTTAAAAACATGTCTTTACTAGTTTGAATATTATAGCATTGTAACACTAATTTTTTTGTTGATATGTAAAACAAGGAGATCTATGGGGTCCATCACCCATGAAGACAAAAAGTTTTACAATTAAAAAAATTCAAAAATAAGGAATTTCTCAGGTCAAAAGCTAAAAGTATGGACACTCTCGTATCATGTTTGTACACTAGCAATTGCACATTAGTTGTAAATTATGTTGGTGAAGGAAAATATTTATTTTGGCATAGCAAAGAAAAGGTTGAGGGTTTTTCACCATGTCGATAGTGTCTATGCGGTACAAAAATAGATGCAGAGGATCGTGGCGTAGTCGAAGAAGTAATGAATGCGCCAAATCTTCGTCATTTGTAGCATATGTTGGACAGCCAAAAGTTCGTCAACATAATGACATCAATGTTGTACAAGGCGATGTCCATTGACATTTTATTAGGATTGTTCTCTGTATTGCCCACACAATTTATGTCATTTCTCAAACATATTTGTTATGGCGTCTTTTGACTCCAAAAGTCAAAAGTGTTGCTCGGAAGAGACTGAAAACATTACTGAATTTCAACACTTTCCAACAACAACCACTTCAAAGATATAAATTTTAATAAACTAAATTAAACGGGGCATTTAACTTAATTTAAACCGTAAAAAAAACAAATAACATTCACATATAAAACAAAAAGGGCATCTAACTTTAGTTATGATTGCCACCTGGATTTCACGCATTCCCTCCAACAAAACATGGATCCAATTTTGTAAACTTTGTTGCTCGACTACCAACAAAGTGTGAACAACAAATGGTCAATGTATATATCCTCCAAACATATACACATCATTATAGTCGGAGGTAGCAAGGAGGAAACGGTTCTGAGGTCTGTGTCGGCCGGGCTACAGTGGATAACATACATAATTGCAGCGAAAAATTGATATTCAGAAGATGCCCACCATTGATTATTCAACAGAGGGCCGACATTCAGAAGATGTCCACTACTGATTATTTAACTGAGGACCGAGAAAATTCTATTCTAAAGATCATTATACCATGCTCTGCTGCAGGATGTCTTCATATAGTTGGTTCACAAAGCCAGAAACAGGTTTTTGAAAGAACTGTCGCTGCTACCTCCAGTATATTGTTCAATAATGGAAAATCACCAAGTGATTGGCTCTTTGGATTTGGCCTCCGTTGCCATTGAATCTGACTATTTCTCTCCAAGACAGGTCACAGTTCAACGGTGAATCTCTTGTTTTGATTGTGGTAGTTTCTTTGTTCTGTTATGAATTTTTTGATATATATACATATATATAATGATGAAAATTCTAACGAAAATATGTTGCTAGGATGTGGAGAACACAACATCGTTTGGGAATATCTGTGGGGTAGAAGGATTTCATCCATTGGCTTTGCGCATTATAGGAAATAAAGACACCGCCATCGACTTGCAATGTTGGTATTTTGAGACATATTGTTCAATCAAATGGGACTCATGGGAGGGCATTGTACCTTCAATTGTTTCACCCAAAACAGCGTTGAGTTCATTTTTGGGAGTGCATTCTTCTGCGTATCTAAATACCAAATTTCTATAATTCTGAAATGTCAACATGTAGCGTCGACTCTGACTAATTACAAAGTTTAATGGAGTTTAATGGAATGTCAGAAGTGATTACAAAATAATGGAGTTGAGTCCAAAGGAACATGTAAGAAAAATTTCCCCCACTATCCAATATTGTATGTTATTAATTTCCTGAAGTGCACGCTATTCAACCGAGTTGTTTGAGAAAAACATCATTTGATTTGGACATGGTAAGGTAATGAGCCTATTCTGTATTAGATAATTAAAAGAATCCGTGTTTCTCTCAGTAAACAATATTTTGAGGAATACACAATGTTATTATTTGATGTACATTTCGATTACTGTTTTTAAGTAAAACCTTTATAATATTTTTTTTAATGAAAATACATTTGCTGTTTTTCATCTTGCATTGATTGAATGCCCATCCCCCATCTATTCGGGCCATAATGACGAGAGGCCGCCGATGAAGAAGAGAAGGGAGATGCGGCTGTTTTGATCAAGCTATGATGATGAGGTAGACAACAGAGCCGGATCCGACCTCTTGTCTCTCGTTAGTACGCCTTTACCCTCTTATCCATCAGGCGATGGGGGATAAGATAAGATAGTTCGGGGGGGTGGGGGGGTGGGACTACGGTAATACTTGTCCCTCGGGTTAATCCCCCCCCGAGAGGGGGTCTATCTATAGAGAGGGGGGCCTCCGGATAGAGAGATACGGGTTAGCCCCTCTCTCTATTCTCTATAGAGAGGGCCCCCTACCCCACCTCCCACCTCGGGGGCGGCTCTCTCTAGTTGGTTCTATTTATTGGGTTTTAAACACTTTTATTGTATTTTATTTGAATTTTTTATTTTTATAAGGAGGTAGTTTTATTTCATTTTATTCGTATTTATAATTTTTAATCTAATATTTTTAGTTAAGGAACTTGCTTAATATCATAAATATTTGTTATTTAGTTGAAGAATTAGGAGTGAGGATGAGCGAGGGGATTTTTAGAGTCATAAAAATTAATCATTCAACTATTATGTTATTGATAGGGCCACTTCAATTATGAAGTCATTTTTATTAGCATAATTATCATGAAATAATGATGTTTATATGTTATTGGAGACCAAGTCAATCAACCAATATGGAAATATTTTTTATTTGAATGGTGAATTATTGTCCATTGGGTTTCTCGACAATCAACCTTTTATTTTATAGATATAATAGTTTAATAAATATTAAATAATTAGACATCTTGAGAAAAGAACATAGCATGCAATAGAAATTGGTCAAAGTTTTGACAAAAAAGAGACAAACACCTATATTTTAGGTGAGAACATAGTTTAATATTGTACATATATGTATGTATTAAAAGCCATTTCTTTTGCAACCTCCACCAATCCTTGCTTTCTGTCATGTTATTGTTTCCATCATGTTTCTTGTTTCTCGTCCTTGGTAACATAGGTTAGGAACCATCTATAAGGTTGTTATGCTATAGAGATCATGGACCCCAAGTCCATAGAAAGAGATTGTATTAGAACATGTACATCTCGTTAGTCACTTTGGGATTCTTTTGTTTAGAAAAAAAGATATAAAGTTGGACATAAACATTATCACTCCATCTTATTTATAGCATGTTATTTAAGAATTAGTTAACTCCTTGAGATAATGTTAGTTTATATAATAATGTTTTTGTTTAGGCAACAAATATGGAAAGAACATGAAGAGTGAAATCTTATAATTTCCACTTTAGTCTAGATAAATATGTCAACGTTTATGTGCTACACGAGTGAGTAAGATGATAGATGATGTTTTTTACATTCATGGAAGCAATTGTAATATGCATTTTCATTTCTATTGTGGTGTGATTTTATCGTCATAAGTATCATAGTATATTATGACCCCATATATAAGAATCATGGTATATTGAGGTTTATATGTTTATAAAGCCCAATTTTACTAACCAATATAATATAGGATTATAGTTTGAACAAAAGAGAATTGTTAGAGTTGTTAGAATTGTCATTTCAATTTCTACATCTTCATTTATGCGACTGTTCATTGGCGTGACTATGCATTGGTGTGATTGTCTTGTCAAATCATTAATTATTGTGGTTATGTGGGCCATCAAATGAGTCAAATCATTACCTATCAGATAATAAATTCCTGATTCAAATTTTAAATTTCCCCCCATATCAATTCCATTTTCCTTATATCCTGTTCATAGCTTCATTTTCCCTTGTTTTCTTGAAGGATTACTGGATATTATCATATTCAAAAAGCAAGAAGAGGAAGTCGGGTTTTATAAAGTACCATTACATTTGCCTCCAAGATATTGTTCAACGACGATGGGGCAAGTGATTGGCTCTTTGGATTCAGACTACATTGCCATTGAATCTGACTGATTCTCTGTAAGACACTTCACATTTCACGGATGACTTTCTTATTTAGAACATGACATTGTTTGTTGAATTATTTTTGCAGATGGTAAATGATGTGGAGATGGGGATAATAATTCTACGGTTTGCAAAAATATTTGAATATTAAACTTTCCCATGGTTCGAAGATTGTAGCTGGTTATTTCAAAGGTTTCATTATAATAACTAAAGGACAAGAATGAGGGGATAATGATTAAATTTTTGTTATAAAAGAGCATAAATTAGCTCCCAATGAGCTAAAATGGTGAATTTAAGAGTAACAGGACTTGTTACGATGAACACTAGAGAAATGTCAGATTGAAGTTCTCACAAGATCTTTCAATGCCATTTATTTATGTTCAGATGTCTACAGAGTATCATATCATTTTTTATGAAATCTCAGTAGGAAGTGGTGATGTAATTTTAGGATAATCCTATCCCTCACCAGATCTGTCACTGCCTTGTAATCTCTTTATGAAACTGTGTTTAATTTTAAGTTTATAGTGTTATATTTAATTTTTGATATTTTTACTACATGTCAACAACATATAATGTTGTTAACCTTGAGAATGCTTATACAATGTGCTTTAATTACAAACTATCCTCTATATACTTTATTAAACTATAGTGTCAATTAAAGGTGTGATTATATGCATTGTGTCAAAGTGGCATGCTTTCTATACCTAATACGTTGTTACCTATGAAACTTGTATTTTGGATATTCATTTTGCAATGCATAGTGTGAAGAATATAATCAAATTGATTTCATTTTATTATTTTGGAATAATTTCTAATACATTGCCCTATACTTTTACTACAACAATTCAACAATAGATTACGTTGTTACCCCTAATAATGATGACTCAATGCGTTATTATTATAAAAAATATTCATTATATTATTTCAAACTGCAATGTCAAAATTTTATGAGCATACATGATATATATCAAAGTAGTTTATTGTTCCACGTACTACATTGTTACATCAAAAACATGCATTTTCAATGCTTGTTTTATAACACATAGTTTTATGACTTTATTCAATTGATTTCATTCAATTATTTTTGAATAATTTCCAATTGATTCCCTCCTCCTTTGATTACAACAACGTATTTTGTTGTCACCCCTAATAACGACAATCCAACACATTAGTCTTTTAGAAGATACTTAGTTTAATATAAAAAAATACAATGTCAGATCTTAGTGTGCGTACAGGATCTTTATCAATGTACGTTGTTGATCCATGTAATATGTTGTTGCTTTGACAACCTGCAATTTTTAATGTTTGTTTTGCATTAAATAATCTATTCAAAGTTGTTTCATTCAATTATTTTGGAATAATTTCCAATTCATTCCCTCCTACTTTAATTAGAACAATTCAACAACATATTACATTGTCACCCATAACAAATCATGAACGAAAATGTTATTCTTACAAGATATAGTAAATTTTATGTGCTTACAAGATCTATATCAAATTAGGTTGTTGTTACACGTAATATGTTATTGTGGACCGACGACGTGCATTTTTAAAGATTGTTTTGCACTGCATATTGTTGTGAATCTTTCAAAGTTGTTTCATTTAATTACTTTGAAATTATTTCTAGTTCATTCCCTTCTACTTTGAGTACAAAAATTTAGCAACATATTACATTGCTACCCCTAATAACGATGATTCAACACATTACTCTTATAGAAGATACTCATTGTATTATATCAAACTATAATATTAGATCTCTGTGTGCCTACATGATCCATATCAAAGTAGGTTGTTGTTCCACGTAATACGTTGTTGCAGCAACAACAGACATTTTAATGTTTTTTTGCACTACATAACATTATGAATCTTTTGAAAGTTGTTTCATTCAATTACTTTTGAATAATTTCCAATTCATTCCCTACTACTTTTAGTATAATAATTCAACAACGTATTACATTGTTACCCCTAATAACAATGACCTAACACATTACTCTTACATAAGATACTCAGTGTACTATATAACACTACAATGTCAAATATTAATGTTTCCAAATGATCTATATCAAAGTAGGTTGTTGCTCAACACAATACGTTGTTGCCTCGATGACATGCATTTTAATGTTTGATTTGCATTGCATAGTGTTCTGAATCAATTCAAAGTTGTTTCGTTCAATTATTTTTGAATAATTTCCAATTCATTCCCTCCTACTTTGATTACAGCAGTTCAACAACGTATTACGTTGTTAGCCCTAATAAATTATGAACGATTAAATTATTATTACAATATATGGTTATTATACTATATAAAACTGTGATGTCAAAGTTTTATATGGCTACAAGATATATATCAAAGTTATAGGTTGTTGTTCCATGTAGTACGTTGATGTGTCGATGACCTGTATTTTTAGTGTTTCTTTTGCACTGCATAGCATTATGAATATATTCAAAGTTTTTTCATTCACTTGTTTTGGAATAATTTCTAATTCATTCCCTCCTACTTTGATTACAATATTTCAACAACGTATTGTATTGTCACCCCTAATAAATGATGAACGAACACATTATTCTTACAAGATATATTGATTATACTATATAAAACTATGATGCCAAAGTTTTATGTGCCTATAAGATCTATATCAAAGTATGTCGTTGATCCACATAATATGTTTTTATGTTGATGACATGCATTTTTATTGTTTTTTTGGGACTGCATAGCATTATGAATATAATAAAATTTGTTACCTCCAAAACTTGCATTTTGTATTTTCATTTTGAAATGCATCATGTGATAAATTTATTCAAAGTAATTCACATCAATTATTTTGGAATAATTTCCAAGTCATTTGGTTGATGCTTCAATTACAACAATTCAACAACATACAATGTTGCTACCCATGATTCACAAATTTATACTCATATTGAACATTTGTGAATGCAGGTATTATACTCATTGAGTTTCAACCTATACCATGATTATTTTCATATACACATTTGGATTTTACAAGTGATGGTAAAAAATTTCAAATAGGTTCAGACTATGTATTGCAAAACAATCATTGAAAATGCTTATTTTTGAGGTAACAACGTAGTAAGTGGAATAAAAATCTACTTTTATATAGATCATGAATGTACATGAAACTTTGACATAACAATTTTGAACGATATAATGAGTATTGTTTATAAGAATATCATATTGGATCATCATTGTTAGTGACCTAACAACGTAATATGTTGTTGAAATGTGGCAGTCAAAGTATCGTAGAACGTATTGGAAATTATTTAAAAATAATTGAATGAAATCATTTCTATTATATTCTATTAAATTCGACTAGACTTGCACATGAATAACACAAAGAATAAGAATATTATTTCTCTGTATATCTTTCATATGAATAGATTACAAATATATAGGAAGAAGATTCCTATAATTAGGGAGATGCAATCTCCACTATTCTCTCGCAAGAATCTACTTCGAGTAATGCCACCAATATAAATAAATTAACATAAATAAAAAAACCAAAGTAATGCCACCAATAAAGGTAAGTAAATACAATAATGTAAACATGAATTCATATATGTAACATTGAATACATACAATTACAGATTCCAAATTGAATATGACTATCAATCGCACATGAAAGGTGCAATGAAGATGAAATGGGATGTATAGAAGAATTAACACTTGAGGGAGTGAAACATTTCTCTAGGAAGAGTGGAGATGAAGAGGGAGTTGAAACATTGCTTTCAAGATTATGATTCTATCTATTTATCATGGTACTCTATATTTTTTTGAGATTTATTAGTTTGGTTGTAGTGGTGTGGTTCATGAATTCAAGAGGGGGAGATGTTATGCTAGCATATCAATCACCAAATTGAAATGAGAAGGTAAACATTGGAGCATTCATCTCATGTTTGGGTGCGATCAGAAAAAGTGACATTTAAAGGATCATTAGCATCATCATCTATCATCATAATAAAACTATGATTCCCTATTAAATTTTTTCATTAAGAATATGAGTTATGTGAAATAAGGCATGCCCAAATCATACACTCTGATTATCTCAGAGAGGTGGGAGCATAGAGTGATGTCAAAGTAGTGTTGCATACAACACAGATGGGAGATTTGTGTGCATAGTAGAGATTTGTGTGATCCATTCTCTCAAATAATCTCCACTATGCACACAAATCTCCCATCTATGTTGTATGCAACACTACTTTGACATCAGTCTATGCTCCCACCTCTCTGAGATAATTAGAGTGTATGATTTGGGCATGCCTTATTTCACATAACTCATATTCTTAATGAAAAAAATTAATAAGACTAATGTGTTGGATCATAACTCATATTCTTAATGATTTGACATTGTATTTTTTTATATTACACTGAGTATCTTCTATAAGACTAATGTGTTGGATCATCGTTATTAGGGGTGACAACAAAATACGTTGTTGAATTGTTGTAATCAAAGGAGGGGGAATCAATTGAAAATTATTCAAAAATAATTGAATAAAATCAATTGAATAAAGTCATAAAACTATGTATTACAAAACAAGCATTGAAAATGCATGTTTTTATGTAACAACGTAGTACGTGGAACAATAAACTACTTTGATATATATCATGTATGCTCATAAAATTTTGACATTGTAGTTTGAAACAATATAATGAATATTGTTTATAATAATAACGCATTGAGTCATCATTATTAGGGGTAACAACGTAATCTATTGTTGAATTGTTGTAGTAAAAGTATCGGACAATGCACTAGAAATTATTCCAAAATAATTAAATGAAATCACTTTGATTGTATTCCTCACACTATGCATTGCAAAATGAATATCCAAAATGTAAGTTTCATAGGTAACAACGTATTAGGTATAGAAATCATGCTACTTTGACACAATGCATATACTCACACCTTTAATTGACACTATATTTTAATAAAATATATAGAGGATAGTTTGTAATTAAAGTGCATTGCGTAAGAATTATCAGGGTAAAAAATGTTATTCGTTGTTGACATGTAGTAAAAATATCAAAAATTAAATATAACACTATAAACTTTATAAAAATACACAATTTCATATAGAGATTACAAGGCAGTGACAAATCTTGTGATAGGTTTATCCTAAAATTACATCACCACTTCCTAAGATTTCATAAAAAAATGATATGATACTCTGCAGACATCGAACATATATAAATGACATTGAAAGATCTTGTGAGAACTTCTATACGAACATTTCTTTAGTGTTCATCGTAGCAAGTCCCAAAATTTGGTATTGAGTATTGTTTATAAATGACAAAAGAATGCACTCCCAAAATTTGGTGTTTATGCTCTTATGTTGTTAAGGCTTTCGTTTGGCAAATACTCATAAACAAGCAACCTTTCCATCCCTCCAACACAACATCCCAATAACTTCACAAGGTTTTCGGTGCTGAACATTGGCCACCAGCGTCACTTTATTCAAAAACTCTCTTTTCCCTTGTGCAGATCTTTCAAACAACATTTTCACTGCTATCTACTTTCCGTCTCTACTTTTTGGCGGTGGCTGCAACTTGTGCAATCTTGGATGTTTCATTCCAGACACACATTGTCCACATGTCCATGTAGAAGATGCCCTCCTCTTTTGATAGTCCTGATCAATGGCATTTGTCTCTAATTATATCCTTGCAGCGCCTTGATGAAGACGGAAGATCGTAGACTGTTCTATACAATTACAATCAAGTTTTCTATGGATTTGCAGCGAAGCTCACCCCTGCGCAAGTTGAGGCCTAGAGAAGATGGATGGAAGGGAGTGTGTGAGTCTGGGACGCTGAACGCGTCTCACTGTAATAAGAAATTGATCGGCACAAGATTTTTCTGTAAAGGCTGCAAATGGGCCTATGGACGAGGCCGAGAAGTACATATCTCCAAGGGATCAGGCTGATCATGGCACCCACACGGCTTTGGAAGACCCTATCCTCATGGCACGAA
Source organism: Taxus wallichiana var. yunnanensis (assembly GCA_018340775.1). Classification (NCBI taxonomy): domain Eukaryota; kingdom Viridiplantae; phylum Streptophyta; class Pinopsida; order Cupressales; family Taxaceae; genus Taxus; species Taxus wallichiana. The sequence continues at coordinate 775,561,954 of CM031234.1, read as the reverse complement.
CTATATCCAGTTGCCCTGCAGTGAAATAGGGGAAAATGAAGCTATGAGTGGGATATTAGGGAAATGGAATGAATGAGCGGTAAAATTTAAATTTTGAATTAGAAATTTATTAGCTCAAAGGTAATAAATTAACTGATATGATGGACACAGAAAGACAGACGGAGACGAAGGAAGACGGAAAGTGTTGGTAAACTGCCACATCAACATCTTCCACATCACCCCTCCCTGCGAACTTACGTGAGGGATAGGCCTGCCTTGAGAACATACCCAGTAGTGATTTTTTTGTAGATAGTGAGGTTAGAGTTTTGTTCGGCCTGCCTACCTATCTGTCTATATCTATATAGATATAGAAGGCAGGCGAACACACCTTGACTCACCCTCCCAGAGAGAGAGGGACAAAAGAACGCCTTAAGCTGTGAAATGATTGTATTGTGCATGGATTGAGCGAAGCATTGTGTGTTCAACACAATTCCCGATGGACATGTATTTTGAGTGGAATCGAGAGAAGTACTTCTGCTTCTTCAATCGACGATTCCCTGCTCATGATTTCTTGTTTACATGACGAGAAGGCCAGGTTGGCAATGGAAGCCGCTCAATTTAGGGAAATAAACCTTTTGATCATTTTCGTATAAGAGATAATCAGACATGCCCAGGCGACGTTGAGCTTCTACGAGGAAGTTATGTTCAAAACAGATGAGGAGGTCAAGGCTCTCCTATGTGATATTGAAGCCTTTTAGCATGGGTTGTTGAGTTACCGTATCCATGATGAACTTGATTTTGATCTTACGATGCGAGATAGCCGGGAAAAGAGTGCCTAGAAAATATATTAGCGATTTCGGGAACATCTTTAAAGGTGGACTTCTATCGATGAATTATTTATCATATAATTTTTCTAAACAATCATATTTTATCCACATATGGTTCCACCCTACTAGATACAACTCACATCGACCTCATTACTTACATTCTAATTACCACGAAAATATCATATATGTTTTTGATATGTAAATGTTGTTGGATATTAATAAGATTACCCAAAACTATACAAACTTTACTTATTTTTCCTCAACTATAGTAACATTTCTCCATCTTCTTTAAGATCGCTAATATCTTTCTCCATTTAGTTCAATTCTATCTACAATTATTTCTATTTCTCGTATATATCTAGATAATAAAATGATGCGCCGAATTAGCAGGAACTTGACAAGGTCATAACTTGAGCTCCGGGTGTCCGTTTGAGTCCGTTTTTTTTTGAAACCACGTGTTTTGATGAGACGAACGCAGTGGCAACCAGCCCTACCGGTTGGGGCAAGTTTTCGACACATTTTCGGGCCCTAAATCCGCCATCTTGAGGCCGAAAATTAGGATTTAAGTTATAGTTTGGTTTTTTCCTATTTTTGAGCATTAGTTAATTTTAGTCTATTAATTGCATTTTGAGTTAGAAAGTTGGCAATTCCTCTAATTTAGGGATGTAGAAGATGCGTGGCAATTTCTGTGCCCTTAGGAATAAGCATGCGAACTTACTAAGAATAGCAGGTTCAGTAATGAAACATAAAAATAGTAATTTCCGCCACCTAGAGTAGATTTAGTCGAGTTAGCTAGAGTTTACTTGGCAACTCGAGTTGAGAGTTATTTTCCTATTTAGGAAACATTGTAATTCATTATTTGATAATGAAGAAGGAGATCTATTTTCTTTTGGAGTTCATTTTATTAGGTTTATCGATTGTTCTTAATTTGGCTACATTATAAAATGTAGAGGCCATGGTTTGCATAAAAGTATAAAAAGACACTAACATTTATTAAGTTAAAAATATAAAATACAAACTAATAGTAATAATGTAATAATTTCATACGTGGCCACATTCAAACCACACAATCCGTTAAGGTTAAATATTTTATTGAGGTCACGCCATGTATAATAAAAAGGGTTAATCTGTCCAAGCATATCTCTTCATGAAACTACCCTGATTGTTCCTGGGATATCCCATGATTGATCCTAGATAGCCAAAAACTAATCCTGGGATACCCCGTGATTAATTATGGATAGCTAAATATTGATCCTAGATATCGTAAGACTCCTACACAAATCATACGGTTTTTATATAACATTATTTGTAGATTAAAAAATTCAAGATAATAATTTTTAAATTAATTCCAACGCCGTGAAAACATTAAGGGAAAGTATATAATTATAAGAAAACAAAATAAGAGTATTATCATATAAGGCATCATGGTAAATAGCTTCTAACGTTGTTTTAATGTCATGACAATGTTATAACAAAAATAAAACAAAGGATTAAAATTAATAACCTATTAATTTTTATTAAGTTATGCTTACTTATAAAAAGGAAGTGTTTTGTAATTAAAAAAACAACATTCAACTATATATGTTCGTTGACCTTTCCCTTTCCCTTACATCGGCACTTTCATCGGCATTGTTGTTATCACTATTTTCACTTGCCACTTTCACCACTTGGAACAATGTGGAGTGGTTTCATAGTTATGGCAAGAGCAAAGGCCATGGTGGTAAAGGAGGATTTGTGTGTGGTACATGTTATACTTGTGGATCACCGAGATCACTACCAACGTGAATGCCCAAAAACTAGGTTTGCGCATCTTTAAAAAAAAGGCACGCAAGGTTGAGGATTGTTTAGACCTTTGTACCCATATGTGTAAGAACAATAAGGACAAAGGCGTGAGGATGATTAAGTTGGAGTGTGCAAATCATGAATAGTGGGAACCTAAAATATGGGCAATCCAAAGCTTTTATTAGAAATAAAATCCACAGAATCGCAATAGTAGAAACTAAAATGCAGAATATATTACAGATCTGAAATTAAAGGTGCAGAAAATAAAATAACACAACTCAAAGACAATATTTAACGTGGTTCACTCATATTCAAGCTATGTCCACAAAAATAATGTGTCCTTTTATTCCATCTAGAAAAAGAAAGGATACACCCTACAGAAAATTCATTTGTAACTTCCTCTTCTCTCTATCAATGACCTCCTCCTCTCACAATTACAATGAAAATAGGAATACCAATGAGCCACACCTCATAATCCTTTTTAGGGAAACAAAGAAAAAACCACCCTAACCTATACCATTAGATCTGTGACCTAATAATGAATTACCTAGATTTTATAATAAATAAATACATATAAAATGTGGCTTTTGGTAAACCCCTCATGACTTTTTAAGGCTATGAGTGTTAACTAATAAGATCGGGATCCACAACCAACAATCTTCCACTTGGATACTAATCACGGTAACTCCACCGCATTATTGCACATCCGTTGGATGAGATTCCTTTTTGGACTTGGCATGTTTCTCATCTTCAAGTTATGGGTGACCAACTGAAGTTGCACATAGCTTCAGTTTCTCCCTTATGGCCACTTTGGTCATCATATCTGCAGGATTCTGAGAGGTGTGAATCTTCTCCAGCTTCAATTTCTCTTCCTCCAAAGTTTTCCTAATGAAATGGTATTGTATTTGTATATGCTTCGTCCTAGAGTGGAATGTAGAGTTCTTCGTTATGTGTATAACACTCTGAATGTCATTATGTAGCTTCCCCAACTCCTGTTTGTGCCCCAACTTATCAAGCAACTCCTATAACCAAAGAATCTCCTCTCTAGCCTCTATAGAACCAACATACTCAGCCTTTTTGGTTGATAAATCCACAACCTTTTCTAGTCATGAAATCTATCTCACCATTGACCCACCTACAAAAGAAAAATATACCTGTTGTGCTCCTCTTATTGTCTACATCTCCTCCCATGTCTGAACCTACATAACCATGCAAAGTGGTATCTAATCCATCGTAGCACAAAGATAACCCCATGGTCCCTCTCAAATATCAAAGGATCCACTTTACAACATGTGAGTGCTCTCTACCTAGATCACTCATAAACTTTCTCACCACTCCCACTACATGGGCAATATCAAACCTAGTGTATACCATGGCATACATCAAACTGCCAACCATTGATGAGTAAAGTACCTTGGACATATAATGTTTATCCTCCTCCAGGTCTTTGGACGAGTGCTCCTTTGATATTTTAAAGTGGCATGCCAAAGAAATAGCAGCAGACTTTAGCATCTTGCATACTAAACCTTTCTAAGACCCTTTTAATGTACTCTTCTTGAGATAAATATAAATTCCTCTCCTTCTTATCCCGAGATATCCCATACCAGGATTTGTTTGGTTGCCCCCAAATCCTTCATAATAAAGGAGTCATTGAGCTTCTTTTTAGTACTTTTATTTCTTGCATATTTCTACCTACAACCAACATGTCATCCACATACAAGAACAAAATAATATAACTACCATCCTCAAATTTCTTTATATACACACATTGGTCAAAATGGCATCTAAAGTATCCTGCTCCATCATGAAACTATCAAATTTATTAAACCATTGTCATGGAGCTTGTTTGTGCCATAAATTGAGGAAAAACTCGGGAGGCTCATAATTTCTGATTTCTTCTTCATTTTGCACACCATCTCCTCTTTACCTTTGACCTCATAGCCCTCTAGCTATTGCATATATAGATCATTCTCCAAATCACCATGAAGAAATGCATTCTTTACATCTAGTTGCTCTAAGTGCAAGTCTTACGCTACCATCATTCTAAGAATAGTTCTAATAGAATTCATTTTTACAATTAGAGAAAATATTTCATCAAAATCTATACCTTTCTTCCATGCAACCCTTTGACCATTAACTGGTCCTTACATATTTTCTTGCCTATGTGGAGTAGCATGGAAAGAAGCCCCCAAATCTAAAACCCAAGATTAAAAAATATTATCAAAGAAAGGATCAAAGCATCCTAGAAGACATTACCTATTGCCACGTTCACCTCATTGTTTTCTTCTGGTGTTTCTTCTTTTCCCGAAGATCCCAACATTCCTTCTTTATATGTCCTGCCTTCCACAAAGCACCAACATTCCATCTTGATTTTGGATTTTGGCCTTTCCCGATATTTTAATTTTCTATGGTACTCTATATTCTTTTGTCTCCCTCTAGATTCCACCATCAAAGCATTCCCTAAAATAGAAGATTCCTCAAATCTTTTCTTCTCTTAGAATCATCCCTACAACATCCTCAAACTTTAACTTTGAATTAGCTAGAAATGGGTTGCTTTACCGTCATTACCAAGTTACTTCAACTCTCGAGTAAGGAGCAAAAAATTAATAAAGCCCTAACTTCTTCATCAAATTCTATTGTAATTGAAGCTAGCCTATTCACAAGTGTATTAAAATCATTTAAATGATCTACTACTTTGAATTATTCTCAAACATCTTCATATTAAACAAATTTTTCATTAAAAATATCTTATTAGAGGCAGAGGATTTTTCATATAACTTCCCTAATGCATCCATGAGTTCTTTTGTAGTCTTATCCTTTGAAACATTAAATAATACCAAAGTTTCAAGACATAGTTGGATTGTCCCGAGTGCCTTCTTATCCAGCAAATCCCAATCCACATCCTAAATACTTGAGGGTTTGTTCCCTTTTCGGTGGTCAGTGGAACATAAAGATCATTCTAATAAAGGTAATCTTCCATCTGCATCTTCCAAAGACTAAAATTATGCCCATTGAATTTTTCAACCTTTGATCTTCCATCAGCTCACACTCAAGCTCAAACTTTCCTTGTGGTTCAACCCTTCAAAGCAAACCAACATTTCTCTAATACCAATTGTTAAGAAATAAAACCCCACATAATCGAATAGTAGAAACTAAAATACACAATATATTACAAATCTAAAACTAAATATGCAGAAAATATAATAACACAACTCGGAGACAATATTTAACGTGGTTCACTTGAGATCAGTGCTACATCCAAAAAAACTAGTCCTTTTATTATGTCCAGCAAAATACAAGAAGGGATACACCCCACATCCAAATCCACCATAACTTCCTCTTCTCTACATCATAGTCTCCTCCTCACAATTACAATGAAAATAGAAATACACAATGAGTCACACCTCACAATCAAGTTTTTTTCAAGTACAACAAATAAAAAAGCCACCCTAACTTATCTTTGTTAGATATGTGACCTAATAATGAATGGCCCAAATTTTACAGTAAATAAATACATATAAAATGTGGATTTGGTAAACCCCCTTATAAACCCCTAAGATATGAGTGTTAACTAATAAGATTATGCTCCACAACCAACAACTTCAACATATGTTAGTCACTACGCGTAGAAGCGCACATGCACGAGCATATTAAAATAAATTCCCTTATTAGGAAAGAGAAAGTTATACACATTAAGTATCTGGATGTAGCTCATCAAAAGGAGGTTTATTAGGAGGCCATGGGGTTATCTTTGAATTACAAGGAAACATCCAATGCTTAAAGGATCGAGGCATGCTAGCGGAAATGCACGAAGAGCACTTGAACTTCCTCAAAAGGATGTAGATGATTTGAAAGAAGTGTATAGGATGTTACAACAGGAGAACATCATCCCTTTGCTAGGAGAATGGCTACGCAAGAAGTTACCTCGCATAGGATTTTAGTAAGAGTACCAGATCCTTCATACAAATTTACCACCACATGACCATGAATATGATAAGGAGATTACACTAGATGCAGTGATAGATGGTTGGTTAGTGAGTAACATTCTTATTGACATAGGTGTAGAGGTCAATGTTCTAACATTGGATGCTTGGAACCAGATGGGAAGGCCACCATTACATCCATCCTCTAATGTGTTGTATATGAAAAATAAAACAAGGGCCATGCCTATTAGGGTGTTAAAGGATGCTTTAATCACTATTCAAGGAGCTAAATTTACAAGTGATTTTGAAGTCTTGGAGCTTGTTGAGGAAGATAATTTCCCCGTGGTGCTTGGAAGTTTGTGGTGTTATGCTAATAATGTAGATTTGCACTTCAACAAAAGATATATAAAATTTGAGAACAAGGAGGAGTGCATTTTCATACCCTTAGATGATGTGAAGGTTGCACCTTACATAGAGCTGTGAATGAGGAGGAACTTAAAAATATATATCACATACAATGCACAATCTAGAAAATGTAGAACCATCAAAATAAGGCATCCTTCATTGGGAAGATGTGCAGTCTATCAATGACATCACCAGTGTCACTTGTGACAATTGGGCCCATGGAACTTATGAAATGGTAGGTCAAGAGGTTAAAGGGATAGTTACTAGGATGATTAGGCCACACGTGATTGGGTGTTTAGGTAAAAATCAATTACCAAGGTATACTAGAGAAGAGAAACATGATTATTTCTTGTGTGCAATAGAAGACCGGTTGTGAAATGAAGGAGATAGATGGAACATCATGGTTTACACATTGTGTGGGACAATAATGCGCTAGTGGGCTAGTGTGAGGTAGTGTGAGGTAAGGGTAGCCTTTTTAACAAGGTTTACTCGGAGCAATGTTCCCTCTCTTGTACACGATTATGATGGGAAGACTCCTGCTTTGGTGCACATCCATCATTGTGAGAGGTAATGGGCACAAGGACAAGAAGTTATACCACCATCCCTTTGGGTACATAAGTTTTAATTTACTTTGTGTGGATGCGTGCGAGCTTGGTATCTGCATGTTGAGTTAAAGAAAGAAACTGCAAGTTGGCGTGACATGACATAAGGTATTACTCATAATTTTGACTATTTTTCCACTAAACCACCAATACATAAGGCCTTGCAGATCATAAAGTGCATCATGTTGGGAGATAGCACAAAGGCATAAGAGCTTATGGATTCTAGGAAAACTTGAGGCCGAGGTGCATGAGGATTTTCTAGAAATGGAAGAAACACTATTAGGGTGTGCATGAAAAGAGAAATAAAAGGGAATATGGTCTACCTCATTGATGATGAGGAAGTTGAAGACCTTAATGTTAAACATACAGAGAAGTACGCACAAAGTGATGGATTGTGCAGATGAGAAGGCGTGTGCATACCATGTAACCTTGAAGACTAAAAAGATGAATTTTGGGATTGAGGATGCGCCTAAGGAGGCTATTACTGAGAATTACTAGGTTGAACTAGAGGTAGCAAAGATCATTGAGTTGTTACGTGACTTCTAGGAATTATTCCCAAGGGGTTATCATGAGTTAAAGGGTGTGCACCCTTCATTGGGAGAAATGAATATTAAGCTGAAAAAGGGCGCGTGTAGACACAAAATCATACACTTTAGACATTATTTAGTCTCGGTCTCATACTACTATTCATATGGTTTTTGAGTGAATAAAGTACTAATTAACCCCTATATTTTGGCAATTTTACTTTGTTTTTGTCCTTACTATCGACCTTGACACATACTTCCCCACTCTTTTTGTCGTTTTACATCATTTTAGCCTTGAATGGGGCACCCAAGCTTAAATCAAGGTTACCCACAGGTGCCTTGGTCCCAGTTGGGGCACCCTGATCCTTTTTACACTTTCTCGCCACTTTTGGGCACTTTTTAGCCATTTGAGATTTTTATATTTTTAGTGGTCGGCCTTTTCGAGGTTAATTAAGAAATTAGAATAAGATAACCATATAAATATAAATTTATGAGACTATAATGAGGGACCAAGCACTAGGCACTACTATCATCACCTAAGGATGCATCCATCAAAGGCTACATTTGCATCCATCTAACTACATCACAAGGCACAAGGTTGGTTCATCTACATCTCACTGCATATGAGGGAAGTTTATTCTATTCCATCCGCCATTTTATTACATTTCTACACATAGTTATTGTTCATTACTTTCACAAATTGTGACTTACACAAGAGCACCTAGGGAATGATTACACACATAAGCACATAGAACTACATCGGGTCTAAGATGTAGTGCAACACTCAGTTAGTAAGTCCACCATTGTGGCAGCTAAGGATAGTTTGACCCCTTCATTTACATTTTTCTTTTTAGGGTTTGATGCTTGTTTTGGGGTTTTGTGGGTCTTCCCTTCATCATTTATTACTAGTAACATCCAATGTAGTTTGGAGACATTAGTGCAATGGTGGAAAAGGCTTCGAGATAATCTAGCGACTCTACAAGTTTGGTTTTAGACATCTATGTAGACATGGCACCCAAAGGCACCTTGATCCTCTTCCAGGTGCCCCAGTCCAACCAAACATCTCAGATCTATCCTTTTCGGGACCTCTACATGTTTTCTCCTACCTCCGAATATTCAATTTATTTTGTGACACAGTCCAAATCAACCTTTGGATCAACTAAATTATTTCCTTACTCTTCTTGCACATTAGTGTTTTTATTTTCATTAGCTTAGTTGTTTGGCTCACTTTCTATATTTATTTATTGTTTTTATTTACTATTATTTATTGTTGTTCATATTTTAGATTAACTTCCATTATTCCACATTTAGGTTAATTAGCGTGTGTCTAGTTAGTCTTAAGAGGCCATATAGGATGAAGTCGAACTCGTGCAAGAAGGTAAAAGAGGATATTAACAAGATGTTGAAGTCAAGGATCATAGAACCTATTGAGAAATCTTAGTGGATCATTCCCATGGTGATTAGTATAAAGAAGGATGGCTATATTAGGATTTGTGTTGACTACATGGTACTCAATGCTTTGTGTGTCATAGATCCATTTTCTACACCATTCACTAAGGAGATCTTAGAAGGTGTTGCAGGGTGCAAAATCTATTCATTCATAGATGGATTCTTAGGGTGACATCAAGTACTTGTTACACGTGAAGACTAAGAGAAGACCATCTTCACAACTGAATGAATAATTTTTGCATACATTGTTATGCCCTTTAGGTTTAAGAATGCACCAACAGTGTTCTCGCGCATTATTGTTCAAGCCTTCCAGGATTTCATTCATAAGTTTTTGTAGTTTTATCGTATGATTGGACCATCTATGGGCTGGTAAAATATCATTGTGACAACCTAAGGCTTATGTTTCAAAGGTATCATTAGTTGAGTATCTTGTTGAACATCTGGAAATGTATATTTTCCACCTCCTTTGGTACATTACTTGGGCACATTATTTGTAAGGATGGATTGTTGGTAGACCTAGCTAAGATTGTAGTGATTTTAGGGCTGGAAGAACCTACCAATCAAATTGAAGTATGTGGTTTCTTAGGGCACACTAGTTACTATAGTAATTTCATTAAGGGTTATGCAAAAAAAAATTGTGTGCTTGGAAGAGTTGTTGAAGGCTAGAGGAAATTTTTACTAGGGTGATGCATAGCAATATGATTTTGAGACCTTGAAGGAAAGGCTAACTATTATTCTGTATTGCATTTTACTTCTTGGAACAAGCCTTTTAATATACATGTTGATTCCTCTAGTATGGAAATTGGAGCAATCTTGGGCGCAACTAGATGAAGGAAACGTGGATCACCCTAATTATTTTGGAAGTAGGAAGGCGCGTCGGCAAAGTAGACCTATATAACTATAGAGATAGAAGTTTTATCTATGATCTACATGCTCCATAAGTTAGGAAAAAACTTATTGGCCATGCCATTTATATTTTACACATATCATATGGCATTGAAGTATGTGGCCAACAAATCGGTCTTGCGAGGCACATCTGCAAATGGATACTTTTTTAGGAGTTTGATTTTCTTGTCATAGTAAAACTAAACAAGAGTAACTTGGGACCTTACCACTTATCAAGGATCAACTTGGGAGAAGACACGTAGATCATTTAGGATGTTATGTCAAATGTATAGTTGTTGAGATAAAACTATGCACCAAATGATTTGGAAGACATAGCCATATTTTTGTGCATTAGGTTAGCACCAGAAGGGATGAAGACATTAGTAAAGAATCATCTTGTTATCAGTGTAGTTCCATATCATCTCATTAGAGGGGACTTGTATAAAATGGGGAGAGATGATGTCTTATGTAGATGTGTTCAAGAGCATGAGCGTGTAGTATCATGGAGGAATGCATGGAGGAATAGATGGAGGACATGTGTAGGAGATTCTAAAATGCGCAAGATCTTATTGGATGGCTTATGGTGGGAGACATTATACAAGGATACTAAGGATTTTTCCAAGGCATGTGTTCAATTTCAAATAATTATAAATCCTATAAATAGAGATGAGATGTTGTTGTGGCCTATAGCAAGCATGGAGACTTCTGAAAAGTGGGTAATTGATTTTGTAGGACCTATTGCACCACCCTGTATGTAGGATAGGTGTGCATTATATCATCACATGTATTGTTTACTTAACAAGGTGGGTAGAGGTTGTGCCTACAAAGGATTACACGGAAACCAAAAATTAGGTTCCTTTGGGAAAACATTATCAACATGTATGGATGTCTATTGAGCCTAATAAGTGATAGAGGGACTCATTTCTTGAATGAGACTATTAGAATTTTGTTGGTAGAGTTTATGGTGGCACACCATAAGACTACCCATTATCACCCCTAGGATAATGGCACTACAAAATATTTCAACAACATCTTGGTCAATGTAGACACAAAATCATGCCCATATTACTATTTTACTAAATCGTCAAGTATGTTGTTACAAGCATGGTGCTTAAGTAAGAAAAGTATTCACTAGTGACATAATCCTTTATCCATCCACTTGTTTTGATTAAAATTTATTGTCTTTCTCTCTCACATCTGTCATTTCTATACCCAACTCTGGTCAGGTCACAATGATCCCTATCTATGTGTCATTTATCCTGGACACTAACTCTTAGACGCTCCTATCTATTTTGGGTGCTCTGTCATCTTTATTCTATTTACTTATTTTGACATTTTTGGTCAGCCTTTCTAGTTTTATTATCCTTATCTTGAGCTCATATTAATCCTTTTGGGTCATTAGTGTTGAAATTCAAACAAGAGATCCATATATATACACAAAAACACTCTAATATTTTGGCTGGAAATTATAAGGGGAAATCTCATCTACATAATATCACTACCATTGCAAGGGACTACATTTTTGGGTTGTATACACTGCATAAGAAAGGGAAGTTCTCAATTCCATCTCACACATTTTCATCTTATCTAGCTCTGATTCTATTATCTTGGTATCATTTGCAAGAGGGCAACCTAAGGACACTATTACACATACAAGCACAAAGAACTACATTGATTCTAGAGTCTGGAATGCATTGCAATGCTTGATCATAATTTCTCTCATTGGTGACCATCGAGGGGTCAAGCCAACTTTACATATTTCATTTTCATTCTTATTTGATGTGTTTGTGAGATTATGCGGGTAAAAAGGGTTTGTGTTATAGGTTATAGGTACCCTTGGCAATCAAAGAGATAATACCAAGCGGCTAAAAAAGTGACACTTTAAGACCTTAACGACATAGAAGAAAGTAGATTGAGAACTTCTATGTAGTCATCAGTGCCCAAGAATAGCCAGCAGCACTTAGGGTGCCCCTTTCAACACCGGACGCCATGTCAGCATCATTCTTATAATCTAGATTTTGTAGAAAGTAGTTGCAATATAGTTCCAACCCTATCCAACATTTTACACTACCAAGATCAATTCCAAATTGCACAAGATTCAGCTAAGTCACTTATCTCTCCTATTTACTTATAGCTTTACATTTCTTGAGTGCTTATAATTTATATATTTTCTATATTTTATCATATATGTTACTCTGCAATTAGAATTTAATTCAAGTTTTTATTAAAATCATTTGGTGAACTCATTTTTCTTCAAACTTCTTGCCCTAAGATCCCCAAAGCTCTCATGGCTAGAAGAGGTCCTTATCTCCCAAGCACCATATGGTTGATACATGTTTGAACCTTGTTTTTATGATTTTTTGTGCGATCTAAATTTTGTGACCTCTATGAAACCCTAATGTGATTCATCCATGCTCCAACAAATTCTTGCTTTCCAAAACACCCTTCCTACTAACTTTCACAATTCTAGCATTTGCATAGTCTCTCCGACCAAAACTTCACTTCATGTTTTCCTTGTTCTCCCATAGTCACCAATGTTGTTGCACCTTCTTCCACTCCTATTATGTGTAGTCTTGTTTTTCTACTTGAATGCCTAGGCATGTAGGCACTTCATTCAAATAGATCTAAATGCTCACTGAAGCACATGAAGCTACTAGGTCCCTCTTTTGTACTATCTTGTCAAGATGTTAGCATGCATGTTCATAACAACCATTATCAAAGCATACATTCTAGTATAAACATCAGATCCATGAGCTCAAATGGAAATATAGATAATAAAGAAGCATACAGATCAAATTATTACTAAAATTAGATTCACCATACAAATACCATGATAGATACATCAATTACCATAATCCATCCACAATACTCCATTAATAATCGAGAAAGATTACATATCAAAAGTTGAATACATAATCATAGTAACCAGAGATTTATGCTCACTAGAACATCAAGGCAGCATAAATCTATAATATATATGTTGTGCAAAACTATGTAAATCAACTAATATATATAGGGGTGGGACTTGCCCTTCACCACCCATGCATCTCAAAATAGATTACATGCTCAAAATAGCCATGCGCTAACAATTGATGCTTTTATAAAGTGGCTAACAATAGATTAATCTATAATTAAACTCTATCTTAATCATATTATTAGCACAAACTATGCATGACCTTTGCTCTTCCACTTTGTTCCCAAAATAACACTTACTTAGCTGCAAAGTCTTCATACTCTTATCTTTGTGTGATCTGCACTCCATCTGCTTTTCCTATTTTTATCTTGTGCCATGAAAAAATTGGCTAAGTCCCAAAATTGTCTTCCTTTCTATGTGTGCCCCCTCAACTAACACATGCGCGTGCTTCTACGTCCCTCTTGCATGCCTCAACACTCTACATGTTCTTCCAATACTTGGGAAATGTCTCTAGCCCAACATTACCCCACACTAATGCTATTTCTTCCCTTGGCAATAGGGTTTCTTAACTTATCCCTCCAGAGCATCAAAAGAAAAAATAATAAATATGATAGGATGAAAGAATACAAGGAATAGAAGAACAACCAATGTGTCCAGTCAGTTGGTAATAGAAGTTAGGGTTGTCCTTCTTAATGTCACCTTCTAACTTATTCCATTCACCTATCCCTTTCTTGGATTTATCAAGAACATCACCCAACACTTTCTCCATCTCCTCCAAGGTCATGTTTTCCCCTTTGTGCTTTAGTTCACTTATCACTCCATCCAACCTTGAAATCATGCCTTTATTAAGTCCATCCTCCTTGCGACTAGCATCCCCAGATCCTTTATTCTTTCTTCATGGGGTCCCTAGTTGCCTTAAGTGCATCGACTTCTTTGCTACTACAAATAACCTTTCCTCTTGGCTCAAGGTCTCATCTTTCTTGGCTCTGAGGACTTCATTCTCCTCTGCCGTATCCTTGTTTTGAGGTTTTTTTTAGGATCCTCATGATTTTTAGTGTCCATCCTACTTTCTGTAATTCTTCCTTCAATATCTGGAGTATGGTGTCATACTCTATGATTCGACGTGCAATCAACTTCTTAGTTCTTTCCTTCTTGGCCTCAGTAGTTTCATGTGTCTCTTCCTACATAGTTGACTTCTTCTCAAGAAATAAATGAACACAATCCTGTAAAAAGTGTAAGGATGAGGTGTAGGTCTGATTTGTCTTCTCATCAAATTTTGGATGTGCCTCTATAATTTTGCCCCCAATTTTTGTAGCAAATTCCAGAATTTGTTGCTTTCATTTCTTATCCTTTTTACATGCCTCAGTCAATTGCTCAATCTGTTCCTTTATATTCTTGTTATCTTTGATAAATTTCTTGAGCGAGATGCCTTGTCCAATTTCCTTTGTGCTAACTCAACCACCATATTTTTCAAGGCATTACTTTCATGTTCATCAATGAATTCAGTTGGCTTCATGTCCATACGCATTGTTAGGGATCCCTTCTTCATGCTCCATATTCACACATGCTTCCTCCTTCACATTAAACTCTGGCTCATCCATATGTTTTTGTAAGATCCAAGATAATTTCTTCCTTGTGTGCATATTTACTGCCTACGGATCCATCAACTCCCATCCATACAACTTCTCGAGGCTAGAGCGTGCTCTAAAATTGGGCATGAATAATATTATAAGGATCATTAGCATACCCCAACTCAGGAGTCTTATATATTTCTTCTTCCTTATTTCTTCTAAACTTCCTTCCCTTAGGAATATGCACTTCTACACCCGCGTGACTAGGCCTTCACCTAAAGTATCCCCATGCTCTCTAGAAGGTTCCCGATACTATTTTATTTCTCCTTATCTCCTATGGGGCATTTTTCTTCAGCACTTTCGTCATGCACATCTACATCATCTCAGGTTACTTCCTCTCTAGGCTCTTCCTCTCCTTCCACATCCAAAACTAGTGTGTCCTATACAATGTGTGCATCCTCAACATAAATTTCTTCTCTGAGTTTCCCTTGACACATACTTGTGCCTTCTCTTTATCTTTTGTTGTGGGCTCGATTTCACAGGGGACACTCTTGGTATTCATCGACGATAAAAATCAACATGTGACCTTCTACGCACCTAACCTCCCGAGGTCGTGCTGAGATAGCTAGTGTGGAATTTTAAATGGGAGTGAAAGTGATGGCGATGACCAAGCTAATTGGGCAACCTTATGTCTTTGACACATAATAACGGAATCTGAATCTAAGGCAAAGAATGCTCTCCTAACCTAAAGGGGTGTAATGGTGAGGTCTGATATGATAGCTACTCAAAGACTCCAATCAATGTCTAGCTCAGCCGAGATTCTATTGGTGGGTTGTGGAATACGTGGAAAGTAGCCTACAGGTGCCTCGTATGGGTTTCCAGACAAGGTCATGGAAATTGAGACAAGAGATGTAGTGGAGCTGCAGGAACTAAGGGTGATTCTCTGGTCTCATCCAGAAAGTCTTAGCCTGATTGGCTACTATGTTTAACAATGAAAGTTGTGTGATGATATCAGGTGGAAGCGGTGAGGATATGAATACTACGTGCGTAGGCTAGTGTTGATATCTAACTGACTAGTAGGTCTGTTGGGTTGTGGGACCTATGGGTCATAACCAAAGACTCGTTGAGGTTGAGGCCCTGGAATGGTCATACATGCAGTCAAATCCTATTCCCAAGGAGCAGTCCAAAAGTCATAGGCCTTGTTAGCAGCTATGTTTAAAGTCTCTAACTATCTTATTTTCTCTGTATATGTGGTGGGTGTGTGTAAGATTGTTAAGTGCGAGACTTGTGTCAATGTCAGTTACTAACTCTGGCTCATTGGGTTGTGGGACTAGAGGATCACAACCATAGGTATTTTCCTATTGTGGACCATTGATGGTCATACAAAGTGAATTTGATTCATTTTCGGTGAATAAACTATCTATCAAATGAAATCTAAACTATATTTTTGGTGTTTTCTCAATATATAAGAACAAAACAATAAACAAGCTAATCTATGGAAATAAATATTTTTATGTTGACCTAACCTTTTAGACAAAGCATCTAATCTAATCAAAAATTTAAAGAAAACAAATAGCTAGCCGGATGTAGCTAGCTATTTATGCAGATGTGTGAATCTAAATCTAAGATCTACTCTAATTCAAATAAAATCTCTCCAACTCTACCTCAAAAGTGAAGAATAAATCATGACTCTAACAGAGCTATCATTCACCCACTATTTCCTTGGCAATATTGAAGAGAAAACTTCCTATTGACTTGATCTACTTGTAACTATCTGATTAATTGAAATGAATTATTTCTCTACTCTATTTGATATGTAATTTGACAAAACAAAGCAAACAAATACACAACTCCAACTTGGAAGAGAAAGAGCTTTGGCAAATCTGGAAGTATGAGTATTTGTCCCCTCAGTTCTTTCCTTTCTTTCTCTGAGTGTTCATGTGAGTCCAAGGATGGGAATGCAAAGAACAACAACAAGAGGATGGTGCTTGAGCGATGGCATCTTGGAAGCAATCTGGGCATAATGCAGGTAGAAGAAAGATAGCACAAGAGATCTAAACTTGGCTATGTAATTCCTAGCAAGATTATTGCAGCACAACAATGCAAGATACACAAAATTCTAGGCCCTTTGCTTGAATACAAGCATGGAATATATAGGAATGGAGGCTAGAAGGTTACTTCATGCACAAGGAATTGAAGAGGTAGTTCCACTCATTAAATCTATTTAAAATAGAAGGAACTAGGAGAACCAAGCAAAATGAAACTATTTTTAGCAAATTTGACTCACGGATGCATTCAAAAGATAAACTTAAGTGAATCATCACATGTAATTTCTCGCGTGAAGATTCTAGGAAAAATCGATCAGGACCGCCGCCCTGCGCAGGTGGTGGTTTTGACACTTAAGGCCAAAGCAAGCACATAATGAAGGGGAAAACTAGAAAAATGCAAGGAGAAGCTATGTAAGGCTATCTAGGCCACAAATATATACTGCAAATGGGTTTTGGAGCTGAACACCTTCTCAAAAGGATTTTGAATCATCACTGGGGACCTTTATAACCGTTTTCCCGCCAATGTAGCACATGTAATTTTGGGTGCATACATATTGCCCCCTCGGAGAAGTGTCTTAGCCATGAAGAGGCATAAAACATAGAGTCTGAGTATGGCATTCCTGAAATGGGGAGTTAGAAGCTATACCTGACACGCCCGTGTGTCGAAATCTCACCGTCCAAACTCCGCTACTGCAAGAGAAAAAAGAAGACTCAAGTGCTAGATAGATAAAATATTGAAAAATAAACACTAAATTAAAATGACAAGAGGACTTACCATCTGTGTGGGGATATAGAAATATACATGTGCCAACGCTCCAGCCCTGTGAACACATACACTCAAAATGAAGTTATAACAACATATATATATATAAAACAAACTCATTTTCAAATTCATTTGCGCATACTGACTTGGTGATTTTTGAGCTCTGAGCCCACGGTGACCATTTTTTTCATTTTTAAGAATGGTTGAATTGGAATGGATTTGCGTTAGGCTTGCCCCTTTTCTTTTTGAATACTTTTGAGAATAACTCCTAAGAAATTCGTAACTAGAGCGGTCATAAGGGGCCTCAAAGGGGTGGATAGGCAGAGTGCCTTTATTGCTTAGTCTCCATTTTGTGAGGCATATGTGATGTTTTGGTATTTCATGCTCATTGCGAGCGTTTTGACCACACCTAGTGCTGTGATGGAATTGTACAAAACTACGACACACCATGATATGTACATATATCTCTTTTTGGCTTGGTTATTCCTTGCATAGAGTTGTCTTACATTGATGATTTGATTCACATGTGTACTCTTAGATGTTTAGAATTTCTGATTTTCTATGCTTTTCAAGAATGTATGCAATGGATGTGAAATGATAATAGAATGATTTCTTTTTGTATTTTATGATGTTGATATATGATGATGCAAACACAATGTGATCTTAAACTTAGTTTCTTTTGCAATCTTCGGTACTTTGTATTTGTCTTGACAAAACGTGATGACATAATGATATGATGAATAGATATGCTTGCCCCACTCCTAACCCCACACAACTAGTAAGATGCGAGGGCTCAACACCGAGAGTTAGAAAGGGCACAAGCCATGAAATTTGTTGAATGGTAATGGTGAGACGAAGACAGAGGTTTGACAGAGCCAAATTGGGATGCTACAACCTTACCCCACTAATGTTACCTCATAGTTTAGAATGTGAATTGCTCTGTAGTTTATCTAGACTTGGATCCATAGATGGCCACTTGGTTGAAAAAATCTGGTTTTAAGGTTTTGAATTCTTCTTGGAATTTTGAACATCTAATTCACTTTGTTTTGACTTAAGATTTCACAGTAATTGATTTAATTGTTTATGACTTTCAGGTTTGTCAAAGAGACCCCCTACACCTTGCCCCATGCTACCAAGTAGGAAGCACGGGCTTATCACCATGGAAAAATCATAGGCAAGTAAGGGCATTTCCTTCCTTTCCCAACCCTACATCACTAGTAAGAGACGTAAGCTCAACACTGAAGGTTGGTAGGGCAAAGAAATGTGTAAAATAAAATTTTTTTTGATTTGCATTTGACTTACTTATTTGGGAAAAAATGTTTAGAATGTTCTTATTTCCAAGGAGATGTATGTGGGATAGATGTGACACCATGAATCTTCTAGAACAAACCATGAACAAAAGACACCTATCCTAAGAAGAGACCAAAAGTAGAACCAAGTATGTAGGCCTTGGTATGGTTACTGTCAAAACTTTGTCTTGTCTTGTTGGAACTAATGAAATGATGCAGAAATAGTTGATGATACAATGAATATTTGAAGAGACATGATTTGAATGTTTTTCCAATATTTTCAGAAGTTCTTGGGGATTGCTATAAGGATAAGCTCCTTGATCACACCTTTTACAAAATGAACAGACAAATGAAAATGCAATGTAGATGCAATAATGTACATATGAGAATGTTGATGGATCATGCATAGTATCTCTTTAGGTGAAGGGAATTCATAGATTCACTAAACTCCTCACCTTCTAGAGTACACAAATGGAATGCGCCATTTTTATAATCTTCCACCACTCGATATGGACCTATCCACCTAGGTCTAAACTTTCTTCCCTCGCCGGTCTTCTTGTCAATTCAGCTATCGAGCCTTAACACCAAATATCCTTCGTAGATCTCACATTCATATACCTTTTTATTGTATTGCCAAGCCATGCGGTCAGTGTATACATTATTTTGTTTGCTTAGCATTCAATCTAACTTCATCGAGGCTTTCTAATTGGGAGAGATGAGCTTCTCGATAACCCTCTTCTCCTAGGATCCCATGTAACAAAATGCGGAGGCTGGGTAGTTCGACCTCTAGTGGTAGAACTACCTCAACACCGAACACTAAAGAAAAGGGAGTCACTCCCATTGGTGTTCTAACCAATGTTTGGTAGGCCCACAAGGCCGAAAAAGCTTCAGATGCCAATCTCGTTTATTCTCCTTTATAGTTTTTAGAAGAATGGACTTTAAAGTCTTATTGGTAGCCTCGGCTTGTCCATTAGCTTGAGGGTAATAGAGAGAAGTTGTGTGATGACTTATTTTGAACTTTGCACACAACTCACGCACCTCGTCATTTTTGAAAGACGTGTCATTATCAGAAATAATGACATGTGGCACCCATACCTACAAATGATCTGGTTCAAGATGAACTTAGCGATTACAGAGCTAGGGACAGTGGTAAGGGGCATGGCCTCTACCCACTTGGTAAAGTACTTTGTGGCTATAATTATGAAATTATGGCCATCTATTGATGAGGGAGAGAATTTCCCTATCAGATCTAGGCCCCACGTGGAGAAGGGCCATGGAGTTACGATCGGTTGTAAAGCTTGTGCCGGTATGTGGATTTCATGGGAAAACTCTTGACACTTGTGGCATCTGCGCACAAACTCTACTGCATCATGTTCGAGGGTGGGCCAAAAATAGCCCATCCGATGTATCTTTCGGGTAGTAGCGTGGCCGCCGAAGTGACCACCACATACCCCACTATGTGACTCATAAAGAATATTTTCAGACTCTTCAGAATCAACACATCTCAATAGCATTCCATCAAAGGCTCTGCGATAAAGCACCTATTCAGGATGACGTACTTGGCGGCAATTATGTGTAACCACCTTCTTTGTTGCGACATTTCCCCTTCTAGGTACATGTGGTCCATGATGAAATTGATGATGTCAGTGTACCAAGGACATACAGAGATAGGGGGCCTGGTTTCAATGAAGTATATGCACTCGTCGGGAAAGTCCAAATCTACCAAATCACCCCTGTCTAATGGATTATCAGCCAACCAATCTGTGATGATTTGACCCTTAACTGATTTTTGATTTACAAACATTAGCTCAAACTCACCCATTAATGTAATGAAATGCCCAACCTTTTTAGACAAGGATCCTTACATGAGGAATGTTCATAAGTGGTCTGACTTGACGATGACCCTTGTCTCTTGATTAAGCATGTAATGTCTTAAGCACTTGGTTGCGAAAAACTATGGCAAGGCATTCCTTTTCTACCTACGTGTAGCATGTCTCATAATTGAGTAAAGTTGATTGATAAAATAAACAACCCATTCTTGTTTGTCACCATCCTCTTATGCCAACATACGAGGCCGAAGAAAAACTATACGCCGCGAATATAAGATCAAAGGGTGATCGACCTTGGTGGCATTAGTGTGGGAGGGGATAACAAAAATCACTTAACTACCTTGAAGGCCTCATCACATTCCTCTGTCCAATCCAGGCTAT
Organism: Taxus wallichiana var. yunnanensis; assembly: GCA_018340775.1. NCBI lineage: Eukaryota > Viridiplantae > Streptophyta > Pinopsida > Cupressales > Taxaceae > Taxus > Taxus wallichiana. The sequence goes on along the minus strand of CM031234.1, from coordinate 775,540,783 downwards.
AATATTTCTTTAACAAATTTTTGATTGGATGAACGAAAAAGTCAAGTCAGGGATGAACCTTCAGATTACACCAAGTTTCCCAAGGAAAGATCTAATACAAACTCGTCCGATGGTGGAATCATTTCTAACACACAACTTGGATTTTGGCAGGTCAACATCAATTCCTCGTGAAGATATAATGTAGCCCAGGATCTTTCCACTTGTTACACCGAATACACATTTCTCTGGATTCAATGTGACTCCATACTTAATCAAGCGAGATAGAATGATACGAAGCACCTTTGGGTGATCGCAATGCTTCCTAGCCTTGGCCAGCAGGTCATCCACGTAGGATTCCACAATCTTATGAATAAGATCATGGAATATGTAGCTTATTACTCGTTGGTATGTAGCACCAAAGCATTCTTAAGACCAAATGGCATGACGGCATAACAATAAGTTCCCCACAGAGTTATAAACATATTTTTAGCTTGATCCTCGTGCAGAGAGATTTTGATTTGATTGTATCCCGAAAACCCATCCATGAGGGACAACAACTCAAATCCAGCCATTACATCGATGATAACATCAATGGATGGTAATGGAAATCATCCTTGGGACAAGCCTTGTTGATGTCCCAGAAGTCTATGCAAATACGGATCTTTCCATTTTTTTTAGAATGGGGACAATGTTAGATACCCATTGTGAATAATCAACTGGCTTGATAAATCCTACTTGGAGAAGCTTCGTTACTTCTTCTTTTACCATAAGGGCTACCTTTGGCTTCATAGGTCTTTATTTTTACTTAATTAGTTTAGCGTCGGCTTAGTAACAAGATTATGAACTGCGATGTGTGGTGATTCCTGTCATTTCCTTATAATTAAATGTGAAGGCTTTCCGATGTTCTTGTTATCTCTCAAAAGTGCACCATGTAGAGAGATGGTTGCAAGTTTTCTAAGCTTACGAAATGATCTCTCTCTCTTTCGTAGATAAAATGGAAACACCTTAGGAGTACGTGGGTATACCTATTTGAGGTGAGTCTCGGTATCAAGATTGGTTCCTTATTGATGTATCCTAAACTACTTTCTGGGAGTTTGAGGGTAAAAGATGACTATAAAAATTATTAAAACTAAGGTGATACACCAAATTTGTATGAGGGCTTTGACTAAGTATATGCACAACTAATCTGTGAAGGATTCTTGATGCAGGAACCAATAGTTTTTCTGTAGAATATCTAAGGGAAAAACACTTGATTGTACTGAGGGAGGATCACAACAGTACTAATAAGTTAACATGCACATAAAAACTAAGCAGAAAGGACTAAAATTTGTAGCAGGGTAAGGTGGTTGATCAGGGAATTTGCATTCACAAGATTAATGTAACATACACAAGACTACAAAATAACTTGGGAAGGTAGAAAATACTTCACACTCAGAGGGAAAAACTGGAAAAATTTGCTTCAAGTACTCATATATCCAAAAGTCCTCTAGCTAGAATCTGTGCTTTGCAAAGGCACACAATATATAGAAAAATAAATTTCACCCCTTCCTAAAAATAGCCTAAGGCTTGTACTCGCCCATGCATCCTAATTTTATCCTTTATTTAATAATAAATAAAAGGATAAAATAATACAAACTAGTACAAGAGGCATTAATAGCCTTTGATTACATCTAGTCAACTGAAGTTGACTGTTCTATTTTTAATAAAGTTGGGTGAATAATTTTGCCAAAAATAAAATTGCTTGCTAGGCAAGTCTCTCTTCATGACATGCAACTCTGTCTCTTCTCTGTTCTGTCTTCTTGTGAAGCATGCAACAAAATTAATTCCTCTGAGTGAACAAAATAATTACAATAATTGCAATATTTTACAAAATAATTCATCCAAACATTAATCTTGATTTGGACCACCTTTGTCTCTGATGTTGACACTCATTCTATTTTCTAGTGATCACATGGATAACACTTGCAACTCCACTTCAACTCCTTGGTGTGGGGACCACCTTCATATTACCAGGTTTGGCCACCTTGTGGACTTAGCATATTATTATGTCTAGATGTGCATGGGGGCACTTGGTAATAAAAAGTGTCACCATGATTTACTCACCACATGCTATAGTATATACTTTCTATCCCATAGTTGTCGGCCTTGGCATTATTTGAAGGAAAAAGGTTGGAAATACCTTTTATTTGATCATTTATATAATGATTTGGTCGGCTTTTGTTTATTTTGAATCGACTATAGTTTTGAAAGTCATGGCAATGATTATTTGTTTGGTGACGTGGGCTGGCCCTCTCCCATGGTGACTCACCCCTCCATGCATTTTGTCGGTGGAGATTTAACTCAGGTTGAGTTTGCTTTGATATTGATGATGAAAACCGGGTCGTTGATCTTTGTACCTGTGTTTTTATGTCGTCGATTTATGACATGCGGTTAGGGTTTCTGTATGCATTGAATGTTGGTTGGTGGGAGGCTAACCGTGGTTATTCTTTGATCTCTGAGCATGATCTTTGGCCATTTGATCATTGTACTTGGCAAATTTGAGCCATCGATTCTTCTAGATGTGGTTAGGGTTTATTGACTCCTCTTTTCGAACTTTGTGGTTAAGTTGATTTGAGCCATTTGTGACCATTACATTTGATCCTTTAGCTTTCTCGGAAAAGCCCTAACAAAATTTTGTGGCCGCCATGGTTGATCACTTCGAGCTCGGCTCTGTTTGGCTTATGGTCTTTGAAATCTCAGTGTGATATCTCACTATCTGTCTTGCATCGATGAGCTCGGCTTTCCTGATGAAAAAGGTTTCCTGCCTTCTACGGGATTCTTTGAGATTTCTTGGTCCCGAGCTTTCAAGGTGAAGCATTGTGGTCATGGCGCATCTTTCTTATGAACTTTGAGCTCAATTTTTTGAGGTTTGTCTAGTTTCTGTATCTTCGTGCATCTTATATATTCAGTCTTTTTCTCTATTAGAACTTTCTGAGTGAATTTGGATGATGCTCGTCATTTTTAGGGTAACCCTCGAGCTCGGTTCCCCAACTGTGAATGTGTTTTCTAAGTTTTGGAACTCAGTGAGGTTTGTGGACACCATTTCTGTCCCTTTTGAGCTGTTAATTTGGCTTTATGAAAGAATGGCCACCATGTCGACCTCTACTGAGCTCGGTTCTATGTAACTAGCATCACTATTTGATGAGGATGGTAAGCTTCTTGATTTCCTAAGTTTTCACTGTTAATTGGTCTTTATCATTTCGACTTCCAAAAATGATACTCATTTTTCTTTGCATTTTTGGGATTTCGTGGTTCCTTTGGGGATTTCAAGTTGAAAACTCATTTTGGGCTCTTCTGCTTGACTCCCGAGTTCAAAACTTCTCATGGGCATATGGATTTCTTGTCTCATCATTCAATTGCTTGAAATTTTTACTGTTTGATTATAAATGGTGAGTTCTTTGTCTATTACTCTGATTTCTTGATACCCATTAATGGGTTTTGTGATTAAAACCAGAAATTGTACTCTTCCCTAATTTCAAATCATTTTGCACTTAGATTCATTCTATTCTTGGTTGATGTCAAAAAATTGGAACAAAACTTGACCGTGAGTTGAAACCTACATGTTCTTCTATCTCTATTTCTAGGTTGCTCGTGCTTTTGGGTTTTCTTTGAAATTTGTCCATTATTAGGAATACCACTTTGTTATTGACTGAGAGTTACTTCTTGTAATTGTTGAGTTTTTTTCACTTCAAAGTAGATGGGATTGTATTTTTTAAAACTCATAAGTCTTCCTTATTCGTGAAGCAACCTTTTGATCTTCTCTATTTTAGACCTTGATTCGAGAAAACTGGTAGGCTCGGCCTTGTCATTTTGAGCTGTGGTTTTGATTCCTCATGATGTTTACTTGAATCCTTGATACTTATAGCTTCAAAACGTTAAATACAATTCCCATTTTTGTTGGAACATTGTGGTCTAGTATTTGTTGTTACATCTGGCTTGTAAAAGGAAATTACATTTATTTGAATACTCTGGTGACTGTGATGAGCTTCATAATTTTTCCTTGGCCTCTGAAGCTCTAATATTGTCACTGTTATATTTCACATATGTTCCTGTGTCGGCCATAAAGTAGTTTTCTTCTTCTGTAACACATTTTGAACACTGCCTTTCTGTATTAGTTTCTTTTTCCTTAAGACAAATGTCGTCCCCTTTGCAATTGTTGAGAATATTGTGGAAATATTAGCTATGCTCTCCATATTTAACCAAAAATCCCTTCTTTATCATTGGTGGGTTTGCAGAATTCTGAGACCTTGATAAACGCTTCCATTGATCTCTGAGTAATAAGTTTTGTAACTCATTCCTGTAGAGTTAGTATTGACTTCAAAATCTGATACTGTGTTTGATGAATTATGAGTTTGTCATTCTCTGTAAGTTTCTATTGACTGTTTGACTGAGTGAAAAATCTCAAATCCATTTGAACACTAGAACCTAGATTCACTATTTATCTTTTAGAGATCTTCATCCTTTACTCTATTCAAGATAGTTATATCTTAAATCTGGGTTATTATCTCTTTCTGAAGCCCTTTACAACTGTAGATTTTACCTGAATCACTTCTCACTTCTAATGTCATCATGAGATAGCTCCTTTGTTTATCTGTAATGGCTTCTGATCATGTCATAGATGAGTACTACTTGCTTGAATGAATATACTTCAATGACATTATAGTATCTTTGTGTTCTCATATTTGCTTTATTTTGAAAACAACTTAAAATAGCTGAAATTTGTAAGATTATCTTGGAATTTCAATTCTCTTCAGTTGTTTGAGTTATAAAGAATTCTTTTTTACATTATATATTGTATTTCCTTTCATTACAGCTTTGATATGTATGCTGAAAAATCTGAAATGTTGATTTTATAAGGCGAAGCCCTGGCAAAAAAATTTCAGAATCTTTTCTTTAATGCATTTTCAGAAATAGTAGTTATATGTTCTAATCTAGAATATAGAAAGTAACACTTTTCATGCTGAACTGATATAGCAATTGAGAACTAAAAACATGATAGTTGTTTCTCTTGATCATGTAATGCTTTTCTGCTTTCTGTATCACTTATTTGATTTGCATAGTTCTTTTAAAGCATGTAGTAATTGAAACAACATGATGAAAAGTTGTAAATGTCCATTTTACATGGTGAAGCCCTATCAAAATTTTCCCAGAATCTTCTCTCTCATCTGTTTCAGTTGTAATCCCTTTTACTTTTAGCTTCAGCTTCTTGAAATCTGATTCTCCCTCTTCTTTGCAAACTGAAAAATGTACTTCTATCTTCCATTCTCTCTTCTGAGCTCTAACCTCTTCCATTTGTAGAATGTTTGCTGAACTTTGAGTTGCACTCTTCCTTCTTCTTAGCATGTACTTATGACTTATTTATTTCTCTCTTTGGTCATGAACCTTATACCTGCACACTTAGGAAAACAGTTAGGAAATATTTAGGCTTTTGGCCTCTCTTATGTCCAATTTTTTCTTTCTTTTACTTTCTTCTTTTGAGTGAAAAAAGCATGCATGCAGTTTGTCCTTCAAGTAGAATACATCTCCTACTTAGGGGAAGATTCATATGCACAAAGTAGGATAGTGTAGGAATATGGATTAACCCTGAGCTCTTTATTGATGATTTCCTTGTTTTTGCTTTTCAGGTACCATGCCTTGAGGATGAAAGGAGCTGGCAAGGAGATGCTCTACACAACGAAGAATATACAAGGAAATGATGGGTTCACTCATACTCCTTTGCTTTCTCTTTCATGCATGTGTATCTTTATTTTTAGTAGTTGTATTTTACTTTTAGTTACATCCCACGACTTGTGTGGGAAACATTTGACTCTCCTTGTGAATAAAACATTGAATTCTGTAAATGAGTTGTATATCTCTTTCTGCATTTCTGCTTTCTGTATGGATTGTATAATGAACTAAACAACTCAGTAACATAATTGAATGTCTTAATCATGAAGGAAAGAACATTGAATAGAACTTGTAACATTCAGTAATGAACTCGATTTTTATGTGATCTGCACTTATGTTTGTTGTTCCAAAACTTTACACTTCACCTACTCTGCAATTGGATGTCCTCATCAAGACAACATAACTGTCCTTCGGGGCTTGTGTTATTTTGTTGAGGATGGTCATGAAATTGTAGACTATGTGATCTATTACGTTTTGTAAACATAGTTGCAGATTTCATGTAATTTTTTTAAAATAAATTAGCAATAACGACATAATCTAATGTGATCTCCCTAGCTTAGGTATACTTCACCAATGTTATCCATCATAACAAAGTTTTGAGTTGCCCATTTTTGCACAAGTGTAAAAATTGTCAACAATTCCTTAAGGTCTTGGGTATGAATTTCTACTTCCTCTGGAGTTAAAAAGGACCCAAGTTTTAAGATTTTTGGTTCCTCCTCCGTTCGATGTTTATATCAATCATTCCCTCAATTAAGGAGACATCACCCTCCTCAAAATTAGGTGGGGCTAGTGGAAACTCCAAGTCCCCTTCCTCTTCTACCTCATAAATTTCAAGATCTCTTCTCAGAGATGACTCAATCATTGGATTCCCAAAATAAGAGGAGGAATGCGGAATTAAGGAAAAGTCTACCTCTTGACAAGTAAGATGTAATTCTACCAAAGTGTTTAAATAAGTTAAGGTTGACTCATCCCCATCGATAGGGTCCGAAGAGTCAAACTAGCCCTCAACTTCCACGTATGTCAATAATGATGCCACGCACGCTTTGCGAATCAAGGATTCAGCGTGGAGTGAAACCATGAAGTTGGTGTCCTCTAAATCATTACTTGGGGTGAAGCGTGAGGTGGAAGTTGCTATAGAGTCTGCCAGAAGGTTATGTTCACATGGAACTGCCTCAATTGATATGAAATCAAATCCCTTAGTTAGGTCCAACATGGTAGTTTTATAGAGTTGTAAGTGTTTAGCCCTAGTCTCGTATACCTCGGATACCTGATTTGTGACTAGTTGTGAATCACCCAACACCCTAATATTGAGGATGCCCATTCTCTTGGCTATAATGAGACCTAATAGAAGAGCTTCATACTCAGCCCCATTGTTTGTGCATTCAAAATTCAATTTGAAAGCAAAAGGTAAGACCCTTCCTTTAGGCGAGGTAAGGATTGCACCGCCCGGCACCGAAGCGACACTTGGCCCCATCAAAGTGGAGAGTCTAGCAATCACTTGGAAAGACAAGATGTTGAGTCATCCTTTGTAAGTTATTCTTTTATTTCGGTTACATCTACCATGCAAACCTCATCTGCTGGAAGGGAACCAGGTCCCAAAGCACGTCCCATACCCATGGAATCGAAGGGAAGAAGGATAGGAAAATCCTTTTCTAATAGTTCAACAATATTTGTTGTAGTTCCTAGCGAAACTATCTCTACAACAATGCTTTCATCCTTGAAGGCTAGAATACCCTCGATCAAACCTATAACCTCTAATTCTATCATGGGAACCAGCTTTTCTTCTAGTAACATGCTTACCGGTTTGTTTAACTGGTTGGTGGGAAGCTCAAATTTAGAGTGGACCCCTAGCCTTTTCTTCAAGTTGGCCAGGTGTATGTCAAAGGGCTTTGGATCACCCTAAGTGACAAAGACTTTCCCTAAATGTAGGAATCTGACTTCTTGGAACAGGGTGGATGGGATTTCTTTCATGTGGTGTATCCAAGGGTGACCAAGAATCATATTATAGTTGGTTTCCTGATCTATAATATAAAACTTAGTAAGCATTGTCTTGGGTCCAAGAGTGACCAGTAATACTATGGTCCCGATCGAGGTCACCTTGAGACTATCATAGCCTCTTAATGTGTTTTGCATCGAGGAGCAATTAGTCTCCCCATATCCTAACTGAAGAAAAGAGAAGGGGACGATGTTAACTGTTGCCCCATCGTCGATCATCGCACACTTCACATAGTTGTTATAGATCCAAACTTGCAAAAATAGGGTTGGATCACCTCTACGAGCTATTTCGGCATCTGTAGGCATCTTGCTTATGTCAAATACAAACCCAATATCCCTTTCGGGTTGTCTGGAGGGAAAACATCAAAGTCTATATGGTTTATCTATGCACCTCTGGCGGCGGGGTAATGTTAGCCAAATGGCTGAGACCGAGTGCTTCCAAGAGAGCGGCTCGATGAGCGGGAGAATTCTTCTAGTAGATCTAAGAAGGAAATGTGTGAAAAGGTCTTGGTTAGATCATTGATCAAGTCATAAGCCCCTATTGGCTTGCTTAGCATGTCATGAGCATTATTCGAGACAACTAGGTAAATTGGGATCGGCTGCAATGAATAGTATCTAGCTCTTGTTCTAGCGTTAATCTGGAGTTCAATGTCTAACTCAACCAAACCTATGATCTTTGTTTTTTGGTGACCATCCAAAGGAGGTGCCACCTATGGGTTTGACAAAGTTGAGGCTTCATGATCATGAGTCCCTATTATAATGCCTTTATTTGAACCATTAGGATCTAGTCTTTTCATCCTTCAAATGCATGGGGAGAGGATCATTGAAGATTCCCAATGGCATGTTCTGTGGAGACACTGGTCCCATATAGGTGTTTTGATTAGGCGCAGTTGGATTGGCCAGAAACATGTCAACAAACAACTATCTTTGGTCTTCTGGAAAATGTTGCAAAAACTTATTACAATCGTGGCAAGTTCTTGCGTCATGCCCACGGACCCTATGGAAACCACAGTATAAGTCAGGATCATAATCCCGAGGCCTTTGGTTGGTTCCTTGTTGTGGTCCAAAACCATGGTTATTGTTTGGTTGTTGATTGTTATAGTTAACACTTTGGAACCCTTGCCCCTAGTTTTGGAATTGGTTAGGGTATTGACTAGGGCTTGGGGTTGGCATTTGTCTTTATGGTTGAGGTTGTTGTTGTTGTTGGGGATGATTAAAATCCACAACGTTTATTGAGGGTGAGAAATTGTTGCTCCTCTAATTGTTGTCATTGTTATTCCCATTGTTGTTGTTATTCATTGTACATGTACGGTGGGACTAACAACATTAGGCTTTTTTTTGGTCTATGGTTACACCATCGTCATGACTCCATGATTCTTGTTAAGGATCTTTGGTCCTTGATTGTTATTTTTATTGTTGGAGTAGCTGGGAGTGTTTTGAGAAGGGGTAACTAACTTCCCATTTTCTCGTAGGTCTTATGACCACTGTCGATGGCCACTTGGTTGATCTGAAGAGCACCCTCTAGCACCTCTTCATAGCTCCTTAGCAGGAATTTTGAACCTCTTCCTTTATCTCTCTATTGAGGGAGTGGAGGAAAAAATCACAAAGTTCTATTTGGTCCATGTTTGGAGCACTTACGGAAGAGTAGAGAACATGTCGCCACCTCTGAATGAAGTGAGCTGCAGACTCGTTATGTTCTTGTTTGATATGAAGAAATTCTCTGATTCCTGTTCACAAAAGCTTGTTCATATCAAAGGCTTTGATAAACTCTAACACTAGTTGCTTGAACGAGTGTATCAAAGCCTCTGGTATCCTATAATACCAGTCGAGAGCAATACCTTCAAGTGTCTTAGGGAAAATCTTTGCAATGATTGCATCCCATGGGAGCAGCTCTCAAATGGTCATTACATAAGCTTTGATGTGGGCATTTGGATCACCCTCCCCCTTGAACTTTGGGAGATCAGGCAAGGGTCTTGGGAGCATGACTTCCCGAATGGAGAAATCTAGGGGTTCTTTGAGATATTCAGAATAAGTCCCCATTGCATATGTTTCCACCATTGAAGACCCTTGTTGGGGAGGTGGGGGCTAATGTTGGCTATTGAAATGGGATATCATAGACATTCGGTGGGGTGTATGACATCCCTTGCGTTTGTCCATATGGACCTGGGTAGGTGTACATTTCCCCCTGTGGAGATTTGGAATACATGTGTATATATGGGGGTTGACTTCCTTGATATGGAGCTGAAGGCGTGAAGCAGGGAACATCACATTTCCAGCTGGTATAGCATTTGAGAATGCACTTCCGGTTGGTGCCTATTGTAGATGACCATATGTGGCTTGAGGAGGCATACCCAAGGTACCGTCCAGTTAACAAGTCTACATGGTTTGAGAATATTCATGTAGACTGGCGGGTTCTGGGAAGTCGGTATTTGCCCATGGTTTTGTGGGTAAGAAGGAGTCCACGCTTGCCCTGCGTATGAATTTTGTGTATTCTGGGCAAGCTCTAACTCCCTGACCTTATCAACCAAAGCTGAAATGACATCACTGTTGATGGGGTGGTGCCCTACTTAGACTCCTTTGGTTGAACCCTTGAAGGTTGTTGAGGAATATGGTGTCCCGCTATGAATTGTTCATGATGTTGCCACCCCTCATTGGTTGTATTATCAGTTGGTGGTGGGGTAGCATTATTGTTTTGAAGTGGGACACTACCTTGCCCTTGTAACCTATCAAAAGATTGGTTCATTTGTTGGAATTGCTGCTCACTCCTAGCATATCATGCTAGATACTCCTCATCAAGATGGGGGAGTGGATCGGATTGCACGGTGATGGGCTATCGAAACAATACCCGAGGAGATGAACTAGTTTCTCAGTAAATGTCATGTTATTTGAACTTGATTGTTCAAGGGGGTAAGTCTGAGTGATCTGATCCAGTTCTTCGATGCACACAGAAGAACCAACATTGGTTCCCTGAAGCAGAGGATTTTGAGTGGATGAGCGGTTGTCTACCCATGTTGAAAGTGAAGGTGATTGTTGTGGTATGTTTGAATGGTGTTGGTACAAGTCAAAACCCGGGATGGGTCGACCATACTCGTCATATCCGACATATTTGGGGGTATAAGAATACCGCATAGAATAAAGGATGGATGAAATTAGAAACGTTTAGAGACTAGCTCTTCACGTCGGGTTCACCAATTTGTATGACAGAAAATCAACACGTGACCTTCTACACCCGACCTCCCGAGGTCGTGCCGAGACAACCGGTGTGGAATTTGAAATGGGAGTGAAAGTGATGGTGATGACCAAGCTAATTGGGAAACCTTATGTCTTCGACACGTAATAAGAATCTGTAAATCTAAGGCAAAGAATGCTCTCCTAACTTGAAGGGGTGTAATGGCGGGGTCTGATATGATAGCTACTGGAGACTCCAATCAATGTCTAGCTCAGCTGAGATTCTATTGGTGGGTTGTGGAATACATGGAAAGTAGCCTGCAGGTGCCTCATATGGGTTTCTAAACAAGGTCATGGAAATTGAGACAAGAGATGTAGCGGAGCTGCAGGAACTAAGGGTGATTCTTTGGTCTCATCCAGAAAGTCTTAGCCTGATCGGCTGCTATGTTTAACAATGAAAGTTATGTGATGATATCAGGTGGAAGTGGTGAGGATATGAATACCTGCGTGCATAGGCTAGTGTCGATATCTAACTGACTAGTAGGTCTATTGGGTTGTGGGACCTGTGGGTCACAACCAAAGACTCGTTGAGGCTGAGGCCCTGGAATGGTCATACATGCAGTCAAATCCTATTCCCAGGAGCAGTCCAAAAGTTGTAGGCCTTGTTAGTAAGCTATGTTTAAAGTCTCTAACTATCTTATTTTCTCTATGTATGTGGTGGGTGTGCGTAAGATTGTTAAGTGCAAACTTGTGTCAATGTCAGTTACTAACTCTGGCCCGTTGGGTTGTGGGACCAGAGGATCACAACCGTAGGTCTTTTCCTGTTGTGGACCATTGATGGTCATACAAAGTGAATTTGATTCATTTTCGGTGAATAAACTATCTATCAAATGAAATCTAAACTATATTTTTGGTGTTTTCTCAATATATAAGAACAAAACAATAAACAAGCTAATCTATGGAAATAAATATTTTTGTGCTTTTCTAACTTTTCAGACAATGCATCTAATCTAACCAACAATTTAAAGAAAACAAATAGTTGGCCGGATGTAGCTAGCTATCTATGTAGATGTGTGAATCTAAATCTAAGATCTACTCTAATTCAAATAAAATCTCTCCAACTCTACCTCAAAAGTGAAGAATAAATCATGACTCTAACAGAGCTATCATTCACCCATTATTTCCTGGCAATATTGAAGAAAACTTCCTATTGACTTGATCTACTTGTAACTATCTGATTAATTGAAATGAATTGTTTCTCTACTCTATTTGATATGCAATTTGACAAAACAAAGCAAACAAATACACAACTCCAACCTGGAAGAGCAAGAGCTTTGGCAAATCCAAAGTATGAGTATCTTGTCCCTCGTTCTTTCCTTTCTTTCTCTGAGCATTCATGTGAGTCCAAGGATGGGAATGCAAAGAAAAGCAAACAAGAGGATGGCGCTTGAGCGATGGCAGCTTGGAAGCAATCTAGGCGTAATGCAGGTAGAAGAAAGATAGCACAAGAGATCTGAACTTGGCTATGCAATTCCTAGCAAGATTATTATAGCACAACAATGCAAGATACACAAAATTCTCAGGCCCTTTACTTGAATACAAGCATGGAATATATAGGAATGGAGGCTAGAAGGTTACTTCATGCACAAGGAATTGAAGAGGTAGTTCCACTCATTAAATCTATTTAAAATAGAAGGAACTAGGAGAACCAAGCAAAATGAAGCTATTTTTAGCAAATTTGACTCATGGATGCGTTCAAAAGATAAACTTAAGTGAATCGTCGCATGTAATTTCGTGTGAAGATTCTGGAAAAATTGATCAAGACCGTTGTCCTGCGTAGGGTGGCGTTTTTTGCGCTTTGCAGGCGGCGGTTTGTAAACCTCCACCCACGCGGGGCAGGTGGTTTTGACACTTAAGGCCAAAGCAAGCACAAAATGAAGGGGAAAACTAGAAAAATGCAAGGAGAAGCTATGTAAGGCTATTTAGGCTACAAATATATACTACAAGTGGGCTTTGGAGCTCGAACACCTTCTCGAAAGGATTTTGAATCATCACTGGGGACCTTTATAACCATTTTCCCACCAATGTAGCACATACAATTTTGGGTGCGTACAATGTGACCTCCTCAAATCTTTGAGAGGGTCCCGCTTTCAATGCTCTCTATCTTAGTTAACCTTAAAACTCTTATGAATCCTATCTTTAGCAAGTCCTCATCTTTTCATGTCTCCTTAACATATGTCTCATCTCTTACTTCTTCTTCTTATTTGGGTGGGGTGTTATCACGCGGCCTCTTTTTCCTACAATTGGTTTTTTCCTCACGCAAATGTCTTCCACTTCCTCATAAAATTCCTCTTCTTCTATTCTAGAAGGGGTGGGGTCACACTCATGTCTCATGCCCACTTACTTCTCTCTTATGGTTCCTCACTATCTTAAACTCATTCTCAATATACTTCTCATTGACCAATTTAGGCTTAAGGTTAATGTACACCTTAGCCACATCTACCTTCCCAATCACCAAGGTTATATAATTTATTATAATATCATCAGATATCATTGTTTCAATATATGCAGACTTACTCGGGTAGACATAGGTATTCCAGAGCATGTGGTATTCACAGTCAATTTTATCTATATCAAATCTCAATTTGCGTGCATCCGTGAATCTATTGACATACGCTTGAGAGTATCGTGTGGTGAATGCATAAAGGAATTTTCACCAAGGACCCCATCTATCTGTCTGTAATTTAAATCTCCCAATGCATAAGTGTTGGAACACAAAAAACTTTTCTTCTCCCTCAACTATTGCATGTAAGTCCTTCGGTATGCATCACTCATACTCAAAGGCCTCGCGAGATACTCATACCATATCTCCAACCTCTGATTATAATCAACACTCATAGTCCCATGACACATGTACTTAGCAAATATTATGCCAATGACTTATTATCTTCAAGTTACTACCATGCCTTATCGTTTGGGCCATCATGAACCCCGATCTCTACGAAAACAATGGATAGAAGGATAGTGCCCTAGCTGATTTTATCCCCTTGTCCACCTCTTCAATGATGGCTTTACCTATGAATGCGAACAAGTTATACACATTCCCTCCATCATTTTTTTATTTATTGCACCCCATATTTCCTGACCATTGAACTTTTTTAACAAATGAGTAGCTATTTTGACAACAGGGTTGGTTACCTTGGCTATGGGAATTGTGTGCCCTTCTATCCGATACCCCAACTCTTCATCAGTGGCCTCCACACCCACCTCATCATCAAGGTCACTAACTATTTCTACTCCTAAAATCCTCAACCTTGTAAGTCACCCAATGAATGGTGCGGTGATTCACACTCGTTCGCCATGGTGAAGTAGAAGAAATCCTCATGGACCCTTATCATTAACCATTGATAGAGCCCCTCTAGTTTTCCAAAATAAGGCATCTCATAAACTTGCAAAACCCTAACCTTTACCAAGGTTTTCTTCCCTTCATCATCATAAAGTGGTTTGTCATTTGTAGTACACAAACCGGTCTTCTATAAGTTCTCTTTCTCAATCCAGTCTGAGTTGGTGATTATGCGGATGATTGTAATCACTCACCTTACTTATCCTTATGTGTGAATCTTAATCCCACCTCATGATCACACCTTTGAGGTATTGTATCTACAAAAATTTTCTTTCAAGCGCATCTTCAACCTTTACCTTTGTTTCATCCTTCTTTTCACTTATTTGGTCACCCCAAGTGTTCTCTTAGGTGTCATTGTGACTTTTAAAACATTTCCTTATGATCATTCAACCTATATGACTCTAAATTTGCATAATTGTAATTTTATTCTTCTCAAACCCTAGCTCCGGGAACCTTCCTTCTACACGCCTTCCACTAGCTCAAACACCCTTCCAATGGAGCTCTATTTTGGTTGTGTCCAAATCTCAATTGGTTTATTGTTCTTATATGATTGTTCTCACACTTCACACTCAAATCGCTCTTAAATCACACTTCACGGCCTAAAAATTCAACATGTAAAGTAAAAATGAATTCGGAAGCACCTCTTTTTATAGATCTTATAGGTGGTCTTATATTCCCAAAGTACATCTAAGACTTTATTATCCCAAACTTTCCTTCCAACATTAGATATTTTTGTCATTTTGTTTCCCAGAATTTTATTGAAAGCTTCAGTAGTACCATTGGCCTATGGGTGATAGGGTGTAGTCTTATGGTGTGCCACCATAAACTCTACCAATAAAATCTTGATTGCCTCATTTAAGAAATGAGTGACCCTATCACTTGTAAGACTCAACAGCATCCATACCTACTAATAATGGTTTCCCATAACAATCATGTTGTTGTAGCGGATGTGTAATCCTTTATGAAGGTGTTTCTTCCACCCACTATGTAAGATATTTTGTATAAGTTATAATGTAGTACACGCCATCGTACACGTGTGCGTGGTGAAACAGGGCCTACAAAGTCAATAGCCCATTTCTCAAAAGGTTCAAAGACTTGTAATAGGCCCCAATGACATCTCATCTCTAGTTCCTAAGTTTCCCAAGGCATTGACAATGGTCACATGTGTTGACATGTTCTTTAGTATCCTTATATAAAGTTTCCCACCACAATCCAGCCATCAGAATTTTGTGAAAGGTAACATCGCTCATATAATGGCCTCTTGAAATTTCACCATGAGCCTCTTCCATAATAGCCTCATGTTCATGCTTTAGAACACACCGACACAAAACCTCATCATGACCTAGTTTATACAAATCTCATCCAATCAATTGGTAAGGTATCACGTGTATTGTAAGTTGTTTCTTCTCTAAAGTATTCATTCCCTCATACGCATGTCCAGTGCGCAAGACTGTTGCAATATCTTCCAATTTTGTGGGCATGCGGTTTAATCTAAATAGTTGTGCATTTGGCATTGTATCCTCAATGCTCTGTGCATCCTCACTAGAATTGATCCTTGACAAATGGTCAAGCCCTGAATTACTTTTTCCTAGTTTTACAACAATTGTAAACTCAAACTCCTGAAATAGTAGTATCCACCTACAAATGTTCCCTTGAAAAATATGATTGTTGACTAAATACTTGAGTTCCATATGATCTGTAAAGAAGAAAAACTATGTTACTAACAAGTATTGTTTGAATTTGTGTAGTGCGTGGATCATGGATAAAGCTTCACAACAATCAATAGTTGTATAATTATGTTCCCACAAGTGTCAACTTCCTACTTGTAAAACAAATAGGATGGTCCATTATTCCTTCTCCTAGTTGTGCTAACATTGTGCCAATTTCCATCCCATAAGCATCAACATTAACATGAAAGGGTTTATTCCACGAAGGAAAGCGTAAAATAGGTGTAGTAGCATGCTTTTCCTTTAATGTGTTTCAAACGCTTGTTGTTGCGTATCATACCAATAGAATTTCCCCTTAGCCTTTACTAGTAATTCCAAAGGCACGGAAATCTTTATCTATTCCTTAATAAATTTCCTGTAACATTGTGTATGTCCCAAAAATCCATACACTTCACTCTGATTATTAGGTTCTTCCAAACCCAAGATCATAACAATCTTGGTCGGATCTACCAAAAACTTTGTTTACAAATAATATGCCCCTACAACGTGTCAAAGCATGTTGTAAAGATGCACTTCTTAATATTAAGAGAGATGTTCAATTGCTTACACCTCTCAAACATGAGCCTTAGATTCTCACAATGGTCTTTGACCAAACCATATAATGTCTAATCATCCAAATATACCTATAAAAACTTATGAATGAAATCTTGAAAAGCTTGCACCACAATGCGTGTGAACATTGTTGGTGCATTCTTCAATCCAAAGGGAATTATTTTGTATAAAAAATTCTCCACTCCGTGGTGAAAGTTGTCTTATCTTGATATTCCTTCACTATGCGCACCTAGCGATAACCTTGGTGATAACTAGAAAACCCATCTATAAAAGATTAGATCTCATGCCCTACAACTCCCTCAAGGATCTCCTCTGTAAATGGGGTAGGGAAAGGAAAAATAACACTTGAAACATTTAATCCCTTATAGTCCACACAAATCCTTATCCTCCCATCCTTTTTAATATTGATGACCATGGGACTAACCCATTCAGATTCCTCAATGGGCTCAATTATGCCTAGACTTGATCATTTTATCAATTTCTTCCTTAAATTGACCTGACATGCATATTAGGATTCATCCTGTAATGCCTCTTCCTAATCGGGCATGCACCTTCTTTAAGTTTTATTCTCATTTCACCTAAATAAGGGTGTACTCCTTTTAACTCATGATAGCCTCATGGGAATAAGTCTTGAAAGTCACGCAAGAGTTCAATAATATTAGCCACTTTTTGCTCGACGAAGTAATCACCAATAATGGCCTCATTAGGCTTTGTATTTGTGGCGACATTAACCTTCTTAATTTTCATAAACTCATGATACGTGTGTGCCTTCACATCTATTATGTCCATCACCTCATGTGTACCTTCATTATAGTTAACATTTAGGTTATTTTCCTTGTCACCCTCATCATTTATTGTGCACACTAGTTTACCCTTTTCCTTTTCTTCTAAGGTGTGGACCATTTCTTCTTCCTCAGTCTCTTCAAGGTCAAGGCACACCTCTAGATCCAACTATCCAAACATTTCTAACAGAATATCCTAAGATTTTTGTTATCTTCCAAATATAAGGTGCTTCATAATCTATATGATTCATGACCAAAAACTTAGTAGAAAAATAATCAAAAGTATGGATCATACCTAAGATCATCTTTTTGTCAATTAGTTGTTTCATGTGTTAACTCTACATGTACAAACCATGTACACATATCCACTTAAAGTGGAGTAGAACTTATGCACCCAAAGGGATAGTGGCAAGTCCTCCCTGCCCATCCTTCCAAAGTTTCTCATAATGTCGGACGTGATGTGAGGCAAGGGACTTCCTATGAAATACGCATATTTGGGAAGGTACATTACTCCTTAGGAACCTAGTAGAAAAGATGATTCTCACTTCTCACCATTCCAATAGGTTGTCTCTATGTGTTTCCCACCAGTGCGTGGATGTCCACATAGAGCATATATGAACATATTTATTTTGTCTCCTTCATTCTTCCACTGGGCTTCCATGACACAGAGAAATACATCAGGGTTTCTCTCACCAATGTACTAAGGTACATGGTTATAACTCAAGCGCCCAACCATGTGTGGCCTATTCATATGAGTAACTGTGTTCTTAACCTCTCACCCAACTACTTCATATGTTTCATTTTCTCATGTGTCATACGCAAACATGTGGTATCACTAACCGACCGAGCATCATCCCACATTATCACTCCTTTCTTGGATGGCTCGGTTATATCAGGGTCTTTGATTGTGCATGGATATATCTTATTCAAGTATTCTTCGCTCAAAGGTTCAACATATGGAGCAGCCTTTACATTATTGAAAGGTATAATGACGTAATCTTCCTTGTTCTCAAAGCTAATGTACCCCTTGTTGAAGTGCAAATCTACATTTTTGCATATCACGATAGGCACCTGGTAATGCTGGGAAGCTATTTGCTTCAAGCAATCTCTAATACTTCAAAGTCCCCTATAAAATTGTCTCCCTAAATTGTAATGTTTTCATCCTTTAGTGCTCCAATAGGATTAGCCCTAGTTCTATTTGTCATATACAACACATTTGAAGAAGGCTATAATGGTGGTCTTCCCATATGATTCCATGCATCCAACTTGAGTACGTTAACCTCCACACCTATATCTATTAGAATGTTGCTAAGAAGTCATCCATCTATGACATCATTTAGTGTAATATCCTTATCATACTCATGATTATGTAGGGGAAGATTTGCATGGAGTATCTTCCTCTTGTGCTCATTACCTACGCACAATACTTTTCTCTCAACCACTCTCCTAACAAAGGGATTATGTTCTCTTGGCACAACATTCGATAGACCTACTTCAAGTCATCTATGTCCTTGAACGGGATTTCAACCTTCTTTTATCATTCCATCACATGTGCTTACTCTTTTAGGCTCTAAATTTCTTCTTACATATCCCTGATAACATCTATAGTTTCTAGTAAACCTCTTTTTGATGTGCAACATCAGGGTAATTGGCATTTATCACTTCTTGTTTTGTTATAGTTGGCTTATACTTGAAGGTTCAAGTGTCCGCAAACCTCAGTTCTTATAGTAACTAAAATAGGTTGTAACTTAGGGGTAGGTGTTATCTTTAACAACCATAAATCATCAACTACATGTTGCACCTTAATCATTCCGCATGCCCTTGTCTTTCTTGTGTTGTTTGATCATGTGCTCATATAAGTCAAGGCATTCTTCAAAAATGTTTTATTTTCCACACCATGAGCAAACCACATTCGAGGACACTCACACCGATAATGATCAAAATCCACATGTATATTAAGTTCCTCTAGGAAATCCTCCTTTGCCACCGTAAGACCTCGACCTCTATATCCCCCACGAAAGCCTTTATTCCTTTTATCCCCATTATTTTACCCTTCATTATGTTGTTCTCCTTGTTCCTTAGATCCACTTGCCACACTAGTCTGGCACACACCAGTCTTCAATGGCTTCGTGAATATGATCAATCAATCTGGATTCAATGATGTCATGGTATGAGTTTTGTAAATCTTACATTACATAGACACATTCTTTCGATTAGCGTGCTATAAGAGGGGACATCTACTCACATCATGGTCCAAATGACAAATCTAACAATCTAATAGCATGGCACACACCGAATTGTGAGGATAGCTATCCTTAGTGTGTCCTTTAACCTCGCAATTTGTACACCATATTCCATTATGCGTCTCATGAGCTGAATTAGCAAAGAGCTTCTCTAACTGTTTTACCATGGCTACAATTTGTGCCTCTAAACATGGGATTATGCCAGTGTATACACTTAAAAATACTTCAGCGTGTAGAGTTGCTTCCAAGGCATCATGTGGATAAACAAAATTCTTATGAGATAGTGCCCTTCTGAATGGAGTCAATAATCCATCAACAAACCATTGTGCATGTTAACTAGGATGTATATCATAAGACAACTTTGACAACAAAGTTTTAAAACACGCGTCATATTCCCTCATGCTCTCTGATAAGCCTTGCTTAATGTCCTTAAGTACGTTGATACTTTTCTGCTCAAATTTTGGGATATGGAACTCAAGGCTAGAAACACAGAGTATAAAGCATTATAATCCACAACAATATGATGCAGGTCATACTTTTGTACCAACTATGTGCACACCCCTTGAAGTAGTAGTAAAACTTGAATTATTTTTCTATTTGAGGTTGTGATTCCTTTAGCGCCATATCAGTTCACACATGTGCACATGATCTACAACATCTTCAATACCTCTATATTCTTACAAGTGAAGATACATTTCATAGTAAACTTTATGTGGTTGATGGGTGTGTGGACCTTGTCTACCATAACCCCGACTAGTATTTCCTCCACCACAAAACCAATCCCACCTCGATCCTACTTGATCCTCCCTGTAGAAAGTAATGGGCCGGTGGATGTACTTCCTTGTGTCCCATTTTAGGTATTAAATTGAACTCCCATATTATGTAAATTTTTAGTATTTCCATATGTATTCCCAATGTTCTACGCACCCACACCCTGTCCCGATGACATGCCAGAAAATATTTAACCAATCGAGCCCCCAAAAAAAGATGATGTATGTGCTACCATAGGTATATGTGTTGTCTAATGTATTTATGTATTCAAAGGAAAGTGATATCTACCTATAGGTACCAAATTACCTACACTGCCCACTTATCAATGATTACTTCTAGAACTAAAACACCGAGCACAAGGGCTATGTCACCCGGTGGGGTTAGATGCGCACATGTGGTCCTCAATATTTCCTCCTCTGATGTGCTCTCATCATAAGTCAAAGGGATTATCAATTTTTTTTCCTAAATAGGGAGAGCTAGATGCTCCGGCTCCACGTCTTCCACGTGAGCTTTAAATCCTTCGTGAGACATCATCCTCCACAAGTCCACGGACTCCTCAATATCGTGCTTCTTCACCAATTCCATCTCTTGCACTTTATTATACTTAAGTCACCTTTCTTCTCACTTTATTTCTATCGCAAGGTCCACCATCTTTCACCACACTACTCATGCTCCTGCGCATGGGGCTATGTTTAGCTAGCCATAGGTAGGCACTCTAAACTCAGCACCACCATCAAGATCTTAATTTCCAAAGGAATAACGCATATATAAGGTCCTCTATGATCATGCAAGAATTCAAACTCGGTGACCTGGACAAGAGTATGTATAAATAGCGTACTCCAAAGTATAAACACAACACCATCCCACCAATGATCTACAACACATGCATCAAAAAGGGTCTAGTAATCTTCGCCGTCCAAACCCTTATCTCCGTAACTCCAGCTCTTCTTTGATGCATATGCAAATAATCACTTATATAATTATATTAGAAATAAGTTGAAAAACATCTCATATAGCTCATAATAAAGGTTATCTTCCACCCAAGCGTGTTGAAAGGAGTTAAAACCATATTGTAAGTCGGGTTAAACAACCCACTTGAGAACCATGACAACCTAGGTTTAGTTAGAAAATTATGGAATAATTTTTTTAAAGGTGTTTCCCAAATTAGACAAATAAATTATGATAATTATAATGATTACTGATTTCACATTATAGAGCAACAAGTGCAATAAGTCCACACCTAGCTCAAATATCTCTAGGGATTACTTTGTTTACTGATTACATTGACATTTAGCTAAATATTCCTTGATTAAAAATTTTAGGGTTAAGGGACCCAAAACAATTAAATACCCTAGGTATTTAATTCCACAAGGTCAAGACTAGAGCAGGGTTTAATTGTAGTGAGAAAGGAATACATACTTAAAATCAACAGAGTAAGGTCTCACTTACCCACTCCCAGAACTTGATTTAGAGTGTCTACCACCAAGTTGTTAAGCAACGGCCACCACTATTGATAGGTTTTGGAACAACTCAAATCCACAAGAACAAACTTCTCTTTTATTAACAATTCTCAGAGGTCACAAGGTCCAAAACTTAGGGCTAGAAGTTTTAGTTAGGTTTAGGGAGCAATTTACCCCATACCCACTCTCTATAAGCTCAGAGTTTCAATTGGATTTTCTCATACCTTCTTAACACTTCCAAAATTTCCTAAACCATTCCCAATGGATAGGAAATTTTCTCACCTTTCCGGTGATATAAAGAAGTCCTCCTAACTCCTTACAGAACTCAAGATATGAGCAAGCGGAGTCTATTGGTCAAATTTTCCCCAAGGGGACACGTGTCAAGAGGAGGGAAATCCCCTTTGGCGGGTTGGCGGGTCGCGGGGCGGCTTTAATAAATTTTCCATTGCGTGGGAGAAAGTCAATAAAAATCCCATGCTTCCACGGGTCCTCCAGGGACACGTGGCGGCCTGCGAGTCGTCACGGGAAATAAGGGAGGGGGGGCGGAAGGATTTGGGGCATTTCACCCAAAGAAGAGAAAAGCCAATTAGCACTCCCATGCCCACGGGTCCTCCAGGGGACACGTGGCGCGCCAAAATCAGGGACACGGGAGAAGAGAGAAGGATTGGAGCCATGCGGGGTGATTCGGAAATTTTACCAAAGAAAATTTTCCAAAGGCCCAAACAAAATAAAACAAAGGGTTCTCCCTCCTCTGCTGATGCCCCAAGGTGCCCATGTGGTGCCCTGTTGGATTGGTATGGGCCAGCGGGGTTAAAATGAAATTTTTTTCCAAAATTTTAAAAAGATCAAAGGGCAAAAAATATGTCGCACCTCCGCTTGCCAATGCCCGTGAGGACACGTGGCAGCCTCTGATTGGCTATGGGCTGGCGGAGGAAAAAGGAAAAAAATTTTCCCAAACCAAAATTTTTCAAAAACTTTTCTAAGGCCAAAATGATGGGAAATTTTTGGGTTGCGGGCCCGCCAGGGAAAATTTTCCAAATTTTCCCGCCAAGGCACAAAAACTTCAAAGTGCCATAACTTTTGCTAGGAAGCTCAGTTTTGGGCAAATGAGGACTTTTTGGAAAGCTCTCGATGCCCTCTTTGCATATGAAACATAAATTTTACATTTTGATAAGTTTTTAAGGGTCAATTTTGCAAAAATGATCTGCAGGCTTTTAATTAGTGAACTAGTAATTTCCAACTTTCAATTTTGATTAAATTAGATCTCCTCCTTCACTCAACATGTCAAACAGACATGGAGGATTGGTCTAGGGAGGGTTTAGAGTGTTTTAGGAAAGTAATTTTGTTCAATTGATTCCAATTTTGAATTTTGTCCAACAAATGACAGAATTGGTTGAGAAAGAGATTAAGCTCAATTTTGCAATGTACACTTTATCTTCTTAAGTTTCCTTTGTCAATTTGAATTCCTAAATGTCTTAGCAAGCTAATCCATAACATTTTAAGTTGATTATTAAGTGCAAGTCTGAACTATACATTTTTATTAAAATGAATTACCATAATACAGTTTATAACAATGATTTTTTTCTTTTAAGTCTGTATATCAATTTTATCATTTAAATGTGGCATATAGTTTCTAAACTAATCCAATGCATTTAGTTGTTTCTAAACAAACTTTTCCAAGTTAAATTGTAAAATCTGATGTCCAAATTTAATATATTTCAAAGGAGACAATGCAATATAATTCTTACACACACATTTCTTCTTTTTCCTTCTTCTTTTAAACAAGATTCCAATCCCAATTTGATATTTCCCATTTTACCACAACAATGCAAATGAGAAAAGTGAACTTGCAATTCTTATTGACTTTAATTAAACAAACTTTACATATTTCAATGTTGGAAACCAATAACAATCATTTAATTTATTTCTTTCCAATGTATAGAGAAGAATGTAAGTGTCTTTCACATTTCAAATACCAATCTTTCTTCATCAATACAAGTATTTTCTCATTGCAATTAATTATACAATTCATCCACTTCAAAGTGGGAAGGATCACAAATGGATGGGTTTCACAAGGGAATTTGATCAAACCGTATTTTCTTTTGCTCCGGGACAGCAACATGCTCCATTTATTTTTCTCCAAATTTATCACAACAAAGAGGGGGAAAGGCAACGCTCTCCACCCAACCAAGACATCCAATGAAAGGAGAAGCCTTCCTTCATCATTGGCCCCCGAGCCCCAACCAAGATACAATAAAAGGTGCAATTCAACCATGGCAACAATTGGCTTCCACAACACAACATTCTTTCACACATACATTTCAATATAAAACATAACTCAATACAAAATAGCAGTTTACAACTGCAATAGCAAACATTCAAATCACAACTCAGGCTTGATCATGCAAGCCAAAGGAGCAAGGACTATGGGGGAAGCTACTTATGCCTCCCAATTGGGAATTGGGCATCCACCAAATAATCATACCACCAATATAACATATCATAACCCATAAACCTTATGCCTCCCAACCCCTCCTTATGCCCCCCCCACAAATTTTCCCTTATGCCCCCACAAGTAAGAAATGCAAGCTATTTCTTTTCCATGGTGGATCCCAAACCCAAAACTCCCTCCACAAAATTTTGATGCCCATGGCATTTCCCTTATGCCCCCCACAAGAATTCCCCATAGCCTTCTCCTACACCATTCCTAAGGTAGTCTACCCAACCAGCCAACAAATAAAACAATGCATGCACCATACACACAACACAATAAGAAAATAACAGCAATAAGGAAGAAATAAACTCCTACCTCTCCATGGAAGGATTTTCTCCACACAACAAGCTTTGAATGTCAAAAACATAGTCCCAAAACAGCAGTGCCAAAGTATCAAATGCTCTCCAATTTCCTCCAAATCAACAAGAGCTCTAATCACAGAAAAATGTGCCCAAGGATGCATGCAAAACACAGTCCAAAATAGAAAGCTCCCAAGCATGCAAAGCTATCTCCAAAACTTCCTTCAAAAACCAGAGCTCCCACAAGAAAATGTGCCCCAAGGAAGAATGCAAAAAGGTTCAACAACCCAAAACAAGAAGAGAGTTTGAATTAAATAGAAGAGGGAGAGAAGAGGATGATGTGGATCCATGTAGGATGCCACATCACACATCCTCCAATTCAAACACAAAAGACAAAATTCCATTCTCCCAAGCACAATAAATGAAATGACAAATTAACTTACACACTCCAAAAGAGCCCACACCTCAAGGGACAACTATTTAATAAAATGTAAGAGAGTGCAATCCAAAACAAGCAACATGATGAATAAAATGCATTTAAAAGTCACAAATCACATCTCCATCCATAAGTATGGTTGGTATATTAAATTTAGAGGCATGGGACAAGTTTTACTTGTCCCACAAGTCTCCAAAAACAGCCCCCAAGGTCAAATTCGAATTTCCATGGAGGTGGAGTATTTCATACTCCAAATCTGACTTACACAAGCTCTTACAAAATTAAATACAACAGCCATCAACTCTTATAATTACTTCCCATATCCCAATTTGATTTATTTAAAGTTTAACTATATGATTCCCACATTAATCCATCACAATTTTAATTAATTTAAAGGAAAGGAACACATTACTTAATAAAATACATACAACAATAATAAAAGGAAACACATTAATAAAATACACAAACCCATGGTCACATGTAAAGGTAATCCCCCCATGGGAATCCCTAACAAAAATACACACACACACAAAACAAGTTACCATGGTGACCGTGTTGAATTCACCTAGAATTCCATTTTGGTTGGTCTCCGATCCCCGATGTTTGTTGTGATATTTAAACCTGCAAAACACAAATACCTCCTTCGGCCTCATGGCCATATCAGAACATCCAAAATGAATATATAATATAATCACAAAATCATCTATACATATGAATCACAACAATCATCAAGGCAATCAACAAAATCATTTACAATTTATATCGACAACTATGTCATCATCAAAATTTTCCTTTTCTAGGTTTATTCATAATCTCCAAAATCACACGTCTGAATAACTTCCATTAAACATCCATGCCAATAGTATATCATCATCCACATATGAGTGTCTCTAATAATCACCATGCATTATATATAATCAGATTCAACAATAATCTAGGATCTGACATCTAACACCATACTAAATCAAACTATTAAAATATTTGTCATAGTCTACAGTATCATGATCAGTAATAAAAGGTGCCAAAGGAAAGTGGGCACTACATCCCCCTCCCCTTAGACTCGAATTCCTCCTGGAAGTCACAAGAACAATGTGGGAACAATGCAATAGAGAAAGGATCATGCCCTTTTTGGAATTGCTTTGCTTCAACGAGTGTGGGTCTACAGAACTCAAGTTTGGTCCAATATAATTTAACAAGAAGAAGGGAGATTGCAAGGGATGAGTTCTAAACTTTCAGCATGCAAGGCTACGAACATAAGAATCTAAGGAGTAACTTTACGCTATCAACAAGATACCACACATAACAATATAACAAGAAGAGTTCTCAAAAGATCATCAAGAGTAACCACCAAGGAAGGGAATTACAGGGAAAATTTCCATAAACTTGAGATGACCACACAGTTTCCCACTGATACACATACCACACTAATAAAAGTTAAGGTTTCTACATGTTTAAGCCATGATTTCAAGGTTCGTTGTCCATACAAGGCTAGAAAAATCAACTATGACCAATTTTGCACGAGAAACAAGTCTACACAAGGTCCCACAAATTGAGATCACACAAGATGAGGTTAATCAACAAGGACACCTAAATCAGCAAAACATTTACAATCAAGGAACTATTCAAGGAAAGAACTTCTATAACTCAAGAGGGCACAATTAACTTTTCATGGTAATGCAAGCGAAGTCAAGACCACAAGGTTTTCCTATAGTCTGATTTTTTTACACTTTGTTTTAAGAATCGCGCACACCAAACAACCAAATCTAAAGAATTCAACCATATATCAAAAGAAGTATATATCTATATATATTTATATCTCCCCTAGCAACTAACATATCAATACAAGTTCCATACCATATAGCACAATGGGATTTATTTATCTTATTTCCTACTCAAGCTCGGAATAACCATAAAGAGAGCACAAGGAACACCAAGGACCACTCAAGGTTGCTAGGGAGAAGAGCAAGTAACAAGGGGTCCAATCAAATCCAAAGGTGAATAATATCATCTTGCACTTTCCATCCTAATGGGAAGAAGGGCTTCAACAACAAGGTGACCCAAGAAAATATGAAGAAAAGAAGACTTCCCCAAGTTATTCTATATCCTTAACATATGTTGCCTTAAAATTACAATACTTAGGTCTCCAAGGACAAGATAACACGCAAGGAGGTTGCTTCTCAAACAATAGATAAGTCTCAATCCAAAAGGACCACAACTCACATCCGTCGAGCTACGGGACGATAAGGGTGTGACGACCCAAAACTCCCACAAGAAGGCACATACATCCATGGACAAGAAGTAATAAGCAACTAGAACACATTACTATCCACCGGGTGTTTCACAATTTAGGTAGGTGACAAAACTACGAGTTTGACTATATATTGCACTCAAACACATAAATTTTACCCATTTTGTAAATCAACTTATTAAGTCAAAAGTTATAGCTTTGCTTGATAAGAACATTCCTTTCATGCTCCCTTAGTTACAAACTTACTTCTATTATGACATCATAGTTTTACGTTATAAAGAGCACCACTAAGGTGGGTGTACGATGGAAAAGTGACATGCGTATAGAGCATGGGAATCTACAAGTACCTCTTCCTCATACCCGACCTCCCAAGGAGTCGTGTCGAGACATCCGATGAATGTTTGGATGTGAATAGATATAGACAAGCTAATCGAGGTAATCTTATATCCCTTAATGTAATAGCGGAATTTACGAATCTAAGGTGAAGAAGGCCCTCCTAACTTGAATTGGTGTAATGGTTCATTCGGATTTAATCAACTTTGCTGATGAGGCTCCAATCAATGTCGAACATTCTTATGAGATCCTATTTCTTGGTTGTTGGATACGTGGGAAGTGACGTGGGAGCTTCAGATATATCTCAATAAGGTCATGAAAGTAGTGATAGGTGGTTTAATGTATTTGTAGTGAACTATGGGAAACTGGTGAGCCGAGAAAATATTATATTGATTGGCTTCTATATTTAAGACGGATAATTGTGTGATGATATCAAAGTGGGAGTGGTGAGGATCTAAATACCATTTGTTCATAAGTCGGTGTCAATACTTAATTGGTTCAGAGGCCCGTTGGGTTGTGGGACCCAGGGATCACAACCGTGAACTCGTTGTTGTTGTGGACCTATTATGGTCATGTGAAGAATCAATCCCTTCTCCCAACTATCCAATAATCATATGCTTTTCGGCCTCTACATTTAGAACTAGAAGTTTTATGATTTTTTCGGAGTACAACAGTGTTCGGAAATCGAATACGTAAGCTAGTGTCTATGTCAATGAGGAGGTCTCCCATGTTAAAGGTTGTGGAACCAAAGGATCGTAGCCAAATGTTTTCTCTTGTTCGAATCTCTTGCATGAATCATTGGATGTTTTATCAAGGCAATCTATAGTTTGGATGGTTTGACCAAAATGTGTAAGCTTTATCATCTTCGATATTTAATCCTCTTAAGCTACTCACTAATTGCTTGTAAGTTTGTTATTTGCTCGAAAGACTCGTATCCAAAGGTCCTAATCTATATAAGCTAAGGTCAATGGGTAGATTTGGTTGAGGCACTATTCGGGTTCAAATATATATTCTCTAGGCTCTCAGGTAAACTGTGATTTGTCATCAAAATGATTCTAACTTTTAACTAACATTTAATAAACTCGATTTAAAAAGAGGTACTTACACTATGTAAGCATCCTTCTATTTTTGTATTTTTTTCTGCCATGGGTTCTGAAAGATGTATTTCAACGAAATTAAAGAATAGCTACTCTAGTATTTAGAAAATGAACAACTAATCTAGTAACAGAATAAAACAAGCAAGGTAGCCTGGTATGGCTATTTACCTGTGCAGTTGTGATTTTATCGTAAATATCTAAGCAACTATATATTCTAAATTAGAAAGACTCTCGATCCTACCTCAGAAGTGAGGAATGAATCACAGTTTCTCAGAAACTATCAATCCCCACAGCTTCCCTGGCAATATCGAAAGCTAGATTTAACTGAAATGAAATGATTTACTACTCTATTTGATATATTATAACTAGAACTTTGATAGCTCAAAAACTCGGCGTTTTGTGCATGCTGGTAAATCTAGTTGTGTGTGATTTCATCCCCTCGGTGTGATCTCCTCATTCCTTCATGTCCTCGTGAATCCGTAAAAGCGTGTATATGATAGTATCACTGCAAGATGGTATTCAAACAATGTGAGCTTTGGATATAGACCAAAATACAATGCGAGTAGGAGAGGGATAGCGCAAGTGAAGCAGAGCTTGACTATGCAATTCCTAGCGGGATTTATCGAGAATATAACACAAAGTGCTTTGAAAGTTTGAAACTATCCTTGTGACAAAACAAAACTGCAACTTTTAATGGATTCTAGTCTAAAATGAAGCTATTCTATGTTAAACTCAGGTTGTATGCAATGCTGATGAAACAAGACCTAAAACAAGAAGATGATATGACCTCTAAAATGCCAACAATGGAGGCAAAACATGAAACTTGAATTCTAAGCAAGGAATTGAAAAACTAAATAAGAGAATTGAGAGGATGAGTGGCCATTTGCTGGAAAACAAGCTAGCTATTTATAACCAATGCATTTACTGCAGAGGGTAACTCCCATTTGAATTATTTTACTATAAACAATGGAAAAACACTATTATCAGGGAACCAAAAACATTAATGCAAGCCAAAGTGGTTGAAGAAAGCATGTAAAATCCAAGATTTATGTTTGACGTGATCATCGAAAGGATCTGGAAAATGCGTATAGGACCGCCGCCCTATGTATGGCAGCGGTCACGGGACGCTGCCTATACATTGCAGGTGGCGGTCGGGACCGCCGCCACAGTGGTGGATTTTCATCAAGACAAAATGCAAAGAAAAGAGGGGGGAAAGGGCAAAACAAAGCATGCAGAGGTTGAGTGGGGCATGCGGGATATAAGCGTATACTTGGTGAGCCTTTCTAGATTCCGAACACCTTGTGAGGAGACCTGTATCATCATTGGGGCATGTGTAACATCATTCCGGTGGTGTAGTACCCTACAATTTTGGCTACGTATAGTGGGCATGATGTCTCACCATTCTATATAGGCAAAGAGCATTTAGTTTACTTGCAAGGAAGGTGGGTGGAAAAAGGTTTCCTTTCTATTCTCCTACATGGTTTTTTTATTTCTTCTATTAATCTACCAAGGGTATAACAAGGATCACTTCCCTTTTCTATGCTCCAGTTTATTTGTTAAGTTCCAAGGTCAAACCTCCTTAATTATAGTTTTATGGTGTTTTGGTTGAGTCATCTTATCAATCAACTTTTGATGAGAAGGAAGGTTCAAACACATCACAACATTACTTTTATGGGAATGAGATACAAATCAACACATCACATTTTGATTCTAAAGGAACAAGAGACATTCAACATAGAAAACACACTATTAATTTTTGTAAGGACTAGGAAACAATGAACCAACATGAATCACACCAAGATTTCAAAATTTCACTGAATAATTTCAAGCATCATTAAACATTCTTAGTGGGTCTCCGCAAGTCTCACAAAGAAATTTTCAAGGAAAGCTCATTAAAGAGGTAAAATCTTACTTTTACAAATCTATTTGGGTTTAACAATCAATTCTCATGTCCTCACAAGATATCACCAGCCAAGCAACTAGATGACAATGCAACTATACTCCAAGGAACCACATCCACACAAAAATGCATCCAATGCAATGGGGCAACCAAATAATTTACCAAAACATGAACTAAAAAAGCCAAGAGTTACATTTTTTTTTTTTAAAAGAGGAAGTACCATATAAGCACCATCGAGATTAACTATTAAGATCTACCCAACTAACATCTCTAAGAGAAAGGTCCAAAAGACCCAAAGCATCCATAAATGTTTCCAAGTAACCCAAAGATTAATAGGTCATAGAATGTTATTCATAGTAAAGGAATTTTAAGGTGTGTGTAAACTTATTTATAAGTCAAGAGGGTAAAACAAGTACACTTAAATAAACACACTACCTGAAAGGCTTAAATCTATCCATAATTACCAAGATGCATACATTCCATGAGTCAAAACTTTCTATGATGTAACTAGGAACCCAAGATACAATTTAACATGCCATCGATGAAAAGTCACTATCAAAACAAACATTTTCCAGTAACATTTATAGTCAACCAAAGGCAATCCAATCCTAACAAAATCTAAAAGTCCATAATTAAACACTTCTACTCCGACGAGGGTTAAGCTCTTACCAGATTGAAATAGAATCACCACTACCACTGTCAGACTACCCTCTAGACCACACTACATGACAAACTTTCTTTCTAGCAAGGTCAAGCAACAAAAAGGGTTGCTCTAAGATCTTAGACACACTCAAGGTTCCATGCATCCATAACCAAGGCATGACTTTAAGCACCTAAAAGGACCTTCAAGACACCAAGGTGTACCCCCATACGACAATTGTCACCATACATGAAGCATAGAACCAGCTCAACAACATGCAAGAAGGAAAACACGTAACGTTTAGCCAAGTAGCCAACAACATCATGAGCTCCGAGTCATCAATCAAATAAAGTCTAAGAAATATCGGAAATCAATAAAAGTGGCTAAGTAGCCGCATTGCAACATTTGAAAATTCTTGCAAGAATTATAAATAAATAAAAGATTCTCAGAGCTTCTCAATCCAATCATAAAATAAGATGTCGGTCCTTGATAAAATACACAAGATTACGAATGTAAAACACAAAAGTTAACACCACATTCACTCCATAGCCTTTCATGGCACCAATAGGGGTACTCTGCCTCGAGGTTAGTTCCAAGAACACATACACAGGATTGGGTCCTAGACGACACCTAGACTTAGTGTCCACCCTCGCATATGGGTAACAACAAGGAAAACTGACAACCAAACCCTCTTTCTTAACCACTCAAGGAAGGAAGCTCTAAACAACTTCTAATTAACTCTTCCGACCTAGAACACAACCACTATTGTTCAACCACAAGGATCAATCATAAAATTTATCATTTCAACAACTCCAATAAGGAAGGGTCTCAACAAAGGGCTTAATGCATCATATAATTAAATCAAGTTTTAGGGCTTGTAAAACAACACATTTTCAAAAGGGAACCAAGTTTTCATTATACTAGAAGTTCACAAAATTCAATTTAATCTGACATTCTTAGTTACTCCGGTTTAGAAAAAATGTCACTAAGCAAGCACAACAACTCAAACAACTTATTATTTTATTATCATTTTAATTCTAGCAGTTCAAATGAACAAAGTAATGTAATATTTCTTCATACTTATTTCTTCTTCAATTTTCAAACAAGTTTGTTTTCTTAGATTCAAAAGTGTGTTAGGTTTATAGTTCATGTCTCAAGTTTTCTAGTGTGCCCAATGGTCCAAGCTTTGAACCACTACTCTGATACCAAGTGTAATGCCCGGTTAAACAACCCACTTGAGAACCATGGACAACCTAGGTTTAGTTAGAAAATTATGGAATAATTTATTTTTTTTAAAGGTGTTAGGAGTTAACAACCAAAGTCTCAAAGACAATTAAATTCAATGGATAACCTTTTCCCATTATAATAATTACTAATTTCACATTATAGAGCAACAAGTGCAATAAGTCCACACCTAGCTCAAATCTCTCTAGGGATTAATTTGTTTACTGATTACATTGACATTTAGCTAAATATTCCTTGATTAAAAATTTTAGGGTTAAGGGACCCAAAACAATTAAATACCCTAGGTATTTAATTCCACAAGGTCAAGACTAGAGTAGGGTTTAATTACAGTGAGAAAGGAAACATATTTAAAATCAACAGAGTAAGGTCTCACTTACCCACTCCCAGAACTTGATTTAGAGTGTCTACCACCAAGTTGCAAAGCAACAGTTACCACTGATAGGTTCTAGAGCAATTCAATTTCACTAGGACAAACTTCTCTTTTATTAACAACTCTCAGAGGTCACAAGGTCCAAAACTTAGGGCTATAAGTTTCAGTTAGGTTCAGGGAGCAATTTTACTCCCATACCCACTCTCTAATAGGCTCAGAGTTTCAACTTGATTTTTCTCATACCTAACACTTCCAAAATTTCCTAAACCATTCCCAATGGATAGGAAATTTTCTCACCTTTTCCGGTGATATAAAGAAGTCCTCCTAACTCCTTACAAAACTCAAGATATGAGTGGGTGGATTTTTAGGGGTCAAATTTTCCCAAGGGGACACATGTCAAGAGGAGGGGAAATCCCCTTTGGTGGGTTGGTGGGTCATGGGGTGGCTTTAGAAACTTTTCCATTGCGTGGGAGAAATTTCAATAAAATCTTGCCTGCGCCTCCGTGGTCCTCCAGGGACACGTGGTGGCGGCCTTGAGTCATCGGGAAACAAAGGGAAGGAAGGGGCGGAGTGGTGGAGTGGAGAGTTTGGGGCATTTCACCGATGGGAGAAAACCAAACAACACTCTGTGCACCCGCTGGGTCCGCCACCAGGACATGGTGGCGCACCACAAATTCACCATGGGGAAAGGAGAGAAATATCCAAAGGATTCCAATTTTCGCCAAAGACAAATTTTCCAAAGGAGTTTTCTCCCCTCCCCGCTAATGCCCCAAGGTGCCACGTGTGCACTCCTATGATTTGGCGGGCCGATGGGGATAAATTGAAATTTTTTCCAAAATTTTAAAAAGATCAAAGGGAAAAAATATGTCGCGCCTCCGCCGTTGCCCTCGTGAGGACACGTGGCAGCCTCTTGATTGGTTGGGCCAGTGGAGGAAAAAGGAAAAATTTTCCCGAACCAAAATTTTTCCAAAAACTTTTCTAAGGCCAAAATGATGGGAAATTTTTGGGTTGTGGGCCTGCCAGGAAAATTTTCCCAAATTTTCCCGCCAAGGCACAAAACTTCAAAGTGCCATAACTTTTTCTAGGAAATCTCAGTTTTGGGAAAACAAGGACTTTTTGGAAATCTCTCGATGCCCTCTTTACACAAGAAACATAAATTTTACATTTTGATAAGTTTTTAAGGGTAAATTTTTGCAAAAAGGATCTGTAGGCTTTTAATTAGTGAACTGGCAATTTCCAACTTTCAATTTTGATTAAATTAGATCTCCTCCTTCACTCAACATGTCAAACAAACATGGAGGATTGGTCTAGGGAGGGTTTAGAGTGTTTTAGGAAAGTAAATTTTGTTCAATTGATTCCAATTTTGAATTTTGTCCAACAAATGATAGGAATTGGTTGAGAAAGAGATTAAGCTCAATTTTGCAATGTACACTTTATCTTCTTAAGTTTCCTTTGTCAATTTGAATTCCTAAATGTCTTAGCAAGCTAATCCATAACATTTTTAAGTTGATTATTAAGTGCAAGTCAAATCGTACATTTTTATTAAAATGAATTACTAGAATATAGTTTATAACATTGATTTTTTTTTCTTTTAAGATCTGTATATCAATTTTATCATTTAAGTGTGGCATATAGTTTCTAAACTAATCCAATGCATTTAGTTGTTTCTAAACAAACCTTTCCAAGTTAAATTGTAAAATATGATGTCCAAATTTAATATATTTCAAAGGAGACAATGCAATATAATTCTTACACACGCATTTCTTCTTTTTCCTTCTTCTTTTAAACAAGATTCCAATCCCAATTTGATATTTCCCATTTTACCACAACAATGCAAATGAGAACTGAACTTGCAATTCTTATTGACTTTAATTAAACAACTTTACATATTTCAATGTTGGAAACCAATAACAATCATTTAATTTATTTCTTTCCAATGTACAGAGAAGAATGTAAGTGTCTTTCACATTTCAAATACCAATCTTTCTTCATCAATACAAGTATTTTCTCATTGCAATTAATTATACAATTCATCCACTTCAAAGTGGGAAGGATCACAAATGGATGGGTTTCCACAAGGGACTATCAAACTGTATTTTCTTTTGCTCTGGGACAGCAACATGCTCCATTTATTTTTCTCCAAATTTATCACAACAAAGAGGGGGAAAGGCAACGCTCTCCACCCAACCAAGACATCCAATGAAAGGAGAAGCCTTCCTTCATCATTGGCCCCCGAGCCCCAACCAAGATACAATAAAAGGTGCAATTCAATCATGGCAACAACTGGCTTCCACAACACAACATTCTTTCACACATGCACCTTTCAATATAAAACATAACTCAATAAAAAATAGTAGTTTACAACTACAATATCAAACATTCAAATCACAACTCAGGCTTGATCATGCAAGCCAAAGGAGAAAGGACTATGGGGGAAGCTACTTATGCCTCCCAATTGGGAATTGGGCATCCACCAAATAATCATACCACCAATATAACATATCATAACCCATAAACCTTATGCCTCCCAACCCCTCCTTATGCCCCCCCACAAATTTTCCCTTATCCCCCCCCACAAGTAAGAAATGCAAGCTATTTCTTTTCCATGGTGGATCCCAAACCCAAAACTCCCTCCACAAAATTTTGATGCCCATGGCATTTCCCTTGCCCCCCACAAGAATTCCCCATAGCCTTCTCCTACACCATTCCTAAGGAAGTCTACCCAACCACCAACAAATAAAACAATGCATGCACCATACACACAACACAATAAGAAAATAACAACAATAAGGAAGAAATAAACTCCTACCTCTCCATGGAAGGATTTGCTCCACACAACAAGCTTTGAATGTCAAAAACACAGTCCCAAAACAATAGCAGTGCCAAAGTATCAAATGCTCTCCAATTTCCTCCAAATCAACAAGAGCTCTAATCACAGAAAAATGTGCCCAAGGATGCATGCAAAACACAGTCAAAAAGAAAGCTCCCAAGCATGCAAAGCTATCTCCAAAACTTCCTTCAAAACCAGAGCTCCCACAAGAAAATGCACCCCAAGGAAGAATGCAAAAAGGTTCAACAACCCAAAACAAGAAGAGAGTTTGAATTAAATAGAAGAGGGAGAGAAGAGGATGATGTGGATCCATGTAGGATGCCACATCACACATCCTCCAATTCAAACACAAAAGACAAAATTCCATTCTCCCAAGCACAATAAATGAAATGACAAATTAACTTACACACTCCAAAAGAGCCCACACCTCAAGGGACAACTATTTAATAAAATGTAAGAGAGTGCAATCCAAAACAAGCAACATGATGAATAAAATGCATTTAAAAGTCACAAATCACATCTCCATCCATAAGTATGGTTGGTATATTAAATTTAGAGGCATGGGACAAGTTTTACTTGTCCCACAAGTCTCCAAAAATAGCCCCCAAGGTCAAATTCGAATTTCCATGGAGGTGGAGTATTTCATACTCCAAATCTGACTTACACAAGCTCTTACAAAATTAAATACAACAGCCATCAACTCTTATAATTACTTCCCATATCCCAATTTATTTAATTAAACTTTAAACATATGATTCTCACATTAATCTATCACAATTAATTAATTAAAAGAAGGGAACACATTACTTAATAAAATACATACAACAATAATAAAAGAAACACATTAATAAAATACACAAACCCACGGTCACATGTAAAGGTAATCCCCCATGGGAATCCCTAACAAAACAACACACACACACAAAACAAGTTGCCATGGTGACCTTGTCGAATTCACCTAGAATTCCATTTTGGTTGGTCTCCAATCCCCCGATGTTTGTTGTGATATTTAAACCTACAAAACACAAATACCTCCTTCGGCCTCGTGGCCATATCAGAACATCCAATATGATATATATAATATAATCACAAAATCATCTATACATATGAATCACAACAATCATCAAGGCAATCAATGAAATCATTTACAATTTATATCGACAACTATGTCATCATCAAATAATTTTCCTTTTCTAGGTTTATTCATAATCTCCAAAATCACACATCCGAATAACTTCCATTAAACATCCATGCCAATAGTATATCATCATCCACATATGAGTGTCTCTAATAATCACCATGCATTATATATAATCAGATTCAACAATAATCCAGGATTTGACATCTAACACCATACTAAATCAAACTATTAAAATATCTATCATAGTCTACAGTATCATGATCAGTAATAAAAGGTGCCAAAGGAAAGTGGGCACTACACCAAAATGTAGTCTTGTTTTTCCACTTGAATGCCTAAGCACACTAGCATTTCATTCAAACAGATCTGAACACTCACATGAAGAGTGCAAAGCTACCAAGTCCCTTTTTTATATTGTATTGTCAAAATATTAGTATGCATGTTCATAACAACCATTATCAAAGCATACATTCCAAAGTATAAACATCAGATCCATGAGCTAAAATTAGATTTACTATACAAATACCATGATCGAGATACATCAATGACCATAATGCATCCACAAGTACTCCATTAATTATCGAAATGTTACATATTAGAAGCTAAATACATAATCATAATAACCAGAGAGTCATGCGTAATAGAACATTAGGGCAACATAACTCTATAATACATACAAAGTGTCCAAAACTATGAAAATCAACTAATATATATAGGGGTGGGGACTTTCTCTTCACCACCCATGTATCTCAAAATAGACTACATGCTTAAAATAGCCATGTGCTAACAATGCATACTTTTACAAAGTGGCTAACAATAGATTAATCTATAATTAAACTCTATCTTAATCATATTATTAGCACAAACTATGCATGACCTTTGCTCTTCCACTTTGTTCCCAAAATAGCACTTACTTAGCCAAGAAAGTCTTCATACTCTTATCTTTGTGTGATCTGCACTCCATCCGCTTTTCCTATTTTTAGCTCGTGTCATGCAAAATTAGCTAAGTCCCAAACTTGTCTTCCTTCTTATGTGTGCCCATCCTTAACTAACACATGTGCGTGCTTTTGCATCCCTCTTGCATGCCTCAACACTCTGCACACTCTTCAAATACTTAGGCAATTTCTCTAGCCCAACATTATGGCACATGATAATATTATTGTATATTCTTTGTTTGATCATGTTATTTCTTGTGATAATATGGATGCAATACTTTTGTTTCTAATGTTGAAAATTTACATATGCTTGATGTTATTTCTATTAGTAGTCAAGATGAATGCAAAGTTGTATCTCCTACTCTTCCTACTTTTGAAAGTTCTTCTAATGAATGTAATGATAAATCTAATATTAGTACTTCTACCACTTCTTTCTATGTTGATGATAGTCTTGATGAAATAGTTTCTTATGAAAATATGTCCAATAGTGATGTAGATTATGCTTCTAATCATGAACATGTTAGTGATGATGTTACTTCTCTTCAA
Organism: Taxus wallichiana var. yunnanensis; assembly: GCA_018340775.1. Classification (NCBI taxonomy): domain Eukaryota; kingdom Viridiplantae; phylum Streptophyta; class Pinopsida; order Cupressales; family Taxaceae; genus Taxus; species Taxus wallichiana. Next base: position 775,502,486 of record CM031234.1, on the reverse strand, counting down.
GATGATGAATCTAAATTTACTACTCATCTTTTTCTCCTTCTAAAATTGTTATTCATGATGATTCTACTCCTACTACTAGTACTCCTCTTATTATATCTTTGGAGTCCACATCTCACATTCCCATTGAGTCTCCATGTTCCTCTCCTCCTCTTCTACCTTTTTCTCCTTCTTCTGATGTTGTTGCTCATGATGTTTCTACTCCTACCACTATCACACATCTCCTTGTATCTTCGAGTCTAAATATACCATTCTCATAGAGCCTGCATATTCTTCTCCTCCTCTTCCACCTCCTTCTCCTCCTTCCACATCCACTCCTTCTTTTCACATTCCTATGATCACTCACAATGACAAGATCCAACCTCTCAATATGCCTCTTACTTCACCTACCATTCCTTCACATGATATTTTATCTCTCATGCATGTTGTTGGCACTTTGCAATCTCAATTTCATACACTCACTCTTGAAAGTAAAGCCTATTATGCTTCCATTGACAATAATTCTTTGCATGGCAATCTTATTCCTAAAAAGATTCACAATTCTAATTTCCCAAAGGACTTCATCATGCCTACTTTCTCATGTTTTGATGGCACTAGAAATCCTTATTTACATCTCAAGTATTATCATTTAGCCATGTCTACTTATTCTAATTATCGCTTCTTACTCAAAACATTTCGTTATAGCCTTGTTTATCATCCACTCCAATGGTACACTCATTTTCCTTATGGATCCATTAGTACTTATTATGATATGGAGGATGTTTTTCTTAGACAATTTATTTCTAACAATGGTCCTAAGGTCACATAGAATTACTTACCTCCATTACATCAAGGAAAGAAAGAACCAATTGTAGATAACATTTTACACTTTAATTCTTGTATGCATCGGTTATTATTTTTCCCATTGATTTAAAAAAGTAATTTAATTTTTATCGGGCTTAGTTCCGCATTGAAAGAGAAACTATTAAATTATATATGTGAATATTTTACTCTCTTATGCTACAAAGTTATTGATTTAGAACAATATTTAATTGTTGCACATGTTATATCACCCCCTTCTACTTCTACTACTTCTTTGTCTACTACCTCTTCTCCTCTTCTATCCATTAAGCTTCCTCCATGGTCACCATCTCCTCCTTTGCGTAAGCATTATTCCTCTCCTCCACCATGTCAGCATACACCTAAGTCTTATCCACCTCCTACTTGTGAACCATTGCATTATCACATAATGCAAAACCTCATGATGTCTTGTGTGCTTTACTTGACAAGCGCTTAATTCACTTACCTTCTACTGAGCATCATCCACCTCACCGCTTGCAAACACCAGCATGACCACCCTTTCTATAATTTCCACCACATCAATGGTCATTATGATCATGACTGTTATTCTCTCAGGATCGCTTTCAACAATTAGAAGATAAAGGTGTCATTGTTTTCCGCTTGCCCTCTCATGATTGTTCTCTTTCTCATATAAACCGCACAAGCGTGCTTCCACCATTATTCACTTATCTCCTTCATCTCCATCTAAATTTGACATTCATCCACCTCTTAAGGTCATCATCCATCCAATCCACATATGGTTACATCATCTCACTCTTCACAAATTGTTACACTGCCCCATTGGCTTCTTAAGCCTCTTGCTTTTGCACTTCCACCACACCTTCTATTATTGGTCCCATTCCATTTGGCATCCAATTTGGCACTTATTCTCACAATGTTACTGCTTCACATGTTTCATCTATGCCTTGCAGGTAGCTTAATTTCTAGTAGATGACATACACTTTTTATTTCATTGCCCTATGACACACTCTCATGATATGGTTCATACTTGACTGTTGAGAGAATACTACATACATAAACCTATCCTTTCATACCCCATGCCTTGTGCTTCATGTTATATATTTTATACCATCTCCTTGCACAAGACAAACCCATTTCCCGATGATGGACTCTTGTTCTATGGTTCATTTTTTACTATTGAGGGGGAATTTATAAATAAACCTCATTCTCACATTTGGGCAATCACTCATTCCCCCTTGTTCATCCTAATCACCCACGCTTATGAACGTCATTTTACATCTCATCATTATTCAACTATAAACACATCATTAGTTTACTCTCTTATCTTATCTAAGTCACATTGCCACTTTTATTTCCCTACCACATTACATCACATACATATGTTTCTATGATCTACCACTCATTTTTATTCACATACATTATTTATCTAGTTTACTACTTAGTTATTCTTTCCACATCATACTACATTCCAACATTCAACAATCAAAACAACCATTTCAACAATGCACATACAATCTATCAAATTACACAATTACACCATATACAAATCACCAAAGCATCATATTGTATACAACACACATCACAACAAATGCAACATCAACATCCATCTATATATATATCATCCAAAAATCATAAGTTTCAAAATACAATCGTTGGGGGCAAGCCTCCATGCATCACTACATCACACATCATCCTCACTATCACTATATAAAATCATGGGAGATCTAGAAATGTAGACATTAAATCACACACTTTGGGTAATTATCTAGTCCTAGTTGCATAATACTATTAATATGATTCTTAAGTAAGAAAAGTATTGATTAACCCATGTCTTTCACCACCTTTCTTTACTTTTTGTTGCAGATTTTAGTATTTCACCCTTACTCACAATCTACCTTTTACACTCTAACTCATAACATCCTAGACACCAGCACCCATCCAGGACGCCGGCGTTAGCGCCCTCATCCCCTACGGGCGCCCATGTCCCCTTTGTACTTTACTTATAATTTTTGGGTCCTTTTTAGCCATTTGAGCATCTTATATTTTTGTTAGTAGGGATTTTTGGGGTTAATTATGAAATTCAAGCAAAGGAATCATATAAATATAAATTAATGTGATTATAATAAAGGACCAAGCACTAAGCATTAGCTATCACCACCTAAGGTGTATCCATCAAGGTATCTAAGAGATCCATTGCATCCATCTAGCACCATCCAAGGGACATCAAGGGTTGGTTATTCTGCATACACTTCATAGGAGGGAAGTTCATTTTATTCCATGCACACATCTATTACATTTCTTTACATCTAGTTATTTTCTTGCTATCAAGTGCGACACGCACAAGAGCCACCTAAAGCACTATTCCCACACACACTCATAACATTAGGTCGAGATGTAGTGCAACGCTCAGTCGTAAGTTCACCATTGTGACAAGTTGAGGATAGTCTGACCCCTCATTCTACATCTTTTTTTTAGGATTTGATGTCTATTTGAGGGTTTTACAGGTTCATATTTCATTGTAGGTTTCCAATGACCTCAATGATCTTGGTGTGACCTCAAAGCGATCAAAGGTGACTAAAGGTGAATAACTTGTGACACCTCAAAGGAGGTTTTCTAATCATTTTCATAGACCCATCCACCCCTATCCCTCTCCAGGCACCCCAATCCATCTTGTTCCTCCAGATCTGCACTTTTTTAGCTCAATATGATGGTTAGTGCTTCATATTTTCTAGTTTTCTACCTTTGTGCGTCTTCCATATCTCTGTGAATCAGCTAAGGCTTCTTACCCTCTCTTTACAACTAGGGTTTCATAATTTATTGCTTAATTTCTTAGGTGTAATTTATATACTTAATTGTTTATTCATTTATTGTTGCTGATAACATATAGATTGGACTTATATTTTACATTTTAGCTTAATCATTTTGGTGAACCCGTCTCATTCGAACATGCTTGGATCCTCATCTTTCTTCTATCATGGGTCATAAAGTTCCTCAAATTTCTTTGTCTAATTTACTTAAGATGCATCCCAATTGCCAAGTTGTCTCTGAAAAAACTTTAGACACCATGTATCTTCCTAAAGATACGCTACCACACGAAATAAGTCTTATTTTCCATCACTTATTTGATGACCCTAGCATTTGTGATCCTCCATCCAATCAACCCATATTGGAGTCAATTCAAGCTTTGCATACTTTATTTTATGACAAATTTCAGGCTATGGAATCCATGATTACATCTCTACAATCTGAAATCCAACATCTTAAGGATGCTTCTCAGGCTCATGTTTGTTCTCCTTCTACATCACATCTTCATTTTATGTCTTCTACATGTGCTCATATCAGTGAACCTCAAGTCTTTCCATTACCAGTAACCTCTCACCTTTGATCATAATACTAAACAACATGACATTCTTATTGAGCTCCTTAGTCATCAATTGATCACTTTACCATCTACTCAAGGCTATCCTCCTTATCGACTTACAAAATATCAAGGTCGCCCATATTGCAATTATCATCAAATCAATGGACATAATGACAATGATTGCTATGCTTTACAATGAAGAATCAAACATCTTGAGTGTCAAGGCTTTATCTCATTCACTACACAACATTCTATTGCATGCCCATCTACAAATGTTACATCCAAATGGGCTCCTAAATATGCTCCTTCTATGTCTAATGAGCATCATGTTATCACTTATAAGGTGCCTTCTTCGGCCACTCAAGTTTCACCTATTCAATCCACTAAAACTCCTCTTACATATGGTCCTACTCCTCCACTCAAGTTATCTGTGACATTACCAAGTCAATCTAAGCAACCTCCTCTAAATCTCAGTTCAACCTAGCCTCCACTCAAGTCATCTATGGTAAATAAGCAACCACTCACTATGCAAGACCACCAAAATCTAGTTAACCTCTTTCGACTTCCACCACTTAAGAATCCTACAACATTACCACCTCAGTGTCTCATCACTTTTGTTAAGGAAACTACTTCTTACATTGATCCACTTAGTGTCTTTTAACTATATCTCCATCACTTACATACTTGGGAGGCATCATAGCTCCTCCCCTTGCATTGCTATCAAATGTCGATATCATCTCATGCACTTGAAGCTTCGTGTTTAATGACTAAGCATTATTACAAACATCTTGATACATTTGTATTATCATTACCCAATGATGACACACTCTTGTGTTATGCTTCACACTTGATGTTGAGGGCATCCTAAACACATAAACCTCACACATTACACACACACGATACACTTAATATCCTCGTGTATCTATCAATAAACCACAAAATCAAAACACATGTGATATATTATCATATCTTACACCACATGACATATCTTCCTTGTGTGCAATCAACACAAACACATACACAACACATTATACATTCGATGCTTACACGACACATCTCTCCTCTCTTATACAACACATCACATAATCAACACAATACACTACCTATATGACACACTCTAATTCCACGGTCCATACTCGACTATTGAGGGTATACATCTCAAATGGACCTCATCACACTCACGCATTTAATCATACACTCACTCATTCACTTACACACTTACACTCTACACATTGTGCTTTGGTGATCACATCTAATACACACAACTCCAACCATTTCCTAATGACACACTCTCGTTTACGGTTCATTCTTGACTATTGAGGGGCATAAATAAATGAACCTCATTTCATACATACACATCCACTCGGGGGGCATGTTGCTCCTATCATTCACATTGCATTCCATTCCATCTCATCCACAACATACTGCATATCTTGGTTGCATTTACTCTTGCTTACTTATGCTTTTACATGTTCATCTTATTACACATGTTAGATAGATATCTTGTATGTCATTATCTTTATCATACACACATGCGCGTTCACTTGCTTTCTAGTTGTGATCGTAGTTTTCTGAGATCCCTACACACAGGATGGATGCTTGGCGCAATACCTAGTACCAATCCCACAATGGCTCCTGGGGCATCCACTTTCATACATTATAGGTGTTATTGTTTCATTTTGTTTCATAGCACATTACATTATTGGATTATACACACTTTGACATACTTTTTAATAACATGCTAATGGGTGCTTCATGTGCAACATTTGTTAAGCAAGGCTATTTTCTTCCATGGTTGTTTGTTACATTGTTTGTCATTGCTTGATCTTTGTATGCCATTATTTGTGAGCTTTTCCCTTTGTCTTGTGTGCACACTTGTCGATTTATGGCCACTATGGCCTTGATTGTCTTGTGACATCATGAGTCATGTCCCATGTTTGTAATCCTCTTTTCATGATCTACATTGTTTTCTTGTATGTTTACTTGTGTCTTAGCTTACACATTTTTTTTTAGCTTACATTTCATCTTATACATGCATTTTTTTCTTTACTTGTACTAACACTTGTCTCCCAACAACTTTATTTGCATGTGCCTTGGTTTTACCAAGCACATATCCTTCCCCCGCAAGGCACAATTTCAATACAGTAGTTGAGTTGGTCCTCTTTTGGGCCGCATACTCCTTCAACGACGTCATATGCACCCCAAACGAGGGGGACATCATTTGGGAATCATTCACCCCACATCATACGGTGATACACAACACAACATAGTACCAATACAACATAGTTGTCAATTTTGGACAAGGCTCAAAATCAGACTTGGGTCCTTAGCACAACAATGCCTTTCTTGGATACCTGAAACCAAGGGACAAGTTACAGTGATGGGTAGTTCAACACAGTCTATAGAACTCCACACAACAACTTTTACAGGGATCATAATCAAACTTTAGTCCTTAGCATTTGCATTTGTACACACCATCTACAGTGGTTTTTTCATTCCAAGGAGTTGTTAAATGTTAGAGGATGACACCAAACTTTCTTCTCTACACTACTTCTGTCATCGCATAGGATCACCCAAAAAACCAACATTTTGAGTGCTCTACAAATTTGGGAAGCACTTAAAGGTTGGAGGATAACATTATACTTTTCTCCCTATACTTATTCTTTCATGGCATGAGATCACCCAAAAAACTCACACTTCATTAAAATTTTCAGCATCCTTTCTACACTTTTTTTTCTCATCACATGATAGGTGCACATGTTCTTTTTTTTCACTCTTTAAGCATTTTTACATAAATTTTACACATTTTGATCATATACATGCGTATTTGACTACTTGATCATCTTCTTCTTTTATAGGTCCATATGAATGGGAAGTGGTAGTCAATGTCATTTCACAACATCATCACAACACATTGTCATCAACAACAATAACATCGACATCGACAACAAGTACATCGCGACATCTAATCATGCATTTCCACCCTAGGTTCATTTTCATCATCACTTTTTACACTTCCTCATCCTTAGTATCCACACTTCACACTTTTATCATACTACACTTATTCTAGTCCCTCAACATGCTTTTTCTACATCAATCTACATGGTTATCAAGTACACATCTCTATCTACTTTATGTTACCAAGCTTTTCGCTCACCAACATAAAGTGGGGGAAAATGTAGACACTAAATCACGCACTTTGGGTAATTATCTAGTCTTGGTTGCATACTACTATTCATATGATTCATAAGTAAGACAATTACTTGATTAACCTATGTCTTTGGCAACCTTTCTTTGCTTTCTACTTTTGTTTTCATCTTTCACCCATACTCACTTAGTATGCCTTTTTACACTTCATCTTATATCATCCTAGATGTTAGCCCAGCCCAGACACCAGCAGATAGAGCACCCTCATCCCCTCTAGGCACTCTTGTCCCTTTTGTACTTTTTACACTTTTTGGGTCCTTTTTAGTCATTTGAGCATCTTATATTTTTGGTAGTCAACCTTTTCGGGGTTAACTATGAAATTCAAGTAAAGGAATCATATAAATATAAAGATATGTGATCATATTAAATGACCAAGAACTAAGCATTAGCTATCACCACCTAAGGTTGCATCCATCAAGGAATCTAAGAGCTCCATTACATCCATGAAGCACCATCCAAGGGACATCAAGGGCTAGTTATTCTGCATACACTTCATAGGAGGGAAGTTCATTCTATTCCATGCACACATCTATTACATTTATTAACATATAGTTCTTTGCTCGCTATCAAGTGTGACACGCACAAGATCCACCTAAGGCACGATTTCCCCACACACACATAGAACTACATTAGGTTTCATATGTAGAGAAACACTTAGTCATAAATTTACAATTGTGACAAGCGAGGATAGTTTAACCCCTCATTCTAAATCTTTATTTTTAGGATTTGATGTCTATTTGAGGGTTTTATAGGTTCATATTTCATTACAGGTTTTTAACAACTCAATGATCTTGGTGTGACCTCAGAGTGATCAAAGGTGAACAACTTACGACACCTCAAAAGAGGTTTTCTAAGCATTTCTATAGACCTAATTAGGTCTAGGGCGCCCACAAACATCCTTGTCCTTCTCCACACACCCCAGTCAATGTATTCCTCGGATCTACACTATTTTGAGCTCTAGTGCGATGGTCAGTGCTTTGTATTTTCTAATTTTCTAGCTCTGTGCATCTTCCAGATCTTTGCAAATCAACTAAGGCTTTTTACCTTCTCTTTACAACTAGGGTTTCATAATTTATTGCTTAGTCTCTTGGGTTTAATTTTTGTACTTAATTTTTATTCATTTTCTTGTTGTAATAACATATAGATTAGGCTTATATATTTTTTATTTTATCTTAATCAAGAATTAGAGGCTTCTCCACTCACTTTACACCACTGTTCTTGACCTCTATATCTCTCAAGATAGCTTTGTACGATAGCAAGCTTTGTCATCTACTCGCATATTGGCCATGTAGCTCAACATATCTAGCAAACAAATTGTGAGCTAGGGATCCTCCTCCTATGGCATGTCTAGCTTGCTCAGTCTCTACATGAGCCTCATCGCACTCACTCAACAACACAATATATGTGGCTATTTGTTATAGCCACCGGCTTGAAAAAATGGGCATGCTCACCCACAATAACATCTCGCGAGCACATATGGAGGCACATTTTGCGTCAATGTGCATATTGACAAATCTATAATCAATGACCAATATCCCGTGATCACAAAAACCAACACTAGTTACTACACACTTTCACAATATATAATAATCAAATAACAACTAAAAGTAATAACAAATAATAATTATGCTTTGCTCTCACCGCTACATCACCTAACTCGGGGCCAAGTGTCGGCCCTTTCCTCCTCCTAACTCAAGCCCACGGGCGACATTTACCACTACTAGAAATAAAAACACCCATCGATGTGTCACCCACCACTCACTCGTCATCAACCAATATAGGCTCTATATCCACATCTACCTCATTTGGATGAGGATGCTCTAGATGTGCTTTGGTCGGGCCCAACCTCACTCTTAGTCATTGCACCACTTTAGTAGATCTCGAACCATACATATGGCTCGAGGGCACATCTGGGCCATGCCAAATTGTCTAGATACTCACTCACCTGGAACAACTTGGTCACCCCCTGGAAAATGATCCTCTAGCCATATGATGTTTCAAATAAACCATATCTCTATACCATCCTCTACCCATCATCCATAGCCTCTATATGGTCTCCATATATTGACCCTGTGGTTCATCGATCTAACATCGACTTATAGGTGGTCATATACATCATCTTGCTATGGGTGACTACCCACCTTGCTAAGAATATCTCAGGATAACTCCAATGGCTCTGGCCCACTCAAGTGGCCTCAATATCGTAATATGCTCATATGCCCATACATGTAACAAAGTCATGGCTCCTAGGCCACCCCCATGATCCTCCTAAGTAAATTGATATAAATCTCTATACAAGTGGTCTAACACACATCGTGCCCATGCATACCTAGTCCCATGTTCCTCTATCTTGTGAAATATATCATGCATCTTATACAATATCCCAACCCCACCACCCTTCGCTACCACCGACAACGTTATAATCACTACTGATAAACTTCCGCAACTACAAACATTGGATCTCACCATCACATCTTAACTTATATATGTTTTGTTTGTACTCATGTTCATGTGAAATATCACCTCGCCACCCTCATCTTAACTACAGGCATCTACTATAGTCATCACCTGTTCTCTCTCTCTCCTATAATATACAACCGTAATATCATATATACATCCTATAGGGTCATCGTCATCTCACCAAGATACAAAACCAAAATATACTAGTATATGTGTTCCATCGCTCACATAAATAGTCAACATATGCATATTATGGGGTATTTCCCTAATCTAACAATGTATTGCAACCCAACATGGTCCAATATATCCCACTCTACATCTGAAAACCCCAATGTAAGTAATGTACTCAAATGGAATCCCTCATGAAACTCTCTCGAGTGTATATCCCTCTACACAACACAAAAAAAGCAAAAAAATCTTCCATTAGTACATCATACATACTACAAATATAACTTATCATAGCATCAAACTACTCGAATATCGGAAGATCATAGTACAATTCCCAAATCTTACCCCTGGGACGCTAGTGCCTGGGAGAGAGATCACAAGCGTTGAGACATAACTCACTAACGCTGCAGTAGGCGTTATTTTCCCCAAGGACATAAATGCACCGCCACTTCTACCCATGTTAGAAATGACAAAAAATACATAAACATAAATTTTTCAAAAATTAACGAAAAACAAACATATTTGACAAAAATTTCTAAAAATCATCATACATACCAACTCATTGGTCATCTACGAAGCCACAACCATAGATACTCTCTCAAATCTATTCAAACTTGTTGCTCTAACATGTGGCATCCTCACAGATTAGAGCTCCAACTTTCAACTACTCTAACTACAAAATGAAATTATAATGCACCTTTTCGTTATTACTCTACATAATACTTCTTATTTACCACATAATATAGTCACTATTTGTAACAACTTTTCCAATTAATACATGTTACACAATTTTTCTCATATCTTGAGCCTCGTAACTCCATTTGACTCATTTTTATGTCATATAAATCACAATTTCCTCTAGCATCACACCATACATGTTTTAGAACCTCATATTCATATCTAAAACATATACTATTCCATATTTATTCACACTGCGACTTTACTATCCAACACTATTTTACATTAGGACATCTTATACGCCTTGCTTTGGATCGGTGCTCATTTCTACGCCTTTCACCCTTTTTCCGAAAGGGGGCACATAATTGGGAATATCCTATAATCCCTCTTAGGGTACAATACAATCAATTGACACTCCTAGCACATTATTATTTGCTTTGATCTCATTTGAACAAAGGAACAATAATTCTATATTACAATCAATACTTCCTACTATTTCAAATTTATTTCCCCAAATGACCTAATCTAGTGGAAAAGAAAAAAACTCTCTATGAGTAATGTACTAAGTACATACTATCTCAAGAAATCTTCTATCATTCAAATCAAATCAATCAATCGGTTCAATAAGCATACTTTACTATCTCTCCTAGATGACCTAACTTGGGAGCTACATTACATTACTATCGCTTCCAGATGACCTAACTTGGAATCCATCTAACACTATTCAAATCAGAACACCCGTTACTATAGGAGTGGGGGAAATGAGACGTCATTACCTTTTCCATATTTCTCTTATAGGGTTTCTTCAATCAAAACAAACACTCTCTTTTTTATTGATAAATTCTTTTGACCAGAGAAAAACAAACACTTTTTAAAATGACACTAATTAGAACTAAATTTGGTCTCTATCTGTCTTTGCAGTGATTGGACCTTTTGGGGATGTAGTCATGGATGGAGAGTAAAACTAGACCTCTCTCCCCAACACTCTTCCTCATGCAGCAAGATGCCCAAATCATCTCATTTACAAACAAACCGGGTTGGGAATTGATCATTCCCTTCCCTCTTTGTCACCTTAAACAAAAAATCTACAATCTCCAACATCACCAACAAAAATAAAAACTATTCTCCAAGTGCTCCTTATGACAATTCACTATGTCCACTTACACCACATGGGTTAAAGCACTAATCCATGGTTCACCATGCTACAAGTTTCAAGATTCTACACACACTTTGCAATATGACTTCTTCAAACTTTATATGGGTATGTTCCTTACTTCCTTTACACTACTTGAATTTCATTCAAATAGCATAAGGGGGAAAATATAGACAAAAAATCATGCACATACTACTATTTTACTATGCCATCAAGTATGTTGTTATATGTATGGATCTTAACTAAGAAAAGTATTCATTGGTGACACAATCCTTTTTTGTCCACTTGTTTTGATTTTTTCTATTGTCTTTCTCTCTCACATTTTTCATTTTTGTACCTAGTTTTGGTCAGGTCACAAGGATCCTTGTATGTCTACCATTTCACATTTTTCATCATTTATCCTAGGACACTAGCGCCCATGCGCTTCTGTCCATTTCGGGCACTCTGTCCTCTTTGTTCTTTTTACTTATTTTGACATTTGTGGTCAACATTTCTAGTTTTCTTATCCTTATCTCGAGCTCATAGTCAACCTTTTGGGTCATTAGTGTTGAAATTCAAACAAGAGATCCATATATATACATAACATACACTTTATTATTCTAGATAGAAATTCTAAGGGAACTCCCATCTATATATTATCACTACCATTGCAATGGATTACATTTTTGGGTTGCATACACTACATAGGAAGGGGAAGTGCTCAATTTCATATCACACATTTGCATCTTATCTAGCTACAAGCCTATTATCTTGGCATCATTGGTGTGGGGGAAACTTAAGGACACTATTACACACACAAACATAGAAAACTACATGGAGTTTGGAATGTAGTGCAACGCTCGGTCATAAGTTCACTCATCGGGTGACCATCGAGGTCAAGTCAACTTACTACAATTTTCATTTTGATTTGATGTGTTTGTGAGATTGTGTAGGTAGTTAGGGTTTGTGTTGCAGGTTATAGATACCCTCAGTGATCAAAGAGTTAATACCATACAACCGATAGAAAGTGATAGTGAAACCTTAGAAACATAGAAAAAAGTAGATTCAAAACTTATGAGCAGTCACCAACGCCGGGAATAGTCACTAACGCTTAGGGCACCCCTATCCAAAGACTAGCGCTCATGTTCGACATCATTCTCAGAATCTAGATTTTATAGAGAGAAGTTTCGACACTATTCCAGCCGCATCCAACACTTTACACTACCCAGATCAATTCCAAATTGCACAGGATTTAGCTAAATCACATATCTCACCTATTTACTTATAGCTTTGCATTGCTTGAGTGCTTAGAATTTATATATCTACTATATTTTATCATATATGTTACTCTACAATTAGATTTTAATTCAAGTTTTTATTAAAATCGGTGAGACACTAAAGAAAGATATGTTATGTTAGATGAAAAGACTAGGATGATAAGGTATTATCCATACTTTGGGATTATAAAACAACCTATAAACAATTGAATAATGTCACACCCTTTAAGTTGGTGTTTGGTACAGAAGATTTGTTACCTATAAAGTTTATGTTGTTATACCTTTGTATGACACGCATAGGAGGATTGGATGATGAACAAGCGGTTGATGAGTGCATTGAAAAATTGATGCAACTAGATGAGAGGATGTCATTGCGTGTTAGAGTCGAGAAGATAGAGAAGGCATGATAGAAGGCTTGGCATGACAGGCATATCAAGAGCAAGTCTTTTACAATTGGTAAGATGGCATACGTATGACTCCAAGTTTGCACGCCATCTAGGGAAGTTAAAAGTCCATTGGTCAGGACCCTTTTTCATGACTAAGATACTTGACTCAAGCGCATGTCAATTGTAGGCACTAGATGGCACCATGTTTCCCGATTACTTCAATAGAAGTAAGTTGAAGCCCTACTATAAATAAGCTTCCTTTGTGTTTGTAATAAGGTTGTATTGTCATTCTAGATTAGATTTTCCTTTCATGTTTGTTTTGTTATAATTGTAGACACTAAATCACGTAATTTAGGTAATTATCTAGTCGATTACATACTACTATTCATATGATTCCAAAGTAAGAAAAGTACTAATTAACCCATGTATTTGGCCACCTTTATTTTCCTTCTATTACTACTTTTAGTCTTACACCCTTACTCACTCGGTCTGCTTTTACACTTCAAAATTTATCATCCTAGGCACTAGTGGCTAGCCAGACGTCGATGTCGGGCACCCTAGTCCCATCTGGGCACCCCTGTCCCATTTGTACTTTACTCACATTTTTTTGGTCATTTCTAGCCGTTTGAGCATCTTATCTTTTTAGTAGTTGGCCTTTTCAGGGTTAATTACAAAATTCAAGCAAAAGAATCATATAAATATAAAGTTATGTGATCATAATAAAGGACCAAGCACTAAGCATTAGTTATCACCACCTAAGGTTGCATCCATCAAGCATCTAAGAGCTCCATTGCATCCATATAGCACCATCTAAGGTACATTAAGGGTTGGTTATTCTACATACACTTCATAGGAGGGAAGTTCATTTTATTCCATGCACACATCTATTACATTTCTTTACATCTAGCTACTTTGCTCGCTATCAAGTGCGGCGCATGACGTACAAGATCCACCTAGGGCATGCTTCGACACACACACATAGAACTACATTGGAGTGCGAGATGTAGTGCAATGCTCGATCATAAGTTTACCATTACGACAAGTGAGGATAGTCTAAATCATCATTCTCGCATCTTTCTTTTTAGGATTTGATGTCTATTTGAGGGTTTTGTAGGTTCATATTTCATTGCAAGTTTCAGTGACCTCGATGATCTTGGTGTGACCTCAAAGCAATCAAAGGTGACTAAAGGAGAACACCTTGTGACACCTCGGAGGAGGTTTTTAGCATTTCCATGAGACCTAGGTGCCCAGAATCAAGTCTAGGGTGCCCGCAAGTGCCCCTATCCCTCTCCAGTGCCCTAGTCCAGCATATCTCTCCATATCTATATTTTTTTGAGCTCGGTGTGATGGTCGGTGCTTTGTATTTTCTAATTTTCTAGCTTTGTGTATCTTTCATATCTCTTGAATCAACTAAGGCTTCTTACCCTCTCTTTGCAATTAGGGTTTCATAATTTATTACTTAGTTGTTTGGGTGTAATTTTTATATTTCATTGTTATTCATTTATTGTTGCAATAGCAATTAGATTAGGCTCTTATTTCCATTTTAGATTAATCGAGTAATAAGCGCATTCATGCATCGAGAGATGATTATTACCTAATATGTGGATGCGCAGAGGAAGGCACATACTATAAGTGTAGGGTAAAAAATGTGCAAGGCATGCAAAAGAAGCTATGTGATGCTAGTAGGTCTATTGGATTTGGTTCAGGGGCAAGTGCTAGAAGAGTATATTAGTGTACATAATGATGCAAAGCAGTGGTGTGAAAGAATGGTACTTGATGGATATGTATTGGGGATGAGAAAAAACAAAAGGAAGTGTCATAGGTGTTTATGTATTATGATGTTAGAAGGTATATTGAATTGGTCGAGATGGAGACCATGCGAGAAAGATGACCATGTAATGTAATGCGAGGGAAACAACAAGATGAACTACTTGGAAGAAGGTGCAGAGGAAGATGGGGTACGTCATAGGAAGGTGTGAGTAAGGATGACTAAAACTTGGGAAGTCATTAGACACCAAAAGGTTATGAATGATGTGTCTTGAAGAAAAAGTGCTAGGAAAGCAAAAATCACTTTTAAAACAAGGTGTTTTAAAGCACAAAAGTGCTTGGGGAAAGTGAAAATGTGTTTTTAAAGCCAAAAAGTGATTGTTAGTGGAGTGATTAAGTGTGAAAAAAATATAAATAGGGTACGAATGAGTTCATTGTTACCTTACCTTAAAGAGACTTGTGTGATTAAAGAGTTGAGCAACCAAGTGCGAATAGTGCATTGCAAAGAGTGAAGTGAATTCAAACCAAAGCAAAGCATGGTGCAAAAGGTCATTTGTTTGAGAGCTCCTTCAAGAAAGAGGAAGTGGTAGTTTTAAGAAAGGTGTTAGGGCATGAGATTTAGGGTTTATAGAGTGAGAATTACAGAGCTAGAGTTTGCTACAAAGTAGCTAAGGCACGAAAGGTAGATGATAACACAAAGTTGGGAAGTGTAGTGCTACACCCTTAGCCGATTACTTGTATTGGGATATGAGTAGTCAACTTGTGGCTTACCATATCATTTTATTATGTCATTTATAATTTCTAATGTTTAGTAGGTCAGCCTTGGTGATGGCCATAACATATGAATAGTATATATAGGGGATTGTAGGTAGTAGTTAAGGATCATTCAAGCATTTGAGTCTTATTGTATGGTTTTGAGGTTGCACCCTCGAAGTGGCGAAGCTATTTTAATTGCATATTGAGATCATTTATCGTAATATTATTTTCTTTGGTGTTCTAATGTTGTTCATAATATGAATTATACAAGTAATTCCATTACAAGTGGTATCATAGTTGTGATTCGAGCCAAACTTAGGCAAAAACCCTAATTTTTTGTTTTCTAGCTATATCTTGCGAATAAGAGCAAAATTTTTGAAATTTTTTAAGAAGAGTTGTGAATCATCATAAGTAATATTCGCTAAAACATTTAAGACTTTTTGCTTTATTTTGCAAAAGTTATTACACATTTAGAGGTTTTCATAAAATTGCTCCCTAAGCTAAAATTTGTGGAATTTTTCCAATTTCTTTACATTTTCGGAAAGCTCTCACAAAATATTATTAGTAGTATCTTCTTTTTTTTTTTATATTCGAACGAATTTGTATCAAAACCCTAAACCCTAGGGTTTGACATCATGATGGGGCCTTCCACAAGAGCCAAAAAGAATCCTGTCACTCTGGGTAAAACCCCAGATAAATATGGGGTAGTGATTGAAGAGTTGGAGTCAAAAGGGGTAAATACAGATTCCTCAACACTAGGGTTTACCTCAATTGATCATAAGGTGAGCCAACTCAAGTATGATCTATGAAATCTACAATCTGAGATGGCTTGTAAAGGAGACATAGACCAAATCAATCAGTGGTTGGATGATATCATGTAACATATAAAGGGTAAATAGTTTGTCCCAAATCAGCCCCATCTCAACCAAGGAGGATCTTCAGTTTAGAATAATGGGCAAAATAACCATGTTGGATCACTTTTCTAGCCCAATCAGAATCCAACTTATTCGTAACCATGAAACATGATGTTGAAAGTGGAGATGCGCAAATTTGATGGGAAGGATCCACTAAATTGGATAAATCAAATGGAGAACTTCTTTGAGTTACATCAAACCCCATCAGGGACAAAAGGTGACCTTGGCATCCCTGTATCTTAAACCAGACCAATTCATTTGGTATCGATGGTTATGTGCTCAAAGGTAGAAGAATGGTCTCAATGTAACTTGAACAATTTATATTGAGGATTTATAATTGCACTATAGTTCTAGTGTTTAAGATAACTACTTTAGTCAATTGGAAAAGTTACGACAAACAAGATGGATCAAAGATTATGTGCATCAATTCCATAACCTATCCTTGAGGGTGGAGAATATTACTGAGAAGGAACCTGAATGACATGTTTCTTGGGGGTCTTAAGAACCACATTGAGTATGAGGTACATATGTTTAATCCACTCAAGCTTTCGATTATATTATCATGACACATAGAGCAAAGGAAAAATTTCTTTCTGAGTAGGAGACAACCTTTCACTAACACAGAGAGACAGTAGTACCCCTTCCACATCATTCGCTTGACCAAATAGATTGAATCCTCAACAAATGGAAGAAAAGAGAGCAAAAGGATTATGTTTTAACTATGACAACAAATATGGACTAGGAAACAAATGTGTTGAGAAGAAGTTGCTCTATATTAAAGGAGGAAATAAGGATGAAGAGAAAGCTGAAATTATAGGAGCGGCTAAGGTGTTGGTATCCAAATTGATTCTCCTTTATAAGCTGAGCATCATCACATATTTAACAAGAATCAATCATCATGTATGTCATTTTGTAGCTAGGGAGGTGATTCATTGGCTCTTTATCACTCAGATGTTGAAGAAATGGATAGCACCTTCAAAAGGATTTGATCTATCCTCACTACTTTAGGTTGTGCCTTTCAACCAAGGTGAGAGGACCCATTTTGTAACCTCTGTTGGTGAAGGAGAATGAATATATCCTTCTTTGCATAAATTTGAAAGGAAACCTTGAGAAAATATGATCAATGCACCACAATTTAACTCTCACGAGTTGTCACTTCTAAAGAATGGTGATATTTTCTAAACAAGGTTAAGGTTACTAAAGACATTATGGAATCTGATTGCTTCTACATATTTTGGCAAGTAGAATTTATTCATTTGTGGACATACATGGAAAACAAGGGTAGTTTAAGGTAGGATTCATTGTTTTTGAATAATTTTTGGTGGGAGATTAAGTAGGATAAACTTGATTTTGTAAGATCTTTGAGAACCTTCACAACAATTGGAAAACTAAATGATAGAATGCTTCAGAATAGCTAAAATATTCCTTCAACTAGAAGGTGTGCATCAATGGAGGCCTAAATTTACACGGTTTCACACAATCTTTGAGAATTCAACACGAAGGCTCAAGCTAAAGACTCAATTAAACATTAAAGACCCTGGTTCCTCATGCCTAAGATACACTCAAAGGCTTATAGACAATATTTATCAACAAAATGATAGTAAAGTGATTTTAAATTGTTTATCTCATTACAAGATGAAGGCTCTTCTCATAATGAAATTGCAAATGCCACTAAACTATCACAAGGATGAGATCATGTGTGATTGGAGGGATTTTAACACAAGATTTCAATAGGAACAAGATCAAAACTATTTGAAAACATTTTGAAATAAAGTAGACACAAATTTTCCCAAGATTAACACAGATTAATTCAAAGTTGATTAGATTCATCAGCAGGGAAGGTTTCTTGAACAATCTCAGAGCTTGTCAATGGTTGTACACTTGCAACCAACTTGACATGATAGAAATCTAAAACATAAGAGATTAACATGTTTCTCATATGGTCTCTCAGGAAGATGGGCTTTCTCAAATTTTCTCATAAGAATTAAACCCCAACCATTTGCAAGAGTATTCTCATTGCATTTATACAATTTTAATCACTCACTCATCCCAAATTTCCCCCAAAAAGAAGAATATTCGAGGAATCCTTTGCTTGTTACCAATTTGTCTCAAAAAGTGATGTTTAACAAATTTTACACTAAAGTTTCCAGGTGGAAAATCATGAATTGATCACATTTCTCAGACCTCAACCATGACTGGGATGCCATGCCATAGCTTTTGACAGTCCTTCTAATCATTCTTTTATTCTATCATGCGAGAAATCCCCATTTTAATCATTTTTAGGTGGCTCTGTATAGTTGGATCTAACAAGCAATCCTTTTTCACCCTCGAGGAAACACCTTGAGAAATGAGTTCCCTCACATGGATGCCTCTAAGAAATGAGTGCCTCATAGAAAATGAATGTCCGATCCTAAACTTCTACTTGAACTCTACGAATCACACAAATGCATAGTTCTACTTTCGTGGAGTATTTTGGAAAATGAAAAAGGTGGAAATATTAGAGCAATGCACAACAACTGATTATCTAGTGCCTTTAGAAACTTGCAGAGAAGAAATAATTAACTTCAACACCAATAATTTTTCCTTAGAAACCTCAAAGGTGAAAAAATTAGGGAAGGGCAATTGCTCTTTCTTCAACTTTTATTTTAAAATGGGCCCAAGAAAATTACCTTTTGGCCTTTGAAAAGTCGGTGTAAAAGGAGCTAGCAGAAGCCTAAACCTTCTCTCCAATTACTTGCTGGTGCTCAAATTTAGAGACCCAAACAATCCTACAATTACATGTCTCACTCAAGATCTTGCTCATTGCTCTCATGAAGGAAAAGGTACTTCATCTCTCAGAGAAAGAATCCCTATTCTCTTGTCCAAGAAATGTATTTATAGGGAAAATTCCATGTTTCTCTGTCCTCTAGTTTCAGAAATATAAAAGGGCATGAAAGGGAAGAGACGTGGATGGGCACTCCAATGCATCCACCATTCCATTCTTCTTGAAAAGTTTGGAAAGTGAGAGGAGTCAATGTCACCTCCACATGTCTCCTCATAACGTGGTCTAAGGTAGGACTTACGGGAGGCGGATCCTATCTAGAACCATGTTTGTTCATTTTTTTTCACTTTTCTTGTATGAAAATAAATTAAGTCTGATGGAACTGATGAAAAACCTCCACGTGTTTTGGAATAACCAATGGATCAAACCATGTCCAGGCATGGATTATCCCACATTACTGAGTTGCAAGCAGTGAGTCAAGTGGAAAAGTATATTGAGTTGAAAGGGCCTTGAAGTTTCAAATTTTCCTTGCTGCATCCAATCGAAAGACAAATTTGGATGGAAAGTTCCCAAACAAGCGTGGGCCTTCCACGTGTTTTTGGATACACAACTTCAAAGATGAAAAGGCGGGACCTGAAAGCGTAAGATCTCCACATGCTTTCTGGAAAGAAAATTCTTTTTCTTTAAAAAAAAATAAAAAGGAGCCAATGATAAAGGCCTCACGTGTCTCTTTGGACCTTTTGAGATGGTCCCAAAAAGTGGATACCCTAAATGAAGAAAACTTTTCATCATCAACTTGGTGAAAATAAAAATTTGTTGACAAAGAGTTTAAGGAATGTTTTAGAGAAAAGGGCCACATCAAAGGGTCACCAGAAATTTCTCCAACTCATGATGAAAATTTCTAAGTATGGGAAGACCACAAGAATGGAAACCTCCACGATGTAAACCATTTGGCAAATGCTTCTTCGAGCCAACCCTCAAAAAAAATGAGAAACCAAGGTCCTAAAAGGTGCGAGCCCTCCACGTGTTTTAGGCCTTAGAAAGTTGCAAAAAAGTTCAAAGTATAGAGAGGAAAATAGGAAGCCTCCATGTGTCTCTTAATGGTGCAGAAAAGGTAGGACCCTAAAAAAATTTCAAATGAGCATCAGCCCTCCACGTGGACAAGATTTGATTTGAAGTGGGCCTTAAAGTTTCAAAATGCCATGTCACCCACCTTTCACTTCTAATCTTTTGATGTGGACCCTAACGGAATGGGTTACTTCATAGCACTTTACTCCAATCCATACAAAGAGGCAAAAACTTCAAAATGTTCCACTTCGACCCACCTTCCATGTTATGTCCACATGAAAAACTACCATATGTCCCTTCGAGGTCAAAATAAGACTTTTCCCGCCACTTCATATTTCCTTTTGAATACCAATCAGAACTATCGGGGCTAGACCGGGGCCAATTGATCTTAGGCAAACATAGCAAAAAGTTCAAGTTATAAAATAGACCTCCAACTGTCTCATCCAATCAAAAGAGACCAACCCTATTTAACATGGATTTGAGATAAATTTGAAGGAAAACACACCCGTCAAAAGTAAAATGTAGGGAAATCACCATTCACGCCCAAATTGAATTTTCTTTAAGGACAAAGAATTTGGAAATGATTCCCAAGGCCCAAATGTGATCCATTTGGAAATCATGGAGAAAAGGGATCTTCAAACAACATATAAATGAAGAAAACCTTTCACGCATCCATTGGGGAAATAGAAAATATGGCATTAGACCTAAATGAATAATTTCATTAAAGCAAATAGGCATTTGATCAAATGGAGCACCAACATGAAGCTCGACTCGGGGATGGGCACTCCAAGTGAGTGCCACAAAAAAATAAGCAAACCAAGTGGGAAAATAAACCATTGGGCAATGGAGTCACGAGAACCCTCCTAGTTTGAAACTAAGAAAACAATAACAAATCCCCAAGATTGGACTTAGAAACTAACAAAAGGTTCACTTTCAAAACAAAAAAAAAATAGAACAAAAACAAAAGACTATACACTATACAATGGTGTGTACCCTGATTCAGAGAAAATAATCAAGGAAAATTTTCAAGTGCCTTCGATTTTGGATATGACCATGTTTAGTCAAACGATATGTCTTTAACAATTGGTCATATGATTGTTTCTCTTTTCCATCCAAGTTGCTATCTGACCACATTTTTTAGGCTTATCCTTTGTGCCTATGTCAAGTTTTTCAACATCTCTCAAGGCTGCATCAAACATCAAAGTCCTAGGAAAATCAATCTACTCAGGATATCTACATTGATCAATTTCATACTCCTTGAAAACAACATAGCTCACAGAGTTATCAACATCAATATCTACATGCAATACTTCATAAGAAGCATTGTTGGGGTCCTCAATGAGATATAACATTTTATTTTCACTATGTAACTTCACAAGGCTGCCCTCAATTGGTATGGTGGCATAAGACATGTCCATTTGCACACTTCCACCCACACTAGCTGCCCACTTTCTGGATAATAACATTCCCCATTTAGTAGGACAATCCACAATTACTACATTCAAAGTTAAGTACTTGCCTGGATAAGCTACCAATTGCACTACTAAACCCTTGACACATCCAACTACTAGCACCTCTCTTGAATCCATGGCAAGTACATTTCCCATAAGCTATTGTTACTTTGAGATTCAACTCATTCATGACCTCAAGAGGCATTACATTACATGAGGCTCCTGAATCAAACATACAGTTATGTAACAACCTATCCTTAATAATCAAAGTAGTGAAAAATGGATCCACTTTTCTTGAGACTCAACCAGAGAAGTTCCCAAATAAACCAGGTGGTTCACCCAATTCCTCCAATGCTTGTGGTTTTTCTAATTCTGCAATGGCAGGAGGAACCTCTACATTGTTTACATTTTTACCCTGGGTGACCTTTTCTTCTTTAAATCCCAAATATTCAAATGCTCTTCCTATGCTCAAGGATTCTAAGCAATTCAACAATAGGAACAAAAATCTTGATCTGACTCAAGATTTGGGCTATGTCACAAGGAACATATTTGGGTAAGGTAGTGTTAGGAGGAAGGTTTACAAATTCATTTGATGGCATAGGATTTTTCATAGTCTGAGCATGGGGAGGAACACAAGTTTTATTTGGGGTGACAAAGCCTTTTCTAGATGCATCTTTATTAGGGGTTTCTTAGGGATACTGGTAAGCACTGGAATTTTTGGTTTGGCTTGAGGCCCTGCCCCTTTGACAACTTTTCTCCTGAGTATTATATTCTTTTTCATGGCCAACTACTACATTCATTAACAACTGTCTATCCTCTTTTGAAGGAATTCCTCCATCATACTTCTTAATCATTAATGCCCTTAAGTACTCAAAATCATTATTAGGAAACTCAAAATCTTGTACCATATCAATTTCAAAAGTATGAGTGGGAGGAAGAGGTAATACCCAGTGAATGCAATCCCAGAAATTTTTCAATAGTTCTAGCACTCATCAATTAGTTGAGGTTGCTCCCTACTGTGAACTTGTAGAGAAATCCATCATGCATGCATCATCATCTGTCTCATCATCATCAACTTCTTCCTCAACTTCTTTTCTTCATCACATGGGAATGGGCAAGAAACATCTATCACACCACTCAATTTCATGAGATTCTTCAACAAAACAGCAACTCTGGTAGCTAAAGGATTAGGCACCAATCTATTTTTCCGGGGTTGGGGCTGTCTATTTCCTAATCCCATGGGCCCTTTACCCTATCATCTGATCTATGATCACCTCTGGGATGATTTGCAAATATTTCTTGACCTTGTGGCTTGTGCTGACCTTGGGAACCTTGTCCAATCCCCTTCTCTACTCTGGCCAAGTTTATAGGATATTTCCTTAACAGCTAGCCAATGTTTTTACAACCTCTTCTAGATCCATAGACTTACTTGACTGAGGCTTCTCTGGATTGATCAGCTTGATACCTTCCCTCTTAGGAGGCTTACCAACTGACTTTGATATTGTTTTCAATCTACAAAGCCATGGTGAAGGCCTACCTCAATGTTCTGGGTTTTTATCCCTTAAATAATAGGCAAGCCTTTTTTATCAAAAGCATCAAAATATTTTATTAAACAAGAAACATCACTTGGCCTCAAGATTACAGGTAGCCTATTCAAGGTCTTATTAAACCTAGTATTGAAGTCATGAATAGATTCATTAGGATTCTTCTTAATATTTTCAAATTTGACAAAAGAAACCTAGGATATGTCTTATCCCCATATTGCAATCTAAAAGCATTTTTCATTTCTATCCATGAATCTATTGAGTTATCTGGAAAAGATTTATACTAGTCACGTGCATCCTCCTCAAGAGTATGAATAAACAATTTTATGTACACATCCTCAAATTCAATCTCAAAGTCTTCCATCATATTGACAAAAAGCTTTAAGTGTTGATCACCAGTGATAGCATTATTTCCTTGAAATTTAGGTAGTCTATTTCTAACATCTTGTGGCACTACATTTGGATATCTAGCCATACCTCTAAAATCTATAGGACCAAAAGTATTCACAACAAATGGAGGTCTAGGTGGGGTGGGCCATATTGTTTTGAGGGAGGTGATCTTACAAGAGATACAAAATGATGAGGGACAAGGGGTCTTTGGAACATAGGAGTATAATTTTTAAAATGAATGTCCTCTAAAAACTTATTTCTTGGAAAACCCTATCAACTTTGGAAAATACAAGGACAGAATGAGAAGCAAACTTATCAAATACAAATGAAGGCCCCTCTCTAGTTGGAGAATTCAATCTATAAAAAACTACCGATTAAGAATCACTTGAGGAAGAATGGTAATCCTCAACTGTAGGTTGATCACTTTCCACAATGGATAACTCTTTTCTTGATTCCTGATCTCCAACTATTTTCTAGATTCTTTTTCCTTCTAAATTTGTCTTTCCTATTCTGGAAACAACTTTCTAGTAGGGTCTTTAATGAAGAAATATCTTCTTCCTTCCATCTTTGCAAAGATTAGTGATAAATTTCAATTGACAGAGGTTAAGACACTGGCATTTATCAAAAATTAATTCAACACGGAGTCGCCACTAAGGATTTTCACCTTAGTTGTGCAAATGCACTAAAATTGATCTGTCAAATGTCTATCAACACTAAATTCATGCAAAGATTCACAGATATGACCTTCCTTTACCCGTATTTAACATTGATGATGTAAACTTAGTGCAAAACCATAGAAACTGGAAATATTGCACACAAAACTTGTAACTTCACACAAATCTTACAAATCTCAACACAGGATGACATTTAAACAATGTATTTGCACTTAGATCATGTAAGAAACATTACCAGCATGCCGAATATAAGAAAACATTACTGGGTCAAATATGTGTACACCTTTGTTCAAATATTCCTGAAGATCAAAAATAGCCACCAATCAAAAGTGTTTTTTGCACAAATAGGCCATCAAATAGGTCCCGACAAGTATTCAAATAATAGGTCCCCCTTCGCAAAATGACGTGCCAAAATGGTGTTGGTATCCAAATTGATTCTCCTTTACAAGTTGAGCATCATCACAGATTTAACAAGAAGCCTAGAGATAGATAAATCATCATGTATGTCATTTTGTAGCTGGGGAGGTGATTCAACTAGCTCTTTGTCACTCAGATGTTGGAGAAATGGATAACACCTTCAAAAGGATTTGATCTATCCTCACTACTTTAGGTTGTGCCTTTGACCAGGGTGAGAGGACCCATTTTGTAACCTCTGTTGGTGAAGGAGAATGAAGATATCCTTCTTTGCACAAATTTGAAAGGAAACCTTGAGAAAATATGATCAATGCACCACAATTTAACTCTCACGAGTTGTCACTTCTAAAGAATGGTGATATTTTCTAAACAAGGTTAAGGTTACTAAAGACATTATGGAATCCTGATTGCTTCTACATATTTTGGCAGTAGAATTTATTCATTTGTGGACATACAGGGAAAACAGGGGTAGTTCAGGTAGGATTCATTGTTTTTGAATAATTTTTGGTGGGAGATTAAGCAAGATAAACTTGATTTTTCTAGATCTTTGAGAACCTTCACAACAATTGGAAAACTAAATGACAAAATGCTTTAGAATAGCTAAAATATTCCTTCAACCAGAAGGTGTGCATCAATGGAGGCCCAAATTTGCACGGTTTCACACAATCTTTGAGAATTCAACATGAAGGCTCGAGCTAAAGACTCAATTAAACATTAAAGACCCTGGTTCCTCATGCCTAAGATACACTCAAAGGCTTACAGACAATCTTTATCAACAAAATGATAGTAAAGTGATTTTAAATTGTTTATCTCATTACAGGATGAAGGCTCTTCTCATAATGAAATTGCAAATGCCACTAAACTATCACATGGATGAGATCATGTGTGATTCGGAGGGATTTTAACACAAGATTGCAATAGAACATCAAAACCATTTGAAAACATTCTGAAATAAAATAAAAAGACACAAATTTTCCCAAGATTAACATAGATTAATTCAAAGTTGATTAGATTCATCAGTAGGGAAAGTTTTTTGAACAATCTTAAGAGCTTTTCAATGGTTGTACACTTGCAACCATCTTGACATGATCAAATCTAAAACATAAGAGATTAACAGTTTCTCAGATGGTCTCTCAGGAAGATGGGATTTCTCAAATTTTCTCGTAAGAATTAAACCCTGACCATTTGCAAGAGTATCCTCATTGCATTTATACAATTCACTCACTCACTCATCCCAAATTTTCCCCAAAAAGAAGAATATTCGAGGAATCCTTTTCTTGTTACCAATTTGTCTCAGAAAGTGATGTTTAACAAATTTACACCCAAAGCTTCCAAGTGTGGAAAATCATGAACTGATCACATTTCTCAGACCTTAACCATGATTGGGATGCCATGCCATAGCTTTTTGACAATCCTTCTAATCATTCTTTTATTCTATCATGAGAAATCCCCTTTTTAATCATTTTTAGGTGGCTTCTGTATAGTTGGGTCGATACAAGCAATCCTTTTTGCCCTCGAGGAAACACCTTGAGAAATGAGTTCCCTCGCATGGATGCCTGCATTTGTGCCTCTCAAAAATGAATGTTTCACGCATGGATTATCCCACATTACCTGCATTGTGAGTCCAAGTTGCCAAAAAAAGAGGATCCAATGGAAGCCTCCACGTGTTTCCTTAGCATAACTGCAAAGGTGAAGTATAGAGGCAAGTTCACAAAAGCGATGGCCTTCAACATTAGTGTTTGTTTGGTGCAACTTCAAAGATGAAGTTTAGAGGCAAGACCTCAAACAAGCGCAAGCTCTCCATGTGCCCTAGGCCCAAGAAAATTGCCTTTTGGCCTTTGAAAAAGTCTCAGTATAAAAAGAGCTAGCGGAAGCCTCCACGTGTCTCTTTGGCACACTTTTGATATGGTGCCCAAAAGTGGAGACCCTAAACAAGCATGGGCTCACCACGTGTCTCACCTAGAAAATTTGTTGAAAGAGTTTAAGGACCAATGGAAGGTGCCACGTGCCTAGGGTCCGAGAAAGTTTCTTGACCATTGAAAATTCTAAGTATGGGAAGACCCAGTGGAAACCTCCACGTGTCCCTTCGGTGCTTCTTCAAAAGTAAAGTACAGGGGTAGGTCCCAAATAGGGTGCGGGCCCTCCACGTGTCTAGGCCTTAGAAAGTTACTTGAAAAGTTTAAGTATAGAGAGGAGCCAATGGAAGCCTCCACGTGTCTCTTGGCGCAATTGCTAAGGTAGGACCCAGAGGCAAATTTCAAATGAGTGTCAGCCCTCCATGGACAAGCTTTGAGTTGAAGTGGGCCTTAAAGTTTCAAAATGCCCCACTGACCCACCTTCACTTCTAACTTTTGATGTGGGCCCCAACGGAGTTGCGGGTTACTTCATAACTTTGCTCCCTCGTACAAAGAGGAAAAAAACTTCAAAATGTTCCATGACCCACCTTCCCACTTGTAACATGAAAAATGCCACGTGTCCTTCTTCGGGGTCAAAGTAAGACTTTTTCCCTACCACTTCATATTTTTTGAATAGCCAATCAGAGACTATCGGGGCCGCGGGGCCAAATTGATCTTTTTGCAAACATAGAAAAAGTTACAAGTTATAAAATAGACCTGACATGCCTCATCCAATAAAAAGAGACCATGTAGCTGAAGATGTTGAGATATAATTTGATGGGGAAAAACACCCATCAAACCGTAAAATGTAGGGAAATCACCATTTGCACCCAAAATTGAATTTTTCTTTAAGGACAAATAATTTTGAAATGATACAAGGCCCAAATGTGATCCATGACCATGGAGAAGGATCTTCAACAACATATAAATGAAGAAAACATTTCACACATCCATTCGAGGAAATAGAAAATACGACAAAGCCCGCAGAATGAAGAATTTCAAGGGAAAACTAGGGCATGATCAAATTGAGAACCAACATAATTAGAAGATGAAGTAGAGGATCACCAACCTACAATTTCTTACCATGTGTTTGTTAGGTATATAGTACTCCTCAAACACTCAAGGTTATTGGATATCTCAAAAATAGAAGGTGACAATGTTGATTGACTCAAGGAGTACTCATAAATTCATAAATAGTATGTTAGCTACCCACCTCAATTGTTTTATTTACCCAGCTCTAGAAATGCAAGTTATGATTGTGGATGGTGGGACGATCAATTGCACAGAAAATATCATAGTATCAAGCTCTTGTGGGACACTACATGTTAGACTCACCTATGTTTGCAATTTCTATGGGAGGGGAAAATATAGTTTTGGGTGTCCAATGGCTCACAACCTTAGGTACTATCGAGATGAATCTCCAAGAATTTTTCATACAATTTAATTCGAGAATGAAGGATAATACAATCAAAAGGGATGGTAGCTAAGTCTCCATAGATTATTAGCTCTCATAAGATGTCAGAAGATTCTCAAAAAAGGAGTAGATGGATTTATAGCAAAGTTATTTTCCATAGAGGTACAAAATATAGAGTCTTCAATGCCACCGAATCTTCAGAATATTGTTGATGCTCACTCATCTATTTTTTATGCAATTCTAAAGGGAATACCACCAGTTAGGGATCATGATCATTTCATTCATTTGATTCCAGGGAGCTAACCACCTAACATCAAACCATACATATACCCATATTCCCAAAAAAGTGAGATCGAGAAAATGGTGCAGGAAATGTTGAAGGCATGTATCATCAGACATAGCCAAAGTGCATATTCTTCACCAGTGGTCATGGTACGTAATAAGGATGAAACATGGAGGATGTGTCCAGACACGAGAACTCAACAAGTACACCATGAAAGATGAGTTTCCTATTCCAATAATTGATGATTTATTTGATGAATTTCATGGTGCTATTTATTTCACAAAATTAGATCTTCGTTCGGGGTACCATCAAATTAGAATAAGAGAGGAAGATGTTCATAAAACAGATTTTAGGACTCATGAGGGCCATTATGAGTTCTTGGTAATGCCCTTTGGTCTTACAAATGCTCCCTCAACATTTCAAAGCTTGATGAACATTGTTTTTAGGCCATTTTAAAGGAAATTTGTATTAGTTTTCTTTGATGACATATTGATTTACAGTAAGACATGGGAAGAACACTTACAACATGTAGATAAAGTGTTGGAAGTTTTTGAGAAACATAAGCTCTATGCAAAGCCATCCAAATTTTCTTTTGGTGTATAAGAGGTAGAGTACTTGGGTCACATTATATCCCATGAAGGTGTCAAAGTTGATCCTTAAAAGATCAAAGCTATGGTGGAATGGCCAAGGCCCAAAACTCTAAAAAACTTTGAGGGATCCTTGGACTAACAGGTACTACAGAAGATTTGTGAGGGGATATGGTAGAATCACAGCTCTACTCACTGCATTGCTAAAGAAGGATGCCTTCCATTGGATAGACACAACCACTAAATCCTTTGAGAAGTTGAAGGAAGCCATGTGCACCACCCCATTTTTTTGGCTACTCCTCGACTTCTCAAAAACCTTCATTATTGAGTGTGACACTTTAGGATCAATATTGGGAGTAGTTTTAATGCAAGAAGGAATACCAATTGAATTTGAGAGTCACCAATTCAAAGGAAAATATCTGCTCAAACCTACCTATGAGAATGAAATGATGGCTATTCTTCATGCGGTCAAGTAATGGAGTCCCTATCTAATGGGTAAACACTTCAAGGTGAAAAGTTGATCATGGATAGTCTCAAATACTTTTGAAGCAAAGGTTATCATTTGAGGAACAACAAAAGTGGGTAACAAAAATATTGGGTTATGATTTTGAAATCATATACAAAAAGGGTAAAGAAAAATTAGTAGCTGATGCGTTGTCCAGAAGGGATACATCCGCAGATGCGTTACTATGTGCAATGTCCATGTTGAAGGCCTATTGGGTATATGAAGCAAGATTGGAATGGGATCGAGACAAGGATACACAATATTTAATATAAAATATCAAGCAAGGCTTTATAACATCTAACAAATTTGAGTGAAAAGGTAATGCCCTATGGTACAAGGATAGGTTATACTTGTGCAAAGATTTTGAGTTGAAGCATAAGCTTCTTATAGAGCTACATGCATTACATGTTTGAGGAAACTCGGGTTTTGAAGACATATCATAGAATAAAAAGAGAATTATTTTGGGAAGGACTCAAAGGTGATGTCCAAAAGTTTTCATCGTGAGTGTTTGTGTCCCAACAAAACAAAGGTGAAACCATCAAGAGATCCAGTCTATTGCAACCATTACCAAATCCTAGCCAGATATGGGAGGAGGTCTCCATGGATTTCATCACAGGATTTTCTTTTTCAGATGGTAAGAATGTTATTTTGGTGATTGTGGATAGGATCATAAAATATGCCCATTTTTGTGCCCTGTCACACCCATTTACAACTATATACATCATGCAACTATTTTTTTGGAGATAGTTCAAAAGCTACATGGAACCCCAAAGATAATTGTAAGTGATCATGATCCTATTTTTCACGAGTAATTTTTGGACAAAATTATTTTCATGTTTGGGTACTCATCTAGCTCACAGTTCATCTTACCATCCTCAAACTGATGGGAAAACGAAA
This sequence comes from Taxus wallichiana var. yunnanensis, assembly GCA_018340775.1. NCBI lineage: Eukaryota > Viridiplantae > Streptophyta > Pinopsida > Cupressales > Taxaceae > Taxus > Taxus wallichiana. Next base: position 775,471,699 of record CM031234.1, on the reverse strand, counting down.
GTGGTTAACAAATGCTTTGAGGGGTATCTACGTTGTTTTGTATTAGATAAGTAGGAACATTGGGTTAAATGGCTACCACTCACATAAAGGTGGTATAACAAATCTTTTCATACCTCTTCTCAAATGACCCTATTTTTAGCATTATATGGTTACCATCCATGCCATCTATCACTTCTTCCTTGAGGGTGCAAACTAAGGTTAGGATGTTGAGGAACACATTTAGCATCAACAATAGGTTTTGGCTGGTTTGAAAGAAAATTTGGCATTGGCACAAAACAGAATGAAACAACAAGTAGATCAACACTGTAGTGAAAGACATTTTGAAATTGGTAACTAGGTTTTTATATGTCTGCAGCCTTACAAGTAGATGTCCCTAAAGCAAAAGAAAAGGACAATAAACTTTCTCCTACATATTATGGTCCTTATCAAGTTCTACAGAAAATTGGAAGTGTTTCTTATAAACTAGAGTTGCCTCAATCTTCACACACACACCCGGTATTCCATGTTTCCTCCTAGAATACTAAGAAGATTCTAAAACACGTACTAAGAGGTTGAGAACCAAAGACATTAAGGAATATTTTATCAAGTGGAAGAATTTGAGCATAGAGGATGTGACCTAGGAGGATGAAGGTTTTCGCAAAGCAACATCCAGGATTATTTAATGTTGAGGACAATGTTGGTTTGAAAGGGAAGGGCATGTTACGCCCTTAACCTATTACTTGTATTAGGATATGAGTAGTTGACTTGTGGCTTATCATATCATTTTATTAGATCATTTATACTTTTCATGCTTAGTAGGTCAGCCTTGGTGATGGCCATAACATATGAATAGTATATATAAGGGATTGTAGGTAGTAGTTGAGGATCATTCGAGCATTTGATTCTTATTATATGGTTTGGAGGTTGCCCCTTAAGTGGCGAAGATATTTTAATTGCATATTGAGATCATTTATCTGCAATATTGTGTTCTTTGGTGTTTTATTGTTATTCATAATCTAAATTATATAAGTAATTCCATTGGGATTTGTAGAGCTAAGAATTGGAGAGGAAGAGTTTTCAGAATGTAAGCAAAAATTTAAGGCATGAAAGGTAGATGAGATCAAAAAATTTGGGAAGTGTAGAGTTTAAACACAAAGATTAGATGCATGACATGAGGGTAAGTAACTAAGTGACCTTCAACATCTAGGGCACGTCTCATTGGAGTTTTATAGTTGTTTCAATTTTTAATTGACTTGAGAAGAGCAATGAAACCACAAAGGGAACCTAAGAATAAACAAACCATGGAAAGAATTGGTTCTACAAAATGAAATACCCTCCTGAGGTAATAGTGGGACATTCATGGACATCGCAGTTTAGGAAGTGTAAAATCAGTGAATACAATCACTAGGCATTAGGGCATAAGACTGATATAACCAAGGATTTTTTTGGAAAGTTAACCACTAGGATGGACAAAGGGCGGTGGTCATGGATGATTTGAGTGAGGAAGTACTTGGAGAAGGTGGGGTTCTCTAATTGTTTGAATTACCTTTCTTTGGATAACTTGCACACCTCTTTCAGTGGTTGATGTTGCGTGTGCACGAGGATTATTTCTACTTCGTCAAAAGAAGGATGAAATCGATGTGACTTGGTAGATTACAAAAGTGACATGGTTACGATATTCCAATGAGGACATAGACCTCGATCTGCATGATGAGACCAAGATTGATGAAATCACCAAAAAATATAGTATGAAAGGGGAAATAGAGTCATAGGTGTCGATAAGGTTGTTAACCCCTGCCATGAGAGTAGTGACATGTTTGGTTAGTTGCAAGTTAGGAGCCCTCGAATGATGGGGTGAGGTAAACAAAAAAATTCCTTTATATTACGTATAAGATGGCACATAAAACTCAATATAATATTACACAATTCATAATTGAGGGAATTGTAGAAGAGGAAAGGATCCAGATAGAAAAAGGGAGAAAATAACTTGGGGATCCATCCATTGTTGATCATCTTCTAGGAAATTGGTATACCGAGATAGACCATAGGATGATACGTGGATACACCCTAATACATGACAAGTCCCCTGTAGTATAATTTTCTCAATTTACATGTGAGGGTGCAATCACAAATCCTTACAAGGTGCGCCTAGAGAAGTGGTATAGATGAATGCATAGGGCATTTGAGAACAAGTGACACGTGCCTAGGGAGTTCTTTGAGTAGTAGGCCGACAAGGAAAATTTGTAGTCATGCAACACTTTAGCCTTGCAATATTTACAATGAAGAATGGTGACATGGGGTCGTGGTACAAATTACCATTTGCATTCACCACCAAATACTTCAAGTACGCAATTAATAGAATTAAGGATGCACAACCATTGATGATTGATGTGGAGAAGGTTGATTTGGATTGGTAGACCCTGCGCCAAACATATAAATATGACTCCAAACCAACATACATAGAAATGATGGATTCAAACAATCTATATCTCAATCCAATTATGGCATTGACAATTGACAACATTGATGCGAGTGTTTGTAAACCTTCGACTGAAGATGAAGGATGGTAAGGAAATTGAAGTGTGTGACTCCTATATGCCTTAGCAGCCAAAGAAGAACACAGTGAGAATTCCAAAAATAAGGCAAGAGAAGAGAATCCACTATGGCAAGGAGAAGAATAAGAAGAAGAAGGGTGTAATCTCTTCATAAGCATCAAAAAATTCCTCATCAACAACAACTGAAGTGAGCCCCTTGAAGAAAAAGAGGGGCCCCAAGATTCCTCAAGTTATTTCCAACGAGAAGGAATTAGAGAAAAAGGGGTCTCGAAGAGAAAGTGCACGAGGATTTTACACACGAAAAGGGGGGAGATGCGGAGCATACAAAATAGATAAGCCCATAAAGGAAGAAGTCCCAGTATAAGAAGAAGAGGGTAGAGTATAGAAGATGATGAGATAAGGAAGATAAAGGAGTGAGGAAGAAGCATATGTCATGAAGGAATATAAGGGTGTTAATGGAGAGACAAGTGAACAATCATTCAATAGTGCACAAGATCCACTAAGGAAAACCCACACTAAGGAAAAGGAAAGAAGGAAATGACCCCCTAGAAACCCTTAATGTTATTCATCAATGATCAAACAAAGGTACTCGGGCTAGATATCAAAGTTCGGTCCCAAAAGAAGAACTATTCGGATGGGACATATTTAACAAGGATGGAGGACTATCATGCACAAGAAATATGTTATCATGGAGCATGCAAATGCATGAAGAAGAGATAGAATTTGAGGTGAGCGAAAAGTCTTACTCGAGTTAAGATTAAAGAATGAGTTAGGGGCATTGTACAATGTCTTCAAACCAAGGAAGATTACGGATGAGTAAGCTTCCAATGTGTTAAAAATATGATAGTTAAAGTGCGTGTAGAAACATAGACAAGAGAACTACCATGTGGAAGATGAAGGATGATAAAGATGAAGAAATCAAGAATCTTAAAGAGTAGGTATGGGAGCAGAAGAAGCTAATGAATGATGTATATGATAAAGTAAGATAAAAAAAAAGAGCATCACAAGTGCATGCCCCAAACTTGTAGCACATGCCAAAATGTACATTCAACAGAGTTGGAGTATTTTAGGGGACCTAGTGTGCATGGTGCTCAAGGATAGGAAGAGAAGAAAAGGGCCATCATCGGAAGAATTGGCCGAAGCAAGGAGGAATAATAAGGAGGTTGTTAAGGCAAAGATAATGAAGTGTGAGACATTGATCATCGAGATCAAGGAGGACACTAAGAAGGAAGAGTTGGAATTTGAAAGATGTGAAAATAGAGACCCGGTTATTAGTGTGCACATATTGTAAAGGAGGAGGTAGAGCACAAAGTAATTAAAGAAAACTTGAAGAATAATAAGCTTGAGCGAGAGAAAATCATGCGATGTAGCATTAATACTGGGACTTGATCAAATCCATGAAAGACACACTTAAGAGCAATTCAAGGAAGTTTAGCTCATTTTCATGCAAAGAATGGATTCCTTGGAAGGTCTAACCACAAAGTTGGATTAATTGGTAAAGAGATTAAGGAGAAAAGTTGATGATTTGGCACACGAGAAACTATTTTGTATTGTTGAGGCTACACTAGAGAAAGCTGCAAGGGAGCTCATGAAATGGAAAGAATTAGAAGATTTAATGGGTAGGAGTTTATAGAGCTTCTATAGACATCAATTTTTGGTAGCTCTTTCCCTCACCCCACGTTCTCTCCCTTTCATCATCGCATGCATACCTCCCTTCCAATTTGAATTATCCTTCCCTCCAAAATCCCATTTATCCCTTTAATTTTATTTACGCCATCTAATCCCACCTAAATCCCCTTTCATTTATTCCCTCTAATTGATCCCTAATGTCCCTTAATTATCCCTAAATCCCTTCATTAATCCATTTACCCTCCCTAAATGCCCTTTTTGTCCTCCCTAGGCCTTCATTTAATAATTTTACCTCCCCTTTTCCTTTATTTAATATTTTCCTACCTCTCACCTACCTTTTATCTTCCCAAGACATCCCTAACCCGTATTTACCACCCAAAACCCTAATCCCGCCTCACAAGGGCTCATTATCTCAAGCTAATCACACTTCCACTATCCAAATCAATGGGTTTCCATAGTCATTGATGACCCATTCGGTCATCATAGACCTATAAATATGACATTTACCTAGCCATGACCCAATTTTCTTCACCCCACTAATATTAATTTAATTAAATTAATGCATTATCCTCACTATATTTATTATTTAAATATCTTATTTAAATAATATCTACACATATAGTTCACTTAGACACCTCACCAAGCTAACTCAACCTAAGACCTATTCTTAGCAAGTTCCCATAACTAACTAAGACTTACCCAAACCCTAAAAATCAATGCCTACATTCCCTCTAACCACATTCCCACATGCTCACAAGAGGCTCCGAGTCTAATCCATGGGATAATGACACGAGATCCAAGGAAATCAAGGAGGATCTCCCTAGTTTAGTAAACCTAGGAAATCCCACCTGACCGACGTTGGTTACCCCTAACCATCGTTGGTTAAGCCGGACCATCGGTTACCCTTTTAACCCAAAACAACCTTATTCTCAAGGTTAGAACTTGGAAGTTGGCAAACATTTGGAAGAAATTTGATGAGCAAGAACACATCTCAGAGAGATAACGCATCTTCAGAGAGAAAATTCTAGTGAAAACTCACATCCAAGGAAGGAGATTGAGCATCTTCTCCTGCACAACCATCCCAACCATGATCTGATCTATCCAAGCAAAAGAGGAGTGTGCATGCAGCCCATGCAGAATATTTTCTTCAGTTGGTGATCACTTGCAACCTTCAAACCCATCATCAACACCTCCATCCTTCACACACAAGCCTTCAGGAATGAAATCCAAGTAAGTATAACATCATACTTTCCTGGTTATTTCATTTCATCATTATTTTATCACCCATTGTTTATCTTGCTCCCTATTGACCTTCTCCAACATTTTCACCTCCATATACCCATTAAAACCTCACAAAAGCCTACCCATCACCCAATACCTCGTCCCAACCAACCAAAATCCTTTGTGCAATCACAAAGGAGACCAAAACCCTATTCTGTGACATTTCCAGATCTCACAATAACCGCACCGGTTATACCTAACCACCGTTGGTCACCCCTGACCGACACCGGTCTCTGTGTTTTGCCCACACAACCTTAAACAGAGACCTACCCACCTAATTTTATCTCACCCTCATTCACCTGTGACCTACCCGAGACCTTTATCGACTCTGCAGAGACCCAGAACCAATCATTTGACCTTGGATTCTATTCTAGCTTAGCCTGTTAGATTAGATCTATTTTCTTATTGTGTTTTAAGTGAGATACCTAAATCATTTCAAAATAACAATAGGATTTACTTTGTTTACAACATTAATTTGTTTAAAATAGTGGACTGACAACCATCTAGGAAGTATCATACTTCCGGATCTAGCTTACGCTAGGCAGTTCACTGCCCATATTGTTTAATTCCTTCTGGTGGTCTTGTTTTCATTATAGGTAGTTCCTCCTAGCCAAAAGGAAGCTCTCATGATCAGCTGTGGATTGGAAGTCATATGCATGCGCAACAACCCATCAACCGACATTTGAATAGGTATTCCTCCTATGCCCGTTACCCTATCTGTTTCATCAACACTTCAAAGAAACAATCTAAGAAAAAGGTGAAACATTTTGGCATGCCTGGTGGGACCCATCCGGGTTCCTTGCATTTCATTCATTCCTAGGAAAAAAATTGTGTGTTTTTTCCTTCTAAAAAGTGTACACACTAATTTTCTTCCCTGGTAATCCACCTCTTCTTTCTATTTTCTCTAAAGGAAACTTTTCTTTTGGTGTAATTAAAAAGAATCATTTCTTCATGTTTTTTGCATTGTAGTGAAAGAGCATCCCTCTTCCTCTTCATCTTATTGTGTCATCCAATTTCACATTTTGATTTGGGTTTAAAAACAATTGCATTCCATTCTGATTTATTGCATTAGCTCACATTAATTGAGGGCAACCTATATGCTGGAAGTCATGACCAACTGATGGTTGACAAACGAATCATAGAAAAGCACTTCTATCCTTTTCTCTTTCTCTGAGTCTTACCAAACCACACAAAAATTCAAAATACATACATTCTTAAACAACATCCTACCTGGAAGAAGTTGTAGGTGATCACACGATCACGACACAGTGGGCACCAACTCGCTTGCTCTATCGAGTCATACTTCAGAGCGAAGCCCACCCCCACCATAACATACCTGAAACCTCACCTTTTAGATCTCCTTCTTTGTAGGAAGCCATCCTCACCAAAAACTCTATTTCACAATTCATGTGTCAGTCCCTAAATAGCATAAGCTAAACAAACATAATAGAAAAGGCACTCCTAGGATCACATTTTCTTAGTGTTTTTGCTTGGCTTGTGTTTTGAGGTGAAAGATCACGTTCATCACTTTTTTTTGTTCATCCTTGCATGCTCCTCATCATAGCTGGTGTATTCAGCTTCACCTGAGTGTGCCTGGGCCATATCATCATCATTCCTAGAATTTTGGGTCTGATTCTACATCAAATTTTAATTCACAACCACTTTCTTTCATCACTATTTCAATTTCACAAGTAACCATCATCAGTTACCCTTGACCGCCATCGGTTATACCCAACCGACATCGGTTCCAAGTCCTTTTGCTAACCTACTCAAAAGGACATTTTCACTTCACTTTCTTCCACTTTTCACAGTCTCTGTCACTATCATTATTCCCATTGACATTTTAAACATCTTCAGATTTGGCATACCTATCAGATTTTACCTTCTGCCTCGTTGTTTACTCATTGTCCATTTTCTACAAGTGACCGAGCAATGGTTACCCCTGACCGACGTCGGTTTTCCCTAACCGCATTAGTTATCCTGTTTCACATTCCAGCCACCATTTGTTACTTCATCCATTTTTTATCACCAGATTCACTTGTTCTGTTGTTCTCATGTCATTTACAGAGAAGCAACCCTACCTGATCAATACTGGTTCACATGGTGTTGACCCGAAGACAAGCAAGTGCCCTCGTGTTCCATGCCAAGTTGCCAACCACTCCCACCTAGTCCTTCACCACCTTCTATTTTATCACCAGCCATGGATCCCATCCAACCTACTACTATCGCTACAGAGATGAGGAGTTCACACGACTCCTTGACTAGAACCCTGCCGCCTTGTAGTTTTACCTCTCCCACTCATCCACTCGAGATGCCTCAGGTCAGTTGATATATGGCATGCCCGTATCTATCCCCCCGACTCACACCCACTTCCGCATCGGCCCCATCGGCTCCATGTTACCCACATCCACCTTACCCCGGTCATTTTTCGCAGTTAGGTTCTATACCCCTATGATACTGCCATGCTCTTGTTACTCTCTGTGGCACCCATCACATCCACCATACCCTCGATGACTACCCCAAACACAACCTCATCCACCCCTAATGTCTCACACATACCGTAGCTACATTCCCACCTCCAGTGTCGGTGACTCCTACCCCATTTTAGAACGTGGTTCTTTCCATTCCACAATCATTAGCCCCTATTGCCACTAGGGTTACCACGACCCTTCCACCCCCATATACATACTACCAACAACCACCTGTTTCATCTATTATTCATTGGGTATGTACCCCCTATTTCATTACCTTCTTCTCCACCACCTTACATGGCAGCCCCATACACTGGAATGCCACCCCATTATATGCCCAAAACCAACCTCTCATGCTATAGAGGCATCCAATCATCACAACCCACCAATGACCTAATTAAATTGATGTTGGACAAGATGCAGACATTGGAGGCATTGGTTTCTAGCTCCCGCAACACTCTCACCTATGATGAGATTTGCAATGAGCCTATTCACCCATCCATTCCTATCCATTCATACCCCGTGCATTGGGAAATGCCTAAATTCAATCGCTTCAATAGCAAAGGAAGACCCACAACAACATTTGTGCTCATTCAAACATGGGTGTTATCTGATCGCTCATGATGATGCCTACTTTTGAGAACCTTTCCCATGTCCCTCACTAGACCTGCATTAGATTGGTATAGTGGGTTACCTAAACACTCTATATTCTCATTCAATTAGGTAGCCCAAGCTTTCTTGGATCATTTCTCTATCAATATCGCCAAGAAGGTTACCATGACCGATCTATATTCCACACGTCAGTATGAGGATGAATCTATCAGATTTTTCACTCATGGCGTGGCAAGCCTGATCAATCAACTTACCTTCCAACTGCCACAAAATGAACTCATCGAGCTCTTCACATGAGCTTGTGCTAGACATATCTCCCCGACCTTAGGTCCAAACTTTCCAAACATTCGATGAGGCATTCACTATGGCATGAAAGTTAGAGATTTGGGCCATCGAAGAGAAGAAAATCCAATTACGAAATAAGAATTCAGCATTCAAGTCGAATGAAACCTCTTCTTCTTCCAAACCACAAACCAATTATTCAAAGGCTAAGGGTACCACTAACGTAGTGGTACTCAAGGCCGGCCCAGCTCATCCATCCAATCAAGCTACACCCTCATCTAATCTATCACCTGTCCAAGATTTTTGATTCAGACAAGAGCAAAGTGAAAATATACCCCAATTGGGGAACCTTACTCTTCTGTCTTAGAAAAGCTTATCAAAGCTGGAGCCATCACCCTTCCACCCATAAAACCACACACTTGGTTTTGACCTGCTCACCCCATGCCCGCATGGTATAAAGAGCATGATTTCTATAACTATCACCGAGTAAAGGGTCATAGTGATGGAAACTACATCACTTTCAAGAATATTGTCCAAGAAATGCTCGAGAAAGGTGAGTTAACTGTGGATAATCCCAATGCCACCCCAACCAAAATCTACAAATCTTCAAAAACCATTTCCCAACCATGCCCCTTCATCCAATCAAACCGGTGAGACATCCACTCACGATACCCATACCCGTGAGGTTCACGCAATCTTTAACGAGGTACCTGTCACCTCTCAATTACCTCACATCCCTTCCATAGAGGAAATCCTAGCCCAAAATCCTCCTTCCACATTGGAACCAACCTCCACTATTCCTTCACCAACAGAGGAACACCTTTCATCTCCTTCATCACCAATGGAGGAGTCTTCCACTAACATGAGCCCCTCTCACCCCTAGCTTCACCACTTAGAGAACCTTTACCTACCATACCTCCTCCACCCATAGAGGAGCTCCCATTACCTCCTCCACCCATAGAGGAGCACCCATTACCTCCTCCACCCACAGAGGAGCACCTATCCATTCCTCCACTTATAGAGGAGCTCCCATCATCTCTTCCACCCATCATAGACCTAGTGGAGATACCTTTGCCTCTTGGTGAGCATTCTCCATCAGCTACCCAAATCCAACAGACCTACTTTCAGCTCTCTTACCCACGGAAGCTGAAGCTGGCCAATTCCCCATCTCTAAGATGCATTTTATGGGAATTCCCATTAGGTCCTCACCAACTCCACCCACAGATGTGTCATTCTCATGTTTGGCCGATCACTTAGATTATGTGGATAGGGCTTTACTATGGGGGTGCCTCTTACTCCCTGTCTCAACACAGATGCAGAGATCCCTCGATGACACCTCCACTATCTACCCAAACACATTTCCACCCATCAAACCAAATACAACCACTATTGTCGCAACCCCTTCCACGATACCCATTAGCACTCACACCACACCCTTACCCATAACCCGACCTATATCTAAACCCAAACCCATACCCACAACATTTACCTCCACTAAACCTATTACCACTTTAGGGGTCACCCCGACCACCAACCTTACTCATCCACCTATTAAACTGGATTTAGCTACATCCTCCAATGTCAATACCACACCTACTCCGACACCCAAACCAAAGAAACAAACTCATCGACCTCATACCCCGACCACACCAATCACACCCGCACTTGTCCCATCTACCTTAAGACCTCAGCTTCCCAACATGGTCAAGCACCCTTCACCCATCCATAAACCAATAACACAACAACCCATTCCTTCCTCACAAACCTCTAACCTACCCAGGCACACAACATGACTTATACCCACACCTGTAGTCTCTTTACCACCAATACCTCCAATACCTTCAGCTATTGCTTCACTACCCACTACACTTCAGTCATTGTCCCTCACACCCCAAGTACGACCCACATCATCTACCTTCACAACACCCCATTATCCCCATGGGTAACTCACCCTCTTCCTCCATCTTTTCCTTCTAGACCTCATACACCCACATCACCTTTACCCAAGAAGGTGCAACCCAAAAACAAAACCCCACTACCCCACAACAAGGTAGTCAAAACAACCCCACACCCTCCTACCCATCCATCTACTGTACCCCTACCCAAACAAAAACGATACCCAAAAACCACCACGGCACCTAAACCCATAGCTCGACCCATTCCTACTCTTCCAAAACAATTCCTCGACAACCAACCACACCTACACCCAAACCCACATTCACTTCCCATTGTGATCCACTAGCAGGTCCTATGCCAAAATTTTAACCAACCTCCTCGAGACTTCTGTTATCACATTACCGCCACTCCGACCTTATGACCCCCTCAAACCCAAGCCAAAAGGGTTTGATGATACTAAAATTTTTGCATACCATCATGTGCTAGGGCATGATGTGGAGAACTGCAAGGCCTTGAAAAACCATCCTTATCCAATTGTGTCCACAGAAACCAACTTTGATGATGATGACCTTCTCGATGAGGATCCTGCTTCACCAACACCCATTCCCACACTACCCACTCAACAACCACAACCTCCACCCTCACACTCCTAGAGCCACACCTCAAGATTTGAAATTAACATGGTTCACATCAAGAGAACTTGCCACGCCACCACCCAAATGTTGTTGCGCCCAACTGACCTCACAGGGTTTTTCTCCTCTAGTAGGTTTTTTTCCCTTCATGTCATTATACCACTCACCCTACACCTTCTCCATTTTCCAACTTCCTCAAATCAACATGATACATGTCACTACACATGTGCAGAAGGGAAAAGAAAAGGCAATTGACCCACCAACCAATCCTATACCCAACATACCATCTGGCACCCATACCTAAAATAACTATCACGGCCCCACATACCCCATTTCTAATGGCATCACACATCACACCATGCTCAAACAACTACACCAATCTCCCCTCAAAATGTCCTTATATGACCTCATCCAAACCTTGTAATCCCATCATCAAGCCCTCATGGAGGTTCTTCAATCTATTGAGGTTTTACCCAATGACCCTACACCCGTAGCCTCCATTATCACACCCCATCATGTAGCCTCTCTCACCAAATTACCACCTTCATCCTCACCTCACCTTGTTCACCAAGTGGCCTCCTTAGCTTCTCAGAGGAGAGATTGTGCCACACCAAAATGATGACCTGGACCCAGCCCTCTTCATCTCTCGTCCACATTGATGACATATGGGTACGCCGTGTGATGATTGATGGAGGCGCTAGCATTAACATCATTTCATCCCATGCATTTTCTCAAATGTGCATACCTGACAATTGCATGCATAAACATCCGGTCATGTTGCATTCATTCAATGATGCTATCACCTCCACACTAGGCAATTGTCATCCTTCACGTTTCGTGGGCCCCCACACTATTCCAGAATTGTTTTATGTTTTGGAGGGGGAATTCCAATATAACTTGTTGCTTGGTAGACCCTGGATCCATGTCATGGGTTACGTTCCTTCCACTTTGCATCATTGTGTAAAGTTTGAACATGAAGGACACACTTATACCATTCCAGCTGACCCATCACCTTTCAAAACATGCAACATGCTTTACCGACCCAATGATGTGCTCATACACTTGTCAAGCCATCTACCTCCGCAACCAATACCACTTCACCTACACCTCCACCTACTAAGTACAAGCCATACTGCTTTCACCGCACATACCTCCTCCATTCCTACCACTACTATAACCTCCATGGCTGACCCATTAGCTTCCCAATCCATTAACTCCACCTCCGCATCGACCTCCAACACATCATCCATACCAGCTACCTACATACCAACCACTGATCCCTTGGAAGGTGTTTTTCAACGCCTCACTCTGGGGGAGTACCACCTATATAGTGTCAACACATTCCTCCACACGAGTATGGAAGCCTTCACCAACACCCTCGCTATGATCACCGTATAGGAGAATGCCTCCTTTATGGTCCTCCTCATCTTCGTACTAGTCTCACCTATGGGGGACTTGATACTACCACTTACACACCTGAACCACCATCACAACCCCACCCATTTTTTCGTTGACTTCCAATCACTTACAATCACCATTTTTCACCCACACCTTCCTCCACCACTATGTGATGGAAGGGTTTTGGTTTTGGATTTTATGAGCAAGGCCGCCATACCATTATTCCATGTACCACCCACAAACATAATGACCATAGTGGTATCGGCTTCCCTGAACCTCCTACCAAACAGCCCGCATTGAACTCATTGAAGACCCTAGCCCTCCTCCACCTTCATCTTCTCCACCTTCATCACCACTCTCCTCATCGACTGAGTCGATGGATCCCGAATCTATCCCTCCTAAATTTTTTTTTTTTTCATAAACACCATTTCCTTGGGGCCTTTGACTTATCAACGAAGGTGAGGCCCCCACTCTTCCATTCTGTATCCCGAGATGATCGATGACATTGACACACCTACCATTAACATCATTCAATGTGTAGGATGATGAATCCATACTACCCTTGGTGTAGAAGACTCATATATTCATTGGTCATTACCTCTCGAGACACAAACCATGTTGAATGAATCAACTATCGAGATCAACATTCATACTATTAGTGATGACCCGCACATCCTAAAGATCGGACAATCTTTAGATGTTGTCGTAAACAAGAAGCCATCACTTTTTTCTCCGAGATCATAACCATGCTTTTGGACTTTACTTATGCAGACATGCCCAGTATTGACCCCACCATAGTGGTCCACAATATCAAAAACCATTCCCGATGCCAAACCTATCAAACAAAAGCTCGAGGAAAATGCACCCTCGCATTTGCTCTTTTCATCAAAGAAGAACTTCAGTGCCTTCTTTTCATTTCCTTCATCTTACCCATTGATTATCCTTTTGATTTCTAACATTGTCCCATTACTAAAGAAATAGGGGACTCCACATTTGCATGGATTCCTATTCGTGACCTCAACCTCACCTTCACATCGAAAGATGACTTTCCCTTGCCCTAGTTTGTATTGATGGTGGTTGACCTCAGCTGGTCATGAGATGCTCTCATCATGGATGGCTTCAGGGTTATAACCAAATTTTTTTGCCCTAAGATCAGCACAAGACCGCATTCATTACCCTTGGGGGAATCCTTTTACTATCGAGTCATGCCTTTTGGCCTTAAAAAAATGGTGTGCTACATATTAGGATTCCATCTTATGACTTATCATCTTCCATGATATCATGCATCATATTGGAAGATTACGTGGATGATCTCTTGGCCAAATCTAAACATCACACCGAGCACCTCGCCATCCTCAAAACCATCTTTGACGACCTCATTAAATATGCATCCACCTTTAACCTAAAAAGTGTGTCTTCATGCGGTTCTCTACAGAAAACTCTAGGATTTATTGTTTCCTCCATGTACTGGTATAGAAGTTGACTTGCTTAAAGTCAAGGCCATTCTGGAAATGCCTCCGCCCACTAATTAACTCAAACAACTCATCATAGCCTGCAAAAGGTAACATTATAATCCATTCATCATTTCATTTCACAATTATTTGATGAAATGTCAACCATTTCATCATCTTGCTTAGGAAGGATGTCTCCTTTAAATGGGATGTGATGACTTTCATCACAAATTTTGAGGCCCTAAAACAATACCTTCTCCAACCACCCATACTCATTCCACCTAAAGATGATCATGAGAATTTTTATTATATGGTCATGGTACCGATCATTTATTTATTTGCTAAGTCCACCGATCCACTTGATGAAAACATAGGGAGCAAGTGGTTTATTGATAACCATACTCTTTTGGACTATGAAACCTGATAGAACCATCCATAGAAAAGAATCTTATTTTTTTTTGAAACCCAAATCACTTGCCAATCATTACTTCAACCAAAAAGAGAAAGTGACCCATCCATTTTCACTTTAAGCTGAATCACCTTGAATCTTTTGATGTTCATTCAAACCATTTTCACTTACTTCATGCTTTGATTGATTTATACAAGTTCACACCTTCCACTGACCATTCATCAAGAATAAGTGTTTCAAATTTTATAATGAAGTTTTATGAAAGGCCGCCATACCATTATTCCATGTACCACCTATCAAACATAATGACCGTTTGCTTATTTTATCAATTAATCCATTTCCAATGAACCTCCTACCAAAAAACCCGCATTGAACTCATTCAAAGGACCATAACAATCCTCATCTTCACCATCACTACTTCTCTCCATCTTCATCACCACCCTCATTGATGAGTCGATGGATCTGAATCTATCCCTCCTAAAAATTTTCATAAACACACCATTTCCTTGGGGCCTTTGACTTATCAATGTGAAGGCGAGGCCCCCTTCCCATTGTATCTGAGATGATTGATGATGACACACCTATAATTAACATCATTCAATGTCGGATGATGAATCCATACTCACCTACCTTGATGTAGTAAGACTCATATATTCACTTCGTCATTGTTACCCTCTAAGACACAAACCATGTTGAATGAATCGACTATTGATCAACAACATGACCTAAGAGACCACATCCTAACAAAAAATTTCTAGATCTTTGAAATTAGAAGCCATCACTTTTTTTAGATCATAATCATGCTTTCACTTGGTCTTAGTGGATGACATGCCCGAGATTGACCCACCATGCAATTGGTCCACAATATCAGAACCATTCTAATGCCAAACCTATCAAACAAAAGCTGAGGAAAATGCACCCTCGCATTGCTCTTCTCATCAAAGAAGAACTTAAGCCTTCTTTCTTTTGTTTCCTTCATCTTACCCATTGATTATCCTTGTTGGATTTCTAACATTGTCCCTGTTACTAAAGCAACAGGGGACTCCACATTTACACACTTTCGTGACCTCAACCTAGCCTGCCCGAAAGATGACTTTCCCTTGCCTGGTATTGATCAATTGGTTGACCTCACCACTGGTCATGAGATGCTCTCACTCATGGATGGCTTCTCAGGTTATAACCAAATTTTTCTTGCCCGGAAGATCAGCACAAGACCACATTCATTACCCCTTGGGGAACCTTTTGCTATCGAGTCATGCCTTTTGGCCTTAAAAATGCTGGTGCTACATATCAGCATGCTATGACTTACATCTTCCATGATATCATGCATCACATATTGGAAGATTACGTGGATGATCTCTTGGCCAAATCTAAAATGCGCAAGCACCTAATACCATTTGTCCTTAAAACCATCTTTGATCACCTCATTAAATATTCCTTCACCTTCAGCCTAAGAAGTGCATCTTTGTGGTTCTCTCAGGAAAGCTCCTAGGATTTATCATTTCCCTCCATGGTATAGAAGTTGACCCTGCTAAAGTCAAGGCCATTCTAGAAATGCCTCCACCCACTAACCTTAAACAACTCCATAGCCTACAAGGTAAATTGCAGTCCATTCATTCATTTCATTTCACAATTATTTGATCGGTGTCAACCATTTCATCATCTTCTTAGGAAGGATGTCTCCTTTAAATGGGATGATGACTATCACAAAGATTTTGAGGCCCTAAAACAATACCTTCTCCAACCACCCATACTCATTCCACCTAAAGACGATCAACCTTTTTACCTATACATATCAGCTACCGATCATTCTTGGGAGCCATGCTCGCTCATCGTGATGAACAAACATAGGGAGCAGGTGGTTTATTACATAAGCCATACTCTTTTGGACTATGAAACCCGATACAACCATCTAAAAATTTTTTCTTAGCCTTAGTTTTCATTGCCACCAAACTCCGCCATTACCTACTCAACCACAAAACCTATGTCGTGACCAACACCGATCCTTTACACTTCATGTACGCCAAACCTTATCAAAATCAGTGCACCACCATGATGGCTTATGCTTTTAGCTGATCTTGACCTTGAATTCATTCACCAAAATTCCATCAAGGGCCAAGCTATAGCCGACCAACTGGCTGATGCACCTATTTTCGGGGACCAACCTCTAATTTTGACTTTCCCGATGAGTCAATTGCTACTCTTTCCCTGGATGAACCCCCTTACCAAATGACACTGTTCTTCGATGGTTCCAAGTGTCAGCAGTGTGGGGGTGGGGCTGGTGTTATCCTCATTCCTCTAGATGGAGAACCCATGCCTTTGTCTTTCAAACTAGACTTTGAATGCACCAACAATATTTGCCGAGTACGAAGCACTCATACTAGGTCTCCAGCCGCATATGCCCTAGATGTCAAATCAATCCACATCTTTGGTGATTCACAATTGGTCATAAACCAAGTCAATGGTATGTACCAATGTCGTAATGAGATACTTCAAAAGTATAAACATCATGTAGACATACTTTTGACCACCTTTGATCGTTACACCCTTCAAACCATCCCACGTTCAACCAACAAATTTGTAGATACCATGGCCTGCTTAGCTTCCCAAATACCCACTTCCCCTACCGATTCCAAAATATTTGTCACCGTACAATGCCTCCATTCACCTTCTTATTTACCTCATGATGTTTACTCAATCGGAAATGACACCCCTGACCCCGAGTGACCTTTGGTATAAACAATACTCCGACTACCTTTCCTCTCCATCTTACCTCCTGATCTCACCCGTAATGGACAACGCACCTTCCTTAAAAAGGTCTCCCATTTTTATCATTCTAGGGGGACTCCTCTATAAGCAGTGTGGCTTTGATGGTATTCTCTTACGATGCCTCACAAGTTTGAAATTCCTTATACCATTAAGGAGGTTCATGATGGCATATGTGGAGGTCACTTTAGTGGCCTTGTTGTTGCTAAGCGTATTCTTCACCTAGGCTATTACTGGCCGACCCTTAACCATGATTGTTGTGACTATGTCAAACATTGTGTGAAATTTCAACAACATTCCAACCTTCATCATACACCCAGTCATGCCTTACAGGTCACTCGTGACCTTTGGCCCTTCTCTCAATGGGGTTTGGATCTTGTCGGAGAAATCAATCCTCATTCTTCCCAATGCCATCAATGGATCATAACTGCTACCGAATACTACACAAAATGGGTGGAAGCCATACCACTCATCTCCACGAAAGCCAAGAAAATATGTGAGTTCATTAACCATCACATCATTTTCGCTTTGGTGTCCTCATCACCTCATCACTGATAATGGAAAACAATTCAAAAACAAAACATTGCAAAAACTTTGTGATGCCTTTGGCATTTAACTTAGTTTCTCATCACCTTATTACCCACAAACCAATGGCCAAGCCGAATCCACTAACAAAACCTCAACAAAATTCTCATGAAAGTGGTTGATGATACTGGGAAGGATTGGCATACGCACATTCCTTTTTGCCCTATGGGCATACCACACTAGTATTCACACTTCCACTGTGGCCACACCCTTTTCTTTGGTCTATGGTATAGAGGTTGTTCTACCTCTCAAAGTCTAGATCCCCTCACTCCACATTTCTCTCCATGACATGCTTACTGATGATGACTTTTCGTCAGACCGCTTAGCACAACTAGAGTTATTAGATGAACGTTGTCTTAATGCTCTGGATCACCTTCAAGTTTACCAACAATGTATCAAACGTGCTTATGAAAATGTGTTCATGAATGAACCTTCCAAGTCGGTGACCTTGTCTTGAAAGAAAATCAACACATGTAACCAAAGTAGAAAAAAGTAAACGGGAAAATTCACTCCTAATTGGCTTGGACCATACATCGTAACTCATACCTATGGATCGGGTGCCTATCATTTATCCTCACTTGATGGTAAACCCGAACCTGAGCCCCTTAATGCATTGCATCTTGACCATTCTATTGTTGACTCATTGTCCTACCTCACCCTTTGTCTCTTTAGGCTCATCCCTTGAGCGCTATCCACTCCATACACCTCCCTAACGATTAAACAAGAATCATGTGAGTACCCATCACTTGTTATCTTCTCTTGAATATGTGTACCATGGCACTACACATAGCATGATTCTCATGGATACTTTTGTCTACCTTTAGATGAGATCCCATGGTCATTCCACCTTGCTTTTGAACAAGAGTCCTATCCTTCACCTTGGTCTTGTCCATGATTTCAAAGACCTCAATGGGACCAAACTCCTTGAGTCAAACTTCTAATAAAAAGATGACTCCCTCAAAAGGACATCTTCCTCTCAACCAAATTGCTACTATAAATAGATAGACTCCCTCGAAGGACAACTATGTGAAGCTTTCAAAAAAAAAAAAAAAAAAAGAGAGAAACCGAAGCTTCCCGCATCGATCAGCTTCACGAAGACCTCAAGGAGTACCATATTATTTATCCCATATAGACTTCCCACATCGATCATTCTATCAAAAAAAAACTTTTTAGTCATGGACTTGCCCATTGTGACCTCGGACCTCTTGCCCAAAAGACTCTGTCA
This sequence comes from Taxus wallichiana var. yunnanensis, assembly GCA_018340775.1. NCBI lineage: Eukaryota > Viridiplantae > Streptophyta > Pinopsida > Cupressales > Taxaceae > Taxus > Taxus wallichiana. The sequence goes on along the minus strand of CM031234.1, from coordinate 775,452,528 downwards.
CTCAAAACATATACAATTAACTACCTTTCACCCACCTTACCATTTCCACTCTCATTTCCTAAATCACCTCAAGGGACATCTTGGAATTTTGACATTTGGTGATCCTGTGACTACTTTCACCATAGAACAGTTAATCATGCAATGCCTTTCGGGTCTTGTGTTCATCACCCCCTCAAGGTATGATCTACTCGGTATGATCCTACCCAATCAGGTGGCTTTATTGCCCCCTCTTATCTTTTAACCATCTTTGTTTACATTTTGATTACCTTATATAGGACTTGGTCCTCGACGCTTACCTTTGGGGTAATCTCTCCCTTTCACCATAATCACCTTCACCTACATCATTTTACCTATAATCTACCCACACCTATTAAACCTAAACCCACTACATGCCCACAAACCTACCAACTCATTTTCATATTCTTCCCTAGCTCATGGGAGAACTACATCGGCCTGAGGTCCCTTTTCCTGGGACTATGTAGGAAACACTCGAGGGCATGGGGCCCTTGGAGGTTAGCTCGGCCATTCTCTACCCTAAACAATTCATCAACCATGCCTAACTCACCATTTACCCCACATTTCACTTAGTTCCCCTTTTCTAACAAAATTGGAAATTAAGCCACATACATAACAAGTTGCTTACCATTTTATACATTTATTACACCTACCATCTCTCTATCATCACTATGCATAGATTATACAACATTTCACATATGACCCATAGTATCATTCATTGCAAACAATAATGAATCATAACCTAACTCAACCATGCCTATAACCTAACTCAATCCATGCCTAACCCGAATCCATGCCTAACTAACTCAACCATGCCTATAACTCACTCATCCATGCCTATAACCTAACTCAATCCAATCCATGCCTCAAATGCCTAAACCTAACCTAACTCATCCATGCCTACCAACTTGACTCGATCCATGCCTATAACCTAACTCGATCCATGCCTATAACCTGACTCGATCCATGCCTAAACCAACCTAACTCCATCATGCCTAACTCACCTAATTTCCATCCATATCAAAGTAACACATCCATATCTCATCTAACACAAGCCATAAACCAATATCTCATAAACATATTAACACATCACAAAATACCATGAATCTCATCATATAAATCAATAAATGTGTATCTCAAAATACATGCCTATCTCATCATGGCCATCATCTCAAAATGTCGAGCACAGGTTGATATACAATACAAAATGTCATCGCACGTAGCCGGTCTCATATATACAAAAAGAATGAATGAATCAATACAAAAATCTTTGCACGCAGTACGGTATATGCTCACAATATACAAAAAAATCACTCGTACATCCTCACTGTCTTTGGCATGTAGGCCGGTATGTGATAAAAAATACAACTATCTTTGGCATACAAAGGTTGACATATATATCAAATAATCACTAATATACATCAAAACCAAACCCGACCTAACTAGACGCTCGGTTCCCCTAGACCAGCATCGGTCTCGTGCCCTACCTAACCATCACCAATTTTCCTATACCGATGTCGGTTATCCATGACCACCATCGGTCACCCTTACCTACACATTGCCCCTACTTTGCCATTTTACCCGACCCTTTACCTTGCTCCTTCACCCCATCCACCCTTTACCCAACCCATAACCTTACCTTTCCTGACCTCATCCTTTACTACCTCCATTTGTCCTCCTTTGGGGACTCATTATTTTACCCCTACCTCGGCCTTACCCATGCCGTGACCTAGATATTTAGACCTGGACCATCGCTAGTGACCTTTGACCTCATGTGTTTCGCTATACCTTGTGGCACTTACCTGTGTTGATTGACCTAATGACCTTACCTAGCCTATTGCCATGACTATTTATCCTGACCCTACCTTTGGTGTACCGGAACATACCTAAACGTTCCTACACCTAACCTACGTTGTGCTTCCTGACCTTATCCTATACCTTGGATACCAGATTCACTTCAACCTTGTTTGGATAAACCTATCGACCTTAGATGATGTAGAGTTTTCCTGCTCTTCAACCTAGTAGCGTGTTGCAGTTTATACGTGTGCATGCATTTGACTATTGCTACCTTTGACCCTAACCCATTACCTAGATCACCCGAGTAGACCTTTCACCCCTTTTCCCCTGTACCCATTTGCCTTTTCTTCACATTTACCTTTTATCAAACCACTCACCGCTTTAACCTGTTGCCTCATCAGTTCCTGGTTTGAGGGGGATCACCTTCACCCTCACATGGGGCAACCACATCTTATTTTTGTTAGCATCGCTTACCAATACAAGCTACACAACAAAAAGGGGCAAAATGTAGACACTAAAATTAGGTCACACTCCCCTTTTGTCCCTCGACATATAAGCACCCTTTATTACATTTACCTAGCCATGACCCTCTTCACCCCACTAATATTAATTTAATTAATTTAATTAAATTAATGCATTATCCTCACTATATTTATTATTTAAATATCTTATTTAAATAATATCTACACATATAGTTCACTTAGACACCTCACCAAGCCAACTCAACCTAAGACCTATTCTTAGCAAGTTACCATAACTAACTAAGACTTACCCAAACCCTAAAAATCAATGCCTACATTCCCTCTAACCACATTCCCACATGCTCACAAGAGGCTCCGAGTCTAATTCGTGGGATAATGACATGAGATCCAAGGAAATCAAGAGGATCTCCCTAGTTTAGTAAACCTAGGAAATCCCACCTTGACCGACGTCGGTTACCCCTAACCATCGTTGGTTAAGCTTTAGGACCACCTTCTTGTTACTCCCTTTTAACCCAAAACAACCTTATTCTCAAGGTTGGAAGTTGGAACTTGGAAGTTGGCAAACTTTGGGAGAAATTTGATGAGCAAGAACAAATCTCAGAGAGATAACACATCTTCAGAGAGCAAATTCTAGCAAAACTCACATCCAAGGAAGGAGATTGAGCATCTTCTCCGCATGACCATCCAAAGACCACGATCGACCTATCCAAGCAAAGAGGAGTGTCATGCAGCCCATGTAAAAGCTTTTCTTCAGTTTGTTGATCACTTGCAACCTTCAACCCCATCATTAGCACCTCCATCCTTCACACACAAGCCTTCAGGAATGAAATCCAAGTAAGTACAACATCATACTTTCCTGGTTATTTCATTTCACCATTACTTTATCACCCATTGTTTATCTTGCTCCCTATTGACCTTCTCCAACATTTTCACCTCAATACACCCATAAAAACCTCACAAAATCCCACTCCTATCACCCAATACATCGTATCCTGACCAACCCAAAGTCCTTTGTGCAACCACAAAGGAGACCTAGCCTGTTCTGTGACATTTTAGATCTCACAAGAATCGGCATTGGTTATACCTAACCGTCGTCGTTCACCCCGACCGACACGGCCTCTCGTGTGTGCCCACACAACCTTAAACAGAGACCTACCCACCTAATTTTACCTCACCCTCATTCACTTGTGACCTACCCGAGACCTTTATCGACTCACCTAGAGACCAGAACTAATCATTTGACCTTTGATTCTACTCTAGCTTAGCCTGTTAGATTAGATCTATTTCTTATTATGTTTTAAGTGAGATACCTAAATCATTTCAAAATAACAATAGGATTTACTTTGTTTACAACATTAATTTGTTTAAAATAGTGGACTGACAACCATCTAGGAAGTACCATACTTCTCGGATCTAGCATACGCTAGGTAGTTCACTGCCCATATTGTTTGATTCCTTCTGGTGGTCTTGTTTTCATTACAGGTAGTTCCTCCTAGCCAAAAGGAAGCTCTCACGATTAATTGTGGATTTGGAAGTCATACGCGCACAACAACCCATCAACCGACATTTGAATAGGTATTCCTCCTATGCCCGTTACCCTATCTGTTTCGTCAACACTTCAAAGAAACAATCTAAGAAAAAGGTGAAACACTTATCAAACATGCATCCTATATTTTCTAGCACATTTTAGAATTTTTGTTTCAGTTCATATTTTTTTTCACTTATCCATCACCATTTTATCTATATTTTATTGAAAAGTGGGTTGACATCCATCTTAGGAAGTTATCACTTCTCGAGACCAACATTGTCGGGCAAACCACCATCTTATCTACAAATCCTTTTTCATGTCGAGTCTCTCTTTGTTGTGCAGGTAATCAAGCTCGCTACAAGGAGAATCTTTTGCACATGTATCCATCATCATCTCATCTAGAGGTAGCTTTAAACCCTCTCATTTTGGAGTTATTTGTTTTCTTTGTTGCCATTTCACTAATCTAAAACAAGGGCAAGAAAATTAGTCAACAACTTCTCTAGCCACCTTAGGCCTGAATAAATTGATGTGTGCATGCGAGATCTGTTTCATTCTTTGATTCATGGGGAAAATGATCAAATTATTTATTCTTCAAGAACCTTTAATTCTTTGATTCATTCATTCTTTGGGATGTGATTTTCTCTCGAATATTGCCAAGGACAGAGCAATACCTTTAGTGTGGGGTGATGTTAAGCGAGGAAGATGGCTAAGTGCTAGCCATGCATGGAGGTTGGAGACTATGTGTAAGAGGTTCATGAAAGGATGTGCAACACATAAAGGGTCAGCATGTGAAGGTCCATGCATGGGAACACAGGGTTTGAGACTTAGCCGATTTTCTAGAAAGTGGCTAAAAATAACAAAATTGAGATGGAGTGGTGCTCAAGCAAGATCAAAAATAGACAAAGGCAAGATATCTTGGCATGCATGCAAAAGGGGGAAATAATAAGAAAAAGCACATGCAAGATAAGGATGATACATGAAGCAGGCTAATAATAGGATTAAAGCATGATAAAAGCATGCAAGGTTTGATTTAATTATAGCTTAATATATTGCTAACACAAATTGTAAAAATGCAATCTTTTGTTAAGAATGCCTATTATTAGGAAGGTGAATATAGGCGGTGAAGGGAAAGTCCCCCACACACACACACACACACACACACACACACACACACACACACACATACACACACACACACACACACACACATAAGTAATTCACGCTTGTAATAGGAGGTGTTAAGCTATGAGTGCTACGTTTTGAAGAGTTTGTTAGGGTTTTGGAGTATGTAACCTGTAGGAGCATTGTGTGAGTGTGCATGATATTGCACATGGAAGTACAAAGTATTGATGTAACCAACTACTATGTTATGAGTTGAATTTAATGTTGCAATGGATAATTGTGTATGGATTGCTAAGGTAACTAGATCGAGTATGGAGTTATGGGAATTCAAATCTTGTTGATCATTCTTTATGTTGATTAGACTTCCTTATTATACGTATTGTCATACTTGTTTATATTGATGTATCTTCTTGCATGAATGGTTGTTATGGTTATGGTTATGAACATGTATGTTAACATCTTGTTAAGAAAACAAAGGAAGGACCTAGAAATTGTGCGCGCTTTAGGTGAGCTTCCAGACTTGTCTGGATGAAGTGCTAGTGCACTTAGCTAAGTATTAGATAATAAAAGACTACATTGGGTGGATAGGGCGAGGATGAGATATAAAAGTACATACAAATTAAGACTTAAAAAATAAATTGTTATTGGTGAATAGATAAAGATTAAAGACGGGCTATAAATCTTCACATTTTATTTATGTTGAATCTATCATGTTGCATATATTTTGGTTAAACAAGAATAAATACCACATAAAAACTATCAAATAAAGCAAAGTTGTCGAACTCTCTAATATGTAAAATTCATGATTGCTCGTTTGTTGGTGGTTGATAGTAGAGTAGAAACAATCAAATACCCAACTATATTGCCATAAAATTAATATTCTAATCACTTTGATTAAATTTTTGCACACCATGGAAACTCAAGGTCTTTGCAGGGCACCTTTATGTTTCTCCATTCTCATCTAGTTGATGCACTAGACAAGATTGAGATTATTAAATAATTAGATGTTTCTTTCAAATCATTGGGTGAAATTAATGAACATATTAGGTCTATAACATCTATTTTCTATCAAACCAGATTTCACACGTATCAAACAATTTTTCAATGTAGTGAAAAACAATGAATCTAAATCTCAACACTTCCGATTTCCCAATACAACAATAGGAGTGGACTTTTGGAGTCTAGATATATTTTTCAGAACTATTATCGAACTCCAAAATTTTAATCAAAGGAATATTATAAGACTTCTCTAAATTCAAGAATTCATAAATTTATCCACTCTTATTAAGGAGAAAATGGATCATAATCAATCTTATAACATACTTAAAACATGTGATATATTATCGAATAAAAATAATTTCTAATATATAAAAATTTTGGGAAGAAAAAACAATAAACATTCAATTTAAGGAATCATATATAATACATTTCTGACATGGAAAGCATTGCATTAAATCATGAAAAAATGCAAAAAATAATGCATTATAAAACATCTAAAAAATCTAACCATAAGAGTTTGTTAAGAGAAAAATGGCATTCAACGAAATCAATGTTAAGATTATTACAACTCTAATAAAAAATGATTTGTAATAAATTAATGATAGCAATCCAATCTAAACCTTAGCAAGAGAAACTAACATTTTTCCAATTTGCATTGTCTTCTTACGTAATAACTAAAATTATGCTCAACCCTGAATAGGTCTTATCTTTGGAAGCAATGCATACACAACATATCTTGAGGCATTAAATGTAAATTTAATGGAAAACCTCCATTTTTTTGTATTCAATATTAAGGAATTTGAAACAGAAACAATATGGTACTAAAGCCTCCATGGGCCCTAACCACATGGTCACGCAAACAAAAATTCACATATCTAGAATAATCATAAATATACAAATTCCTGCTAATAAATTTATGAGAGATGAATAAATCAACTTATGATTAGAAAGGGCACTCTACAAACAAATAGAACAATAAAACAAAAAGTATGTAATTATTTTAGTTCTCAAATTGTAAAATTTGTTTTTGCATGTTATTTGTAATATTTATATTTTAATTTTCAGATTTATGCACTGTTTTGATTGGTTGAGGTAAATTTACAATTAATGGGAAAAAATATCCTTCATTAAAAACAAGGCCATGATTGGCATATATTGTCAAGTACATGTCTTGCTTTGAAATATATATGCTAAAGCTGGAAGAAAAGATGATGTAGTGTTTGTAGTATATGTCTTCCTTTCAAATATATATGCTAAAGTTGGAAGACAAAATGATGTAGTGTTTATTAGATGGTTAATGAAAAATAGGGGATTCAAAAAGGAACCAGAGCACAACTAGATTGAAGTGAAGGAATGAGGTGCATGTATTTGTTTATATAGATGGGTGACATCCATGAAGAGGTTGGAACTACTCAAGCACTTGAAAGATGCATATGTGTGCAAGGCACAACATCTGCGCTACACAAAGGGGACTAGCAACAAAAGAAACATGTTCTATGTCAGTGCAATAAGGAAAAGGCCATTCCTTTTGCCAAGTTAGTGGACCCCTTGGATGCCAATTGGAATTGTCAAGAACCCCACAACCTACTACAATTGTGTCACTACTACCAACTTCATTTCTAAAATTGACTTTTGGTGGAGCAGTATCTACAATTTTGATATCATGCAACTTGGAAGTCATAGCCTGAATGTGGCGGAAGAAAATGTATGATATAATTAAGGGTGATATCATAGGTTGTACTGAATTTTAATTAACACATTTGAGAATTAGTTTCATAAACTCCATTAAAAACATACATAGCTAATACAAACCTTGCTTTTTAATTTCAATCAAAGTAAATAGTAATGTTTTGCCCAATTTTTGTCCAAATAATAACTTACTATATCATTGCTTCTACGCAAGTTGTCTAAACCTAGATTATACAGAAAAAGCCCATCTATGTTACCAAATTGGGCCATATTTTTAATGTCCTTGGTGATATCACTTATAGGGTGAAGAATTAGGAATAATAATGAACTACATTTTCTTTTGTTCTTAGCATACCTGAAGAATTGTTGCAGCACAAGGAAAAGTGAAGAGAATTCAATAGTTGACCTGCGGAATGCATTATATTTAAGGGAAATAATTTTAATGGTTGGATTCCTTGGGATTTTTTTCCAAACCAATAGAATAAGAAGAAAACAAACATGGTTAAAGCCAATAGAAAACACCAGGACAAGGGCGTATCACTATGATCAGAAGTATTGCAATAAACCACCATCAAACTGTGTAATGCCAACACACTTGATGATGACAAGAGGAGGCCTAATCTCGAACCTAAAATTTGAACTATGCAAGAGAGGAAAGTGGTGAGAAAATGCCACAAGACAGAAATGTAATGGAGACAAATTATGCATGGTTGGGTTCGATTGCACCATCTGTGAATGAAAATTGGCCACACATTTCTTGCACATATATCTAGATCAAATAAAAGGAAAGATATTTGACAGTTATCCATTGAAATAGAAAAGATATTTGACAGTTACCCCACCAAGATTTGATTTTTACACATAATTTTCATAGATTTTATATAAAGTAATGTTTACGTTGTTAAGTATACACTTAGAAATGGTGATTAGTTTTTCCTATTTGTTAAATTATACTTGTGCATTGGTAAATCCAAATATATTGTAAATTGTCATTAAGTTGTGTCATTCTCATGTTCACTTTACTGAACATTGATGATATTAATTGAACTGAACAAAAACAGGGGCATAATTTACAAATATTTTTAACCCTTGTCAAAGTGTTAGGCATAGCCTTTAAGTCTTTCTTTGACAACGTTGTTGTTTTAGACTAGTTTCAAAAAGTTTTGTTATCAGCCTTTTACTATTTGAAATATTTTCCCTAATAGTTGTTGAACACCAACATGCATGTGATGGAGTTCTCATTTCACACCATCGTAGAGGCACAAACAGATCCACGACTATGCAAAAATATGCAATGTGGTCAGAGAGAGAACAATAAAGAAATATATCTATGCATATTAGCATCAGAAAAATACTGAGATCCAAAGACAACTCAAATATCTAGATTTAATGAAACACCATATGAAAATCCCATGCTATTTTTCGAACACGTAGGAAAACAAAGTTTGACTCTCTAATGCAAATTTAAAGTATTTTCATAAATCTAGAATGAGAATATTAGGGGAAAAGGATAAGCTCATTAGATTTACAATGGGAAATGTAATCCATAGATCATAGATCCACCATTAATGTTGAATATTATAAGTTATGATATGTAGTCAATTAGACAAAAATAACTTGAAATAGATAGCGAATAACATAACTTAATGAGCAAGAGTTGAAAGCAAATAATGAACAAGAACAAGAGACATATAACATTGAATTTAAGTAGAGAAACCCAAAGGAAAAAAATCCACTGGTAAAGCACTGTCTTTATTAAGAATTCACACAAGTTTTAACCCAACACTTCCACTTCTAGTTTGTAGCCTTTTCAATGTGTGCAAAGCTATTTTCTTGATCATTCGTTACAATGATCATCAACTATATCTTGTAATAAGATCCCAATCTTTAAGTCAATCTGTATAACATGTATATGTTGCAGACAACCAATCCCGAGAGGGATCACCCAAATCAATGTGGGTGGGTGAATTGGTCAAGTCATTTCACTCTTAAATGCGAAAGACCTTTACAATAAATTTTGATGGAATTTTTTTAATTTAATGTTGGGGTGTATTGCAGTGGTTGATCCCACTTGACATTATCACCCCAACACTCCCCTTAATGTTAAGTGGGAAGATAAATCAGACAAGCCAAATTTACCTTTTTATATAAAAGGATTTACAGACCTTAAATCGGTGATTCAAGCTAGCATGCCAACAAGGGAAGTCTATAGATCTTCCCATACAAATTCTTAAGACTAGTGCTTTACATTTGAAGACTTACATCAAACTATGGAGCCTTTTATAAACTAAGGCATACCCATAACTGAAGCTTCATTGGGATTTACAAGTAACTTCACATATTGTGACACATTTACTTATTACAAACCTGGAGGAAGTATTAGAACTTTTCAACATGTCGTTAAGAGGTGGAATTATCATGCACACTCCCCCTCAATGGTGACTTTGATAGGCCCAATAAGGCATGAAATTTGTAAAACTTGACGAACATGGAGTTTTGTGAAGATATCTACAACTTCATCTTGATTGAACATAACTTGAGATCAATATCACCATTCAATAATTTCTCTCTAATGAAGCACATATGAACTTCAATATGCTTGGTCCTTTGATGTTAAATTGGATTCTTTGCAAGAACAATGCAACTCACGGTTGCCACATAGAAGAGTAGTACCCCCTTGACACCCATGTATGCAACTCATCCAACAATCTTTTCAGCCGCATAGCTTCTTTTTCCATCTTCCATAAGGTTCTTGCATAAATCTTGAAACTACTCCCATTGCATAAGAAATATTAGGTCTAGTAATAGTGAAATAAATTAGACTACCAAATAGCTGCATATACGAGTAGGATCAAATTTAACACAAGTTGGTTTAGGGTCTAACTTAATACCAACTTCAATAGGAATGGTAACATGCTTATATCAATCATGTTAAATCTTCTAAGAAAATTCACAGACATACCGAGACTAAGATGCAACAATATACTTATGATCTTGAAATATAATCATGCCAAGAAAATAATTTAATAAACCTAAATTAGTCATTTCAAAAGCGTTGCTTTAACCTTTCTTTGATTCTAACAATAAGTTTTTATCACTACTAATAATCAAAAGATCATCAACATATAAGACAATAATGATAATATGATGTTTTAAAACTTTAAACAAATAAATAATTATCAAAACAACAATTAGAAAAACCAAGATCCTAAAAGAAAGCTGTTAATTTTAGCATACCAAGATCTAGGAGCTTGCTTAATACTATCAAAGACTTTTTAAGCTTACATACATAAAGTTCTTTTTGTCATGTACTTAAAGCCTTTAGGTTGACTCATATAGATTTCTTCTTTTGAGTCACCATTTAAAAAATTATTTTTAACATCCATTTGGTGAATCTCCCAATCATATTGGGAAGTCAATGCAAGAAGAATTCTAACAGTGCTCATCTTAGCATCAGGAGAAAAAGTATCAACATAGTTAATTCCTAGTTTTCGAGTGAAACCATGAGCTACCATCCTTGCCTTGAACTTTTCAATCTCTCCTAGAGAGTTATATTTGATTTTGAACAACCACCTAGATCCTACAATGTTTTTCTTAGAAGGAGGAGGGACTAGTTCCCAATTGTCATTTTTATTAAAGCATTGTATTCATCCTTCATAGCCTAAAGCCATCTATCATGTTAAGACATGTCTTAAAGGATTGTGGTTCTACATCTCGTAGAGGGTCATCAAGGCATGATAAGTATGTTGACTTCTAGTTAGTTTTCTAAGATTATCAGGCTGAGAGTTTTGAACAAGATTTTTAGCCCATTTAGGAATATTAGGTTTCAAGACATTTTGGGATGACTCCCCCTCAATCTCCATCATATCTACATTAGGATAATCACCTCTTGGACATATGTTTCCATAACGTCGGTAGAAGTATTAACATGATCTATATCTAGAGAAAAGAGAGGAGGGTTCAAAGAAAGTTTTTGTAAGACTTGAACATTTTGTTTTCAATGATGTCACGCTTGAATGGATCATAAACTCTCAATCCTTTAGTTTCACAACCATACCCAATAAAAATACGGGAGAAAGATGTTGGATCAAGCTTCTTCCTTTTTTCTTTTGGAATGAAGATAAAAGCGGGACTACCAAATATTTTTAAGTGAGAAATATATGGATTTTTCTTTGTCCATACCTCACGAGGAGTAGTTTGGTGAAGGGATTTAATAGTACTCTATTAATAATATAGATAGTAGTGTTCATAGCTTCAGCCCATAAGAAATTAGGCACGTTAGATGCATGAATCATAGTCCTACACATTTCTAAGATAGTCTTATTTTTTTTTCACAATGCCATTTTGTTGAGGGGAATAGGGAGTGGTCAATTCTATTTGAATCCCACATGACACAAAAACTCATCAAACTTTTTACTGACATATTCACCTCCATTATAGTCCTAATTCTCTTAATTTTCATATTAGAAGCATTTTCAACTAGAACTTTAAATTCTGAAATTTAGATTAGACATCGACTTCTTCTTAATGAAATAAGACCAAGTCATTCTAGAGTAATCATCAATAAAATAAACAACATACAAAGCACCATTGAGAGAAGGAACCTCAAGTGGACCTCTCACATCACTATGAATTAGTTCTAATAATTGAGAAGAATTTTGATCATGATGTTTGTGAAATGGTTGAGCATGTTGCTTACCACATAGGAAACTTTTACAAGTTTCATGTTTTGATTTTATCTTAGGAAGACCAACAACAAGATTTAGTCTAGACATATCATACAAGCTTTTGAAATTTACATGACCAAGTATTTCATGCCAAAGCTAAATATCATTCCTAGAAGAGGAATAAAAACAAGACTCGGACACAAAACCATCAAAGATATACAAGCCATTTTTCTAAATGCCAAAAGTAATAACATTTTTAAACTTATCTTTTACATACCACTTATCTTGTAGCAAAATAACTTTATAGTTTTCTTTAGTTAGCTGAGAGCAAGAAAAAGATTCTTTTTCAATTGAGGAACATATAAGACATTCCTAATTACACCATTTGATAGCTTAACATTTCCACAACTTTCAGATCTAATGATTGAGTTATCTCCTAGATAGATATTCTCTTCACATTTAACTATATCTGAGAGGATACTAGGAGTATAAGTCATGTGCCTAGAGGCACCACTGTCAAGAATCCATTCATTTTCATTTGAAGTTGAGAGGGCAGTATACAAGGCAATAGACTGCTCAACTACATTTGCATGATTTTGCTTTGATTTTTTTATGATTATTAGGTTTGTTGTTCTTAGCATTCTTAGCTGATTTGTTAATCTTTACTCTACAATCAGACTCTTTATGCCTAAATTTTCCACACTTATTACAAGTTTCATTAAATTTGACTTTAAAGTTTTGATTGTTCTTAGCAGAATTAGTCTTAGGATTTGATTTAAATATAGATATGATATTAGACTTCTAATTATGATTGTTGTTATTTCTATTATGAGCAGACTTATGATTCTGTGAGAACAAAGCTTGAGAAGCTAGTCTCTTTTGAATCAAAGTTCTCCATGACACACTCTTCTTGAATTAACAGAGAAGACAAAGTGTCCAAATTAGGTAGATCATTCTCATTCTAATACTTAGAGTTAAAAATAGAGATATAATTTCTAAATTTTTCATGAATATTAATCTGAATTATGAAGTACAAAATCTTATCTTGAAACAATTCACAATTACATCCATCTAATTGAGCTTTAATGTTCTTAATTTTAGCTAAATAATTGACAATTTTCTCACCCCCTTCATGGGTGTTGTAAACAACTCTAAAACTAGTTTAATTATCTTTAGACAACCTTGCCTTCATGCATGGTTTCTAATTACTTCCATGCATCTGCAAGCGAGTCCATATGACCTATATGCATCAAGAATTCATCTTTAATGCTTTGCAATAGGATGGATAGAGCTTTCTGAGATCTCTGAGAGAAGGAGTTAAGGTTTTCATGGGTTGTTTGTCTCCATGTGGGACATTTTCTATACCAGTCACAAGATCCCAGAGCTTTCTAGCCATGAAACAAACTTATAAATGCACTCTCCAAATGCTATAATTTGTTCCATTTAAGAGCTGAGACTTATGTAAAAAAAAATTGTCAGAACTAGCCATTTTAATGCTTAGACGACAATGGAAACACATTCAACTAAAAAATGAGTTAAGGAAGCCAAACAAAGGCAAACATTACCAGCTCAAATATTTTTAATAGCTATACGAATGAAAACAACTTCAAATTTAATCAAAAAATAGCTTGATTTGGTTGAATTTAAGATCAATTTGATAGAGCTTAGTCGGGTCAAGTTTACAGGTGAGGTAATTGAGCTCGGATTGAGTCGGGCTAGAGTAGCTCGATGAGTTATTTAACAAACACGAAGGGGCTAGCTCAAAAATGAGCTATATGAGCTCAAAACAATCTACTTAATAAATAAAAACAAGTTAAAAAAAAAGGTAAGGTGGGGGTGACACGTGACACAAATCAACAATACCAAGAGAGGTATGTACGTGTTGGCTTTAAAATAGATCCTCGAGTGGACAAGAAACTTTAAAAATTAAATTCAATGCCTTTTTGGGTCCGTGACAATAACCAAAATAAACACATGTCAAAAAAACTATAACAAGATTGACAACAGAGAAAATCAAATACACGTGTCACTTTTCAATTAGCTTGCATTTCACAATGCAACTAATAAGTTAGAAGACAATTAATTAAAAAGAACCATATACATGTGTCTTAAATTAATTGGATCTCTTTTTTCGCACTCTGACACAATGTGAAATCAAAGTCTTGGTTAAACAAAGCACACTTATTGAAAGATTAATGGCTAAAGAATAAACACTTGGTGGCTTTCTGCCAAACCTTAAATAGGTTGCATTGAGTGGACTTAAAGTCCTGAAATAAACCAAACTTAAAAATAAAGTTCGGGTCCAAAAGAGGTTTAAGATAGGTGTCATAATCTAAGTGGCTAATCCAAAGCAAAGACTGCCACCCGACACTTGCGAAGGTTGACATAATTAAAATATTAATATACGTGTAAAAAAATTGATTTGCACTTCGCAAATCGACGAAGACTAAGCTAAGATGAAGATACATGGATCCTTTTAAATGGATCGCACTTCGCAAATGACAGAGATTGACAAATGCGAAAAAGAGATGTATGTGTCAAATACTATTGGTTTACACTTCATAGTGCAACCAAAATGACTAAAGCAAATTGAGGACATGTGGAGCCTTTTAAATGGCTCACTTTTCACAAGACTAACAAATGTGAAAAGGTGGCAAATTTTAATTAGATAACAATTGCCACAAATGAAAAACTAACAAATGCAAAATGTGGAGCAATTCTATTGGCTCAAATTTCACAAATCTGACAAGTGCAAAATAAAAGATACTTGGAGCAATTTTATTGGTTTTTCCTTCGCATATGTCAGAAGAAAGTTAAAAGAAATTGACAATGTGAAATATAGAGCTACTTGGAGCAATCCTATTGGCTCAAATTTCACAGATGACAGAGAAAACTAATCCAAGTCTGACAATGTGGAGACACGTGTAAAGCCCTTATTAGCTCACATTTTGTGATGTGACAATCGAGATAAGCAATAAAATTGACACTAGGGAAGCAAGATGGAGCCTTATGATTGGTTCGGGATTCACAAAAATGACAATGTGAAGCTAGTTGGATCAAAATGATTGGCTCAAGCTTCATAGTCAAAAGAACTTCGCAGAAACAAAAAAAGTAAAAAAAGACTGACATAGCAAAGCCAGATGGCACTAGAAGATTGGATCGTGTTTCACAAATACATAATGGTGTCAGATTAAAGGCACTTAGCACCTTAAGAATGGATATGGCTTCACAAACATGAAAAAAGGATAATGAAGCTATTTGGAGTAATTCTATTGGTCCAAGCTTCACAAAATCGATGGGGTCTAGAGAGAAAAGGCGAAAATGTGAAGCTAGATGGTACAAAATGATTGGACCAAGCTTCGCAAAGATAAAACTAGTGAAAAATAAAGATTTTTACTCTAGAATGGACTTAAAAGCCCCAAACAAACTGGATCTAAATAAATCTTTCGGATCCAAAGTCAAAAACAACTCTAATGGCTATAAACGACATGAAAACTTAAAATAAGCTATCATACGATGGATTTAAATCGTAAACAATGAAACTAGATGTAAAAGCAAAGATCTAAGCATACAAAAGCTTCAAACATGATCTAAACAACCATTTAGCCCATATTTCACCAATATTTCAAAAATATTTGGGTGGGAATTTGAAATTTAAACTTGGTTGGCTTGAAGACGACTATGGAAATTTTAAGGTTTTGTAGATCCGTAGATAAAATTCAAGCTTCTTCACTCTAGCAAATTAAAAACTCTAGATCGACCCTGCACATGCATAATCACTAGGCTCTGATACCATGTTAGATTTAACGGGAAATGTAATCCACATATCATAGATCTACCATTAATGCTAAAGATTATAGATTATGATATGTAGTCGATTAGACAAAAATAGCTTGAAATAGATAGTGAATAACAAAGCTTAATGAGCAAGAGTGAAAGCAAATAATAAACAAGAACAAGAACAAGAGATAGATAACACCAAATTTAAGTGGAGAAACCCGAAGGAAAAAACTCCACTGGTAAAGCACTATTTTTATTAAGAATTCACACAAGTTTTAACACAACACTTTCACTTTCAGTTTGCAGCCTTTTTCAATGTCTGCAGGGCTATTTTCTTGATCATTTGTTACAATTATCATCAATCGTATTTTGTAATACTATCTCGTTTTTAAGTCGATCATGTCACAATATGTATATGTTATAGATAACCAATCCTGAGAGGGATCACCCAAATCAACGTGGGTGGGTGAATCGGTCGAGCCACTTCACTCTTAAATGTGAAAGACCTTCACAATAAAGTTTGAAGAACAAAATTTTAATTTAATGTTGGGCATACTGCAGTGGTTGATCCCACTTGACATTGTAACCCCAACAATAACATCCATATAATACTTTATTTCTCCCTTTCATTTCATACAAAAACACAATAAACATTCTAAAAGTTCAAATCCACCGCAAATGTGTTCAAACGATTCCTTAAACAAGAAACATTTCCATTTTCAGACTTAGCAACTACAATAACTCAAAATCAACATTTACTTGCAAAGATTTTGACAAAGCATGTACGTAATTGCTTGTAAAATATTGCAATAATTTAAAAGTCACTCTTCGACCATCTTCGTTGAAAAGATCAAAAGTTATCAGCGAAAGTCACTATTTTGTTTTTTTCCAAGTGAAAATTCAATGCTCCTTAAATACTTATGCGAAAGAAACAATTTCTACAGAAAAATTGCCAAACTCTTTCTGCAAAAATGTAGCAGATGAAGACAACCTAACTAAAACTGTTGAGCCTTAACTTATAAAGGCTTTTTGGCTTGCTTGTCTGAGAAGGAACTTTGCCAATTAAATAGCCATGATTCCCACTTATGCATGACCTCCAACAATAATCAATAAAAATCCCTAACAAATAACATTTGATTTATTCAAACGCCTCCACAATGGGAAATGAAGCAAAAATCAAACTCCGTCAATAAGTCTTGTGTTCAACAAAGCATAAAGACAATATATTAAACGAGGGAGGATAACATATTAAATGTTAAAGTAAGTTGTAAATAGTACACTATTATCATGATTCAAATTTAATACACTTATTTGAATTTTTTTGTTTAAACTATATGTAGTCTAAGGAAATGAAATAGACATTTTAACTAATCATAAAATTTAAATATGACTAAAAAAATTCTATCCAATCAAAAAATAATAATAATTAAAAAAAAATAAAAAAATGAATTTTTTTAGTTTATATATTGCTAAAGAACAATTCATAGGAATATATTGGTCCAAAAACTAAAATTATTTGCAAACATAAAACCTATACAATTTACCTTCGGGAGTATAATACACTATAATCAATAGAATTAAAGGAAAATATTTTTAAAAATATATATCAATAACAAATTTAAAAAAATCACTAAATTAAAAATTAACATATTTTGATTGGATATACTAAAAATAAATAAAAATTATTTCGTTGAAAACAATATACATGCCTTGAGCAGGATAAAAACCTTTTAAACTAGGTACTCAATTTAATTAAGTTCCTTGGTTAAGAAAGTTGGTAACAATGCTGTGTGCTTTGATGGCTACGTGGTGCTGCATTTATTGCCCACCTCTCTATTTCTACGCCACTTTCACATTTCCTTCATGGAGTCTCTCCCGTCCC
The DNA here is from genome assembly GCA_018340775.1 of Taxus wallichiana var. yunnanensis. Taxonomy (NCBI): domain Eukaryota; kingdom Viridiplantae; phylum Streptophyta; class Pinopsida; order Cupressales; family Taxaceae; genus Taxus; species Taxus wallichiana. The sequence goes on along the minus strand of CM031234.1, from coordinate 775,434,567 downwards.
TGGTTCTTGTTTTGCTCATCTCTTTTGCTCTTACAGTCTAGCATTGGTGTTAACTCTCCATTCATTTGATACTGCTAAATCCGAGATACTCCCTTCACCGATGAAGTTGGGAGAATCATGGCTGCAAATGCATGCAGGTTAAGTTCTCTACCTCCTCGCCGTGGTTATTGGTATTAATTAACACATCCACCGTTTAACTCTTTGTTTTCTAAACTCTAATCTTTCATTCCGAGATTTAATTCTTGTTTTCTTTCCCAATTTAATCTGGGTTAGAGTTTAGTTCTCTGTTTAATGTCGGGTTTTTGTTTTCCCCATGGAAACTTAATAGGAGGGCCAAAACATAAAATGAGGGATATTTTAGAGAAGGAAATATGGCGGCATCAAGCAGCTGAGTGGCAGGTAAGGATGTGTTTGTGTCCTTGCTTAGGCTATGAACCTTGTCAGTGTTGAAGCAAATCCATTCTACTAATTGTCTGCTTTTGTACTTGTATTTTTAATGCGTTCTCTGGTGTGGGTGTCTTTTGTCTTTCTCCAAATCTTTATATTACAAAATGCATAAAACTGTCTTTTAACGTGTTCTTGGATTCTGCTGATATGAACCGCCGCTTATGGTATTTTTAAAAGCTTTTGGGCCGTGTGTTTTTCTGCGTTTCGGGCATGACGATCGGCCGTACATTCTTATCTTTTGCCCCTTTTATTGTAACCATGACTCTTGCCGAGGATGTATTTCATGTATCCAGTAAAATCCACTCGTCCTTCGTGACTCGAACCTGTTTCTTTAAAACGTCATTTTTCAAAACCTTCTTCTATCATATTGTGGAAGTTTTCCAATCATTATAAATCAGCACAGGATACATAAATTTGATAAGCTAAAATATTTAAGATTTTGACTCTGATTTATTCAATGATGGCCATTATAAGGTAGTGGTCCCATGGGAGGGGGCTCCTAAATTTTCTTAGCTGGTGTGGAGAGTAATTTTAGAAGTATTTATAGTAAAAGCTGTCTCATGGTATAAAAGTTTTTTTGAGAGTATGCTGCAATTTTTTAGGGAAGATATTTAAAAATGTTATATTTTAATTTGCAATAAAATTCGAAATCAAATCTGCTCATTTATAAATTGACATTTGGCATAATATGTTCCTACAAAATAGAAGTGGGTGGGAGAAACTTTTAGCCCCTTTTTACCATCCCCGGGCATGGTTCCCTAAATTTATTTTGTCATGGGACCACTCGCTGAATAAAAATAGGAGCAGCAGCTCCTCCATGGGATCCCTGCCTAACCGTCCCATATTTTTCATTTGATGGGCAGGGCAGGCCGTCCAATCTCATAAAATTAAAAACCTGCCAATTGAATTTCCTTAAATTCCTCAAGGCCTTCACTTCCAAACTCATTTTGTGCATATCCTGCAACCATGGCATTCAATATGGCACCATCTGGTTGAAGCATTTCTTTGAAAAACCTTTTGCACAGGTTGGGATTATGCTGAGAAAGGTGAACCAATCGGCTTAGACACCTGTTGGTTGCATCTGGTGAAATTTTGTCAGTGCATCATGAGGATATCCATGTCATCTGTTAGGTGCAATATGATATTCCATGAGAAGACATCATGTCCAGTCATCTGATCAGATACTGCATGCATCAACTAAACTTCTGTGCTTGTCATGCAAGGGGGTATAAGGGTATTTTTCAAAAGCCTGTGGGGCAAACTGAATTCCTTCTTATTGATGTTGGAATGTATTTGCTTACACTCTAAAAGGAATTTCTTGGAAATGCATGTCTGCAATGATTGAAGATATGTAAAAGTGTTTACGAGGGGGTTGTGTGTAGTAATTAGAATGTATGGCACCTTCTCCAACTGACCCTTTCTACATAATATTGTGAGATTGAGATTGACGGTTGATGACATTTATAACTGAAGCAATGGAAATATGCATTCTTATTCAATGTACTTCTACCACGATGACAATGAAACACTGTCATCGGCTTTGTCCTCAAAAGTGGTTCTTTGTTTTCTTTTTTTGTTGAATGGAAATTCTCATCAAAATTCAAGTCCCACACCCAGCCATCCACAACCAAATTCCAAGTTGATGTATGGTGAAGAATGTGCCTCAGGTGAAAATAAACAACCATACATATACATTCATATATGCATGTGTATACATATACATTTATGTATATAGGTATTTTATTATGCCTAAATGGATTACAATTAAATTCCGGCACAAATATTTAACTAGCACAAATATCTTAAATACATTTCTATTTGAAAAATGCCGATAGATATGAATTCTCAATGCTATCTTCGATTTCACACATCTCATATTGATTTATAATTTTATTACATGTTCTTCATATTTACTTGTTGGGTCAAGATACACACACACACACACGCATACATACATACATACATACATACATACATACATACATACATATATATATATATATATATTCTCAAATTTACTTGTTGGGTCAACATATATATATATATATATATATATATATATATATATATATATTCTTCATATTTACTTGTTGGATCAAGATATATATATATATATATATATATATATATATTACATTTTCTTCATATTTATTTGTTGGGTCAAGATACATACATACATACATACACATATATATATACATACATGCATATATATATATATATATATATTTTTTCTCAAAATTTACAAAAACATTAAGTGACGGCGAAATAGACGTCAAATTTAATATAAAGAATAAAATTTACTTGCTCTCACCATAAGATCCCACCTGCTACCATTGTAGAATGCCTATCGCCATAATTACTTTTAAACATGTTAAATAATCATGCACAATATAGAAATAAAGCCCAATTGTTTAATTTCAAAACCAGAGAAAAGCTTTCATTCAAGGTTTAGAGGTGTGTCTTGAATATTGTGAGATCTGGTGATAATTATTAGAATCTGATTGTGGAAATGGTGACTTAGAAGTGATAGATAATTCACCTAGAAATAAGACAATGATTGGGAATAGATGTATGCAGTGTGGGTGGCACTTCTAGCAGGTGATGGACATGTAGGAAATAAGTTGATGATTGTGCTCGCTTGGTCCTTCACTCCAATCTTCGCATTGCAACGTATGAAACTTGTAAAACAAATGTCTTATCCTCCTCGCCCTAGAATGGCAGCAATATTGGAACTCAAGGAAAGTAATGAATTGTTAGAGACTTGTGATGTGGGTTAGCTGGGGTTTTAAGTATCGTATACTTATTACTGGGGTTTTAAATATCGTATACTTACTAGGCCCCTTAGCACTAAACTATATTGAAGACATTAAATTGCATAGATGAAAACAATTTTAGTGACATGCAAACCCTAGGTTGTGTGCCACAAGTACTCCACAAGAAATACTAGCTTTAAAAATGACAAGTGCTTTTATGATTGCTTGATCGACCTAGAATGTTTGAGAGTGCTCAATAGAATGCCGACAATATCTTCTATAATCTCTAGAAATAAATGAACTACATTTTTTAAATTTATAAACAAATCGGGCTCAAGTTTGGAGTGAAATGTCGCTCAAGTTGACATCAACCACCAAAAAGCAAAAATACGTGACCACGATGACGAGTGCACCTTGAGCAAAAGGGGCGAGTAAAGGGCTCATGAGTGTGAGTGGTATTTCTGGCAGACCTAAGAGTGCCATATGCGCACCTGATACAAAAATCAACACTTAGAAATAGAGGAGAGGAAAAGGAGGAGATAAAAGAAGGGGAGACACAAGTCTGTACAACCCATGAACATGTTGTTAACAACTAATTAGGGCCAATATTGACAATTGCCCACACACTAATATCATGCAATTTTACGACTAATAAATGCCATGGGGCCATTTCTTTAGCTGTCTACACTATGTATACATATGTATATGTCTATATACATATTTTTATATATACACATGCATCTATGTAATATACATACATCTATCCCTATGTATTAAATGCACGTGCATGTGTTTTATGAGAAAGTGGTTTTGCATAAACATTGCAATCAAATCTAATCAGACCTAAATCAGTGAAATCAGACCTATTTACAGAAAAGAATATTCTTGAAGATAAATGACAAGTTGGAATTTTAAAGGAATATATGACTATGCATTTGTACATTACACACATATATGTATAGATATATATACATATTTATATACACATTTGTATAAATTTATATATGCACAAATATATTATATTGTTTCCTTGAGAGTGATTTTACATCAACAATGCAATACATCTATCCATAAACATTGCAATCAAATCTAATCAGACCTAAAACAGTAAAATCAGACCCAACTGCATAAAAGAATATTCGTGTAGTAATAAATGATAAGAGAGAGGTTTAAAGAAGTAATTGATATGCATATATGCATAGATGTATGTACATATTTGTACATATATATATGATTTGTTAAAATATAGAGCTATGGAGCATTATATAGAATGTAATGCGGTTCTAGGCAGTTGAAGAGGTTGTAACCAAATAACCAAATGTAACTAAATGTAACTACCTCTTCCTATAATAAATTCACCCTGCCTGTGTCATTTGAGCAGTGCAGTTTGCCTTCTCTAATTCTTTCTTCTCTTTGCATATGCTAACATTGGTATCAGAGCGATTTACCCGAGGAAGCCCTTGAAGGGTACGGGAGATTAACACAGAATTCGAGGAAGCCCTGACAGGGCACGAATTGGAGGGAGGTTAGGACATTTGAGGGCAGAGAAGGCAGTCCTCATCCATTCGCTGCAGGATAGAGGCAATCGTTTGAAGGAGCCCAGAAGAAGTGGTTTGTGGGCAGTCGAACCAGTTGAGGCTGTGGGCATAGAAATCGTGCAAGTCTTTTATAGTCGAGAGGGGACAAAAATCCAACGGAAAGAGAGGTGAAGCAAAACGTGAACCGGTTCACCAATAACAAAGTCGTAAAGCCATTTAAGCGAGACAAATACCAGTCATTTTTGCACAAATCGTGGGCAGTTCGAAGGCAACGTTTGTGGGCTTTGTCGAACCATTCAAGATTGTTTTTCGAGGACGATAACAATAGCAAAGTCGTGAGGGTAAAAGCAAAGTCGTGGATGAAACCCCAGTCGCAAATCCTATTGCAGGCAAAGACAAACGTGGAGTTGTGTGGCCAGACCAAACAAAAACGTGAACAGTCGTGGAGGCATTCGTGAGGGCAAGATATAATATTTGGTCATATTAATATTCACTTTTTCCAACAAAGGTATTCACCTTGCTTTTGAATAATCAATTTGGGAGGAATAAGTAATAATATTTTTATATAAGCAAATATAGTTGGAGGGGTGATTTGCATAATTTAATATTATTTGTTGGAAAAAGTAATATTGTTTTATTAAGTGTGGGCAAAATTTTATTTTATTATCTCCGTTATTTTGGAATAATAAAATGGCAAATATTTCACACTTGACTTTGTTGCCATTTTCACACTTGACTTTGCTGAGGAGACACAAAAATTAAAAAGCACTAATTTTAATGTATGGAGTCATAAGATTTTAATGCTAAGTGACATGCGAGGATGATAATCGACAAGTGACCTTCCCGTACCCGACCTCCAGGAGTCGTGCGAGACTGGCCGGTGGTTTGAAATGCGGGTGACTTAGATGAAGTCACAGCCGAGATTATGGTCTAGTTTTCTATGATAGAAAAGCTACAAGCGAGGATGAGAATCGACAAGTAACTTTCTTATGGCTAACTATGAGAGGATCAGTGACTAAGATCTGGTAGTTTGATCTCCTGGTAGCTAAACTGAAAAAGGGGAGATTTAGAGGCTATGAGCGGGTAGCATAAATTCCCTAGTGATTTACCCTCCTAACTAGAATTTAAGCGTTTAATCTAGTTATGGAATCTCTAAATTAACTTAAACTGAAAATAACAATTTATACTACTACTGAAAGGGAAACTAATCTAAACAAAATATATGATTGAAACATTATAATTACAAGTAACAATTAAACTACTTTATACTAAAACTAAACAAGTGAAATAACTTTGGTGTGGTTATTCACTGTGCGAGATGTGTGAATCTAAATAAAAAGACTGACTAATTAGCTTAATTGAAAACCTTGATCCTACCTCGAAGTGAGGAACAAATCATAGTTTCTCGAAACTATCATTCCCCATGACTTCACAGCGATATTGAAAGCGAGCTTAAGCTGAAATAAAATGATTCACTACTCTATTTGATAATAACTTGACAATTTAAACTGGCATTTCTTGGCGAGGCAAATCCGGTTGTGTTGTAGCTTGTCCCCTCGAGTGATCTCTTCGTTCTTGCATGTTCACGTGAATCCGAGAAAGAGTAGGAGCATGGCAACATCGGAGGAAGGCCTTTGGGGCGACAATTACTTTAAAGTGAAAATGGCACAAAGCACAAGTAGGAGAGGGATGGCGCAAGTGGCGGGCTTGGCCTATGCGATTCTAGCGGGGTTGTTGCAGCAATGATAAAACAAAATGATAAGCAGCGGTACTCAAACAATGAATAATAGCAGCTTGAGAGAAATACAACGAAGTACAAGTAGGAGAGGATGGCACAAGAAGCGAGCTTGGCCTATACGATTCCTAGCGAGGATCGTTGTCGGTGTACTGATGAGGCATAACTAAATACTCGAGAATTCTAAACCATGCTAAAATAAAATGATTCATAAAATAAATCTAGGGTGAGTATGAAGTGAAGCTCAAGAATGAAGACTCGGACAAAGAACCAAGACCAAAACAAACCGGACCATGGGTGAAACAACATGCCTTTGCTGCCTGCACAAGATGGGTATGTGGCTTACCAGCAGCGGTGAACAATACTATCTAAACATGTAATGAACTATACTATCAATCCTAAGCAAGCTATGAGACCAAACCAACTTTGAAAAATGAGAAGACTCTCACGAGGAAATGGTGGCCATTTGCCTCAAAACTCGGACCATTTGTATGTAAACTATGTATTTATAGCATTTACAAACACGGAAGGCAAGTTCAAATTGAACTCTCCTCTTATTAAACAAAGATAAATCACATTGGTCGGCAAAAACATAAATACAAGCTTAAGTCGGCAAAGAAAAGTTGGTAAAGCGTTGATATTTCACGCGGGTCGCGTCGAAAAAAACGTTACGGAAAATGCGCGCGCGGGACCGCCCTGCTCGGGGCGGCGGATTCTGGGACCGCCGCCCACGATCGGGGCGGCGGTCACGGACCGCCTCCTGCGGGCGGCGGTTTAAATCCTTGAAGGCCAAGCCAAAGAAAGAGGAAAGAAAGGGAAAAACAAAGGCGCGCGGGGCAAAGCGAGGCATGCGGGATGTTAACGCATATCGTAAAGCTTTTACGGATCCGAACACCTTGCGAAGAGACCTGTATCATCATTGGGGCGCTTGTAACATCTTTTCGGTATGCGGTACATACAATTTTGGGTACGTACATATTGCCCCCTCGGAGAAGCGTTTTAGCCATGAAGGGGCATAAAGCGTTGGGTCAGTATGGCGGTCCCAAAATGGGGAGTTAGAGACTATACGACATGCACTGTGTGTCGAAATGCCCATGACTTTCACATGCTCTTCATAATGTATGCGATGGATGACAAGTGATAACAAATGTTAAACAAGAATGTTTTACTTTATTTTTATTTTTTTATTTTTGCAATGCTGATATGTGATGACAAACACGTTGTAATATTGAACTTTTGGCCCCTTTGGGCAATATGCGTGATTTCTTCTTATGTTGGCAAAATGTGATGAATGTGTAGCGATAAAGAGATGAACTTGCCCCGATCCCAAATCCACGCATGACTAGTAAGATGCGAGGGCTCAACACCAAGAATTGGGAAGGGCACAAGTTGTATGAGTTTGATTCGAGTGGAATGATGAGAGACAGACAAAACAAGGACAAGAACCAAATTTTGACCTACACACCCACCCTACTCAGAACTACTACCAAGCTTAGAAGGCCACTTACTTTTCAGTTTATCTAGACTTAGATTCATAAATGGCAACCTGGTTGACAAAATCTGGTTTTGAGGATTTGATCTCTTTGGATTTTAGATGTTTGGATATTTCCCTTCTTTTAACAGAATTTGACTTGTGTTTTTAGCATACCAAGATTTGTTAGTTTGTGTGATTGGACCCCCCACACCTTGCCTCATGCCACTAGTAAGAAGCATGGGTTTGTCACCAAAGGCAAGATATAGGCGAGTAAGGGCACTTCTTTCCTTTCCTGACCTCACATCACCGGTAAGAGATGTGGGCTTATCACCGAAGGTTGATGGGAAGCGAAAAGAAGTGTGTAAAATAAAATATTTTGTTTGCTTGGTGCTTTTAGTGCATTTGATTTTGACATTTTGATCTATGACTTTGGGATATCCTTTTGTTCAAGAGATTTTAAGAGAGGATAGATGTGACACCAAGAAGCTTCTAGAGCAGGACCGTAGGCAAGGACAACTTTACCTAGTAGAAAGAAAGAGCGAAGCAAAGTATGCAGGTCTTGGTATGGTTTCCATCAATGTTTGTCTGTCAAACTTGATGAGAAGATTTGAAAATACTTGATGATGCTTGAAGAGATGTGATTTGAATATTTTTGCCAATATCTTCAGAAATTTGTAACAGATTACTTAAGAGTAAGTTCCTGGACTACAATATTTATGAAGCGAGTGAACAAAATGAACCAACTAAATTACTAATGTAATGTAAGCTATGACCATGTACATATGAAAATGCGGGTGGAACTATATTTCATGATATCTAAGGTGAAGAAAGTTGTGAATATCGAATTCTTCACCCCTAGAAGTACAATGGAGAACCATTATCCTCAAATTTTTCATTTTCTTGATGAGGGCTTACCGTTACGGGTTTGAACTTACTGACCCTTGCCCGAGAGGTGTATATGTCCCATTATTAAAAACATTTTTCTGAAAGAGGCATTCGCGTACCTCTTTGTCATGTTTTTGAGAGATGACATGTGGGTGAGCATGACTATGCTGTTCGACCTTCTCTCTCATAGTGAGCATTGTGTTGATGATGAGGTCTTGCCCCATGGGTAGGGGAAACTTAGCTTTAGACACACATGGGTCGAAGCTAGACTTTAGAATAGGGTAGTGCCTAGAGAGGGTTTTGATAGGCATCGTTTCAATTTTAAATTGCCCTTCTTCGTTTGTTAATTCTATCATGTTTATATCTAGATTTAGGTCATCGGAGGGAAGAGATGCTATACCGAGAAGACTACCCATTCCTTGAGGTTCGAATGGGAGAAAGATCGGTTTGTCATTCTCCAAGAGTTTCATAATCCCTTCTGTGGCTTTCGTGGAGACTGTTTCCACAGAAATTGACTTATCTTTATTTGTCTTTGCCACCTCGTATATTAAATCATAGGATCCTACCGGTTTAGCATTTGTAGGAACTTCATCTCGTGTGGAGAAAATATCGGGTAGGGGTTGTGAAACACACTCCTTTGTCTGAGTTGTTGTATTAATTTCATGCTCAACCTCTAGCTCAACTAATCCCAAGATTTTTGTATTACCATTTGAACTTAGGTTAGGAGCAATCTGAGAGTTGTCAGGAGTTGAGGCGTCTTGATTGTTATTTCTTATTATGATACCTTTGTTTTTCCCATTTGGATCTAACCTGTTATTGTTAGAATGATTTGGGAGAGGATTATTGAAGATCTTGAGAGGTGCATTTTGAGGGAAAACTGTCCCTGCGGAAGTATTTGGTGCTGGTGACACAGGATCTGCCAAGAACATATCTATGAAAAGTTGTTTTTGTTCTTCTGGCAAGCGTTGCATGAATTTATTGTAGTCATGGCAAGTCTTAGTATCATGACCCCTAATTTTGTGGAAACCACAATATAGATTGGGATTATAGTTCCGTGGTCGTTGGTTTGAATCCTGTTGTGGCCCAAAGTTCTGATTGGGCTGTTGGTTGTTATAGTTGAAATTTCGAGGTTGTGGCCTTTGGCTTTGGTTTTGATATCCATCTGGGCCCCGAGCAAGCCCTTGTGGCTGGATTTGTTGTTGTGGAGGATGATTAGAATCCACCATATTGATCGCTGGAGTGAAGTTATTATTGCGTTGATTGTTAGCAGGTGTCGGGGTGTTCACAACATTTAGTCCTTTGACTTGATCAGTGAATCCATCTGTTGTAACCCCATGGTTTTCATTAAGGATTTTGGGTCCTTGATTGACGCTTGTAGTGGTTGTAGTATTTTGAGTAGGGGTGATTAACCTCCCGTTTGCTCCGTACGTCTTACGGCCGCTATCTATTGCTGCTTGATCAATTCGCGAGAGCACTCTCAAGCACCTCGTCATAAGTCCTCGGTGGGAATTTTGGACTTCTTCCTTCACTTCTCTGCTAAGAGAATGAAGGAATAAATCGCATAGCTCCATCGATCCATGTTTGGAGCGCTTGAGGAATAAGGGGTATGCGCCACCTTTGGATGAAATGGGCGACAGACTCGTTATGTTCTTGCTTGATGTCGAGAACTCCACGATTCTGTCTTTAATAGTTTGTTCATGTCGAAGGCTTTGATGAATTCGGACACGAGTTGTTTGAGCGAATGTATGGAAGCCTCGGGTATTACGTAATACCAATCGAGGCAATGCCTTCCAGAGTTTTGGGGAATATTTTAGCAACAACCCCATCCCATGGGAGTAGTTCACGAATGGCTGTAGCGTAAGCTTTGATATGCGCATTCGGATCTCCTTCTCCTTTGTATTTGGGCAAATCGGGAAGAGGCCTTGGAAGCATAACGCTTCGTATGGCGAAATCTAAGGGCTCCTTTAAATATTACGAATAAGTCCCTATCGCATATGTCTCGACCATTGATGGTGCTGTGGTGGCGGAACGGGTTGTTGATATGGCGTAATGTACGCGTTAGCAGGGGCATAAGGCAATCCCTGTATTTGAGTAAACACGCCGGGGGATGAGTACATATCCCCTTGTGGTGATTTGGAGTACATGTTTAAGTACGAAGAGTCTTATCTAGGAATGGATTGCTCTGTCTTGGACGAGAGGAGCAGTGTTAGCGATTGTGGGTCTAGTTGGCACTTGTTGTGAATATTGAGGAGTCATACCCGGTGTGCCTACTCTGTGAGGAGATCCACTTGGCTAGGATGGTGCGGAGGATTGGAATTCCCTGTTTGTATGATTTTGAATTTTGACTTGCTTGGGCAAGTTCTAATCCTCTAACCTTTTCCATTAGATTTGAAATGACTTCGTTTGGTGAAGCCATGATATCGTGCCTTGGTGGCGTTTGTTGTATGTCCGGTGTTGTATAGGCATGTGATAGCTGTCATGAGGCGATTGCTATCTTGCCAAGTTTCTCAAGAATATTTCTGTAGAGGTATTTTCTTGAAAATGGGTCTCGGGTTGTACTTGTAAACCTCCTATAGGTGGGTACATACCCAGGAGCGTTGTTCACTCTAGGATAAGGTATTGATTGTCCATCATCCAAGACCAAGTATGGATCCGATTGTCTACTAATATGTGGTGAGTAATACGAGGAGATGAAGCGAGATTCTCGAGTCAATGTCATATTGTTTGAGCTGAAGGCTCTGTTTGTGTTGAGCAATTTGCTCCAGCCCCTCTGTTTGAAAGGGCGAGTTATATCTAGTCCTTGGTGTTTGTGTTGACAATTGGTTAGTTGAATAGTTGTCGCCCCACATTGAGAGTGAGGGTGATGATTGCCTATTACATGTTGGCGTAGTATGCCTCAAGACCCGAGGAGTGCTGTATGCATCGAATCCAGAGCATATTCGGGGGTATATGAATACCCGCGAGAATAATGGGAAGAAGCGAAGGTGATTTGGAGAAGATAAAACTTCTCAAAGAGAAGGTGAAAGAATTGCTTGATTCACGTCGGGTTCACCAATTTGTATGCGGTGGGAAAGTGACATGCGAGGATGATAATCGACAAGTGACCTTCCCGTACCCGACCTCCGAGTCGTCGTGCGAGACAAGCCGGTGGTTTGAAATGCGGGTGACTTAGATGAAGTCACGGCCGAGATTATGGTCGAGTTTTCTATGATAGAAAAGCTACTGAGCGAGGATGAGAATCGGCAAGTAACTTTCTTATGGCTAACTATGAGAGGATCGGTGGTAAGATCGGTAGTTTGATCTCTGGTAGCTAAAGCTGAAAAGGGGAGATTTAGAGGCTATGAGCGGGTAGCATAAATTCCCTAGTGATTTACCCTCTAACTAGAATTTAAGCGTTTAATCTAGTTATGAAGTCTCTAAATTAACTTAAGCTGAAAATAACAATTTATACTACTATTGAAAGGAAACTAATCTAAACAAAATATACGATTGAAACATTATAATTACAAGTAACAATTAAACTACTTTATACTAAAACTAAACAAGTGAAATAACTTTGGTGTGGTTATTCACTGTGCGAGATGTGTGAATCTAAATAAAAGACTGACTAATTAACTTAATTGAAAACCTTGATCCTACCTCGAAGTGAGGAACAAATCATAGTTTCTCGAAACTATCATTCCCCATGACTTCACTGGCGATATTGAAAGCGAGCTTAAGCTGAAATAAAATGATTCACTACTCTATTTGATAATAACTTTGACAATTTAAACTGGCATTTTGCGGCGGAGGCAAATCCGGTTGTGTTGTAGCTTGTCCCCTCGAGTGATCTCTTCGTTCTTGCATGTTCACGTGAATCCGAGAAAGAGTAGGAGCATAGCAACATCGGCGAGGAAGGCCTTTGGGGCGACAATTACTTTAAAGTGAAAATGGCACAAAGCACAAGTAGGAGAGGGATGGCGCAAGTGGCGGCTTGGCCTATGCGATTCCTAGCGGGGTTGTTGCAGTGATGATAAAACAAAATGATAAGCAGCGGTACTCAAACAATGAATAATAGCAGCTTGAGAGAAATACAACGAAGTACAAGTAGGAGAGGATGGCACAAGAAGAGAAGCGAGCTTGGCCCATACGATTCCTAGCGAGGATCGTTGTCGGTGTACTGATGAGGCATAACTAAATACTCGAGAATTCTAAACCATGCTAAAATAAAATGATTCATAAAATAAATCTAGGGTGAGTATGAAGTGAAGCTCAAGAATGAAGACTCGGACAAAGAACCAAGACCAAAACAAACCGGACCATGGGTGAAACAATGCCTTTGCACTGCCTGCACAAGATGGGTATGTGGCTTACCAACCAAGCGGTGAACAATACTATCTAAACATGTAATGAACTATACTATCAATCCTAGCAAAGCTAATGAGACCAAACCCTTTGAAAAATGAGAAGACTCTCACGAGGAAATGGTGGCCATTTGCCTCGGCATTTGTATGTAAACTATGTATTTATAGCATTTACAAACACGGAAGGCAAGTTCAAATTGAACTCTCCTACTTATTAAACAAAGATAAATCAACATTGGTCGGCAAAAACATAAATACAAGCTTAAGTCGGCAAAGAAAAGTTGGTAAAGCGTTGATATTTCGCGGGTCGCGTCAAAAAAGCGTTACGGAAAATGCGCACGGGACCGCCGCCTGCTCGGGGCGGGGCGGATTCTGAGGACCGCCTCCTGATCGGGCGGGCGGTCACGAGGCATGCGGGATGTTCGCCCCGCCTCCGAACCCGGGCGGCGGTTTAAATCAGCTGTGAAGGCCAAGAAGCCAAAGAAAGAGGAAAGAAAGGGAAAAACAAAGGCGCGGGGGCAAAGCGAGGCATGCGGGATGTTAACGCATATCTGTAAAGCTTTTCTGGATCCCGAACACCTTGCGAAGAGACCTGTATCATCATTGGGGCTGCATGTGTGGAGGACAACTCCACCGGTCGGGATGTGTAGGAGGCTGCGATGCCTTGGGAGGAAGCCATTCTTCACAAATTTGTTGACTTGGATACTGATCGACTTACATGCATCTATTGTGGAGGGAGTATCCACTATACTAGGTGTACGGAAGGAGGACATGCCTTGGGAGGATGGATTTCCTCATTCTAAAGAACAATTTGTTGTGGACGGAGACTCCACTATTCCAAATGCACTGACGGTGCATGGTGAGATGACATGCCCAACCACTCACTCAGAGGTCCTTGCTCGAAGGACAGTAGAGCATGAACAATTTTCTCATTGTGTTGTGAAGGATTTTTCCCAATAGAGGGGGATAGATGAGCAAATAGATGAGGAGTTGATTTTCACTCCTACCACTGTTGAGACATAGATGGTTATTTCTCCTACTATTGTGGAGTTGGTTCTAACTCCTATTGCCACGAGATGGTCACATTTCTCTTATTAAGAAAGTTGGATGAGCACTACATGGTTTTGCAAGGACATGATCGAGGTGACTTCGATTGTAGGATAACTGAGTCTCTGTACAGACTCCAACAGGCTACACAAGCTTGGAACAGATTTTTCAATCCACTTCTTCAAGGTTCTGATTTCAGCACTTTGGAGATGGGGCTGACACTCTCAGCCATTGGTGATTCATCACTGGTCAATGAATCACGTAACAAAGAACCAATGGACCACTTGCCATATCCTTTGTTCATGGGACCAGATTTTTGTTTTGTGGTTCTTCTTCATTCAACAACCGCAACACAATCATGGACTGCTGATTTTGAAGTCCAACCTATGGCACAGTCTGTAGATGTAATGACTAAACATATGGGCTTTAGGAAATTTGTAAAATTTCGGGATAAACTTGGTATTGTTTCCGGTTTAGTCATTAAGAGGGGGTGTTAAAATATAGAGCTATAGAGCATTATATAGAATGTAATGCGGTTCTAGGCAGTTGAAGAGGTTGTAACCAAACAACCAAATGTAACTAAATGTAACTACCTCTTCCTATAATAAATTCACCCTGCCTGTATCATTTGAGCAGTGCAGTTTGCCTTCTCTAATTCTTTCTTCTCTTTGCATATGCTAACATGATTTTCCATTAGACATCTATGTATATATGCGTAGATGTATCATATAGTTTTAGGGGAAAGTGGTTTTACCTCAACAATGCAATACATCTATCCATAAAAATTGTAATCAATCTAAACAGGCCTAATTGCATAAAAGAATATTCTTAAAGTAGTACTAATGAGAAGAGGTGTGGATAAAGGAATATTTGATATGTCACAAATCCTGAGACATCTGTCAAAAATAGACACCGTGTAGCAGGTCTAGACAGCGGGGCAAAGAAGACCCAAAAAATCAGTGGGTTTTGAAGGAATATCTAATTTGTTGCAAACTCAGAGACAATTGTCAAAATAGACATCACAGAGCAGGTCTAAACAGTGAGGTGAAGAGGACCCAAAAAAATCAGCATGAACAAAGAAACTTGGGCAGAATCATTATATTATTCTCATGGGACTGTTTGTGCACAGGTGTGCCAACTGTCATCTAGGCAAAACTCTGATTTGTCGATCTTGTTCATTAGCTTCAGGGTTTTGAAAACATCACTCACATTTTCAGAATTTTGTATGGATATATGGGAAATTGACCTGTACCACAACACAATTTTATGACTAACAACTAATCTTGTACCTTAATTAGGTGTATACAATATGATACATCTATACATCTATACTTATGGATACATAGATGTATACACATACACACACACATGTATACATGCATCTATATACATATAGATGCATATACCATTTTTCATATTTGCAATATGATACATCTGTGCATTTATATGCATACATAGCTGCATATACTTCTATATGCCTTAATACAGATATCATAAATACATATATCTGAAAAACACCGATAGATATCTATTTCGAGGCTCTTATCTTGGATAATATGTAATCATCAACAAAAGGCTTTTATAGGGGCTAATATCCCGTGGAAAGCAAAGATCTTCATAGCTCAATTGAGAACTAATTCACATCGTCTTCGGTGTGAAACAGGAAGATGGAAAAGACCTAAAGAGGCATGGGAAGAGAGAATCGTATCTTTCGCACGTTTGGTGCGATGGAATCAGAGAAACATTTCATGCTGGATTGTAATGCTTATAATGACATTAGGGCCCAATTTGCTAACACGGTGGCTATTGCCTCCTTCCAAGATATTTTCAATGAGAATATGGTTGAAAAAACAAGGGAGCTGATCATTAAACTAACTAATAAGAGATCTGAATGCCAGAAAGATCTTTAGCAAGATTTGTTGTCCCATCGGCTATCTTTGGTAGCCTGCGGACGTTAAAATATCTTCTTCTTCTCGTACTCCACATTGATTAATAATTCATTGCCTCCTCCAAAAATTTCGTACTCACTGGTGACAAATTGCATCAATCTAGTTGAATGAATGTGTCGGGCTTGAAAAAATCTTTTTGGGAAAAAAAAGAAGACAAGAAAAAAAAGGCTCTATACTCCATCGTGGTCAAGATATTATGATTTCTTGATTAACTTCTTAAAGCAAAAAGAAAAAAGTTCAAAGTGACAACAAATGGATGTTAAATTTAAGGTAGAAATTGCCACGTGATAATCACATGGATTTTAAATTTAATGCCCTGATTAATTGTTTACGCATGGAAATTACAGCCAACCATCACCACCCTCGGTTGCCATTCCAGCATGCCTATCAACATGATTAATATCTATAATATGATACATCTATGCATACACACACACACACACACACACACACACGTGTGCGTGCGCATGCGTATGCATATACATCCATATTCCTATAAGTATGCATATACATATAGATGTATATGCATCTTATGTGGTTGTATATATGGAAAGTGGTATAATATATACATATATAGTGATTCAACCTGAATTGCAATTTATGGTTTTTTCTAATTATGGATATAGAAATCAATATGTAGATCAATGCTCCAACATTCAAAACTGAAAGTACACATAGAATGATATAGTGAAGTTGCATTCAATTAGGACACACGTTAAATATAGTAAAACACAAGAAGATGAGTGCTCTTAGCTATTTGATTGGTTTAACAACTGATATGAGTGTGATAGAGGGATGAATTGGCTAGAAATCTCTTGTAGGTGCTTCTTCTCGATTCAGAATTATCTTTGTGTATAAGGACCAAACCGTTATTGTCGGACCAAATTGTTTAGTGGTTTGGTTTGGGTAGTAGATGGTGCTTTGTAACTTCTAGAACCTTTGTGAGTGATTGGAATATGCTTTGTTTTGAAATATGAGGTCTCACAAATGTACGAAACCTTATGAAATGAACCATCTTGACTCAAAACCCTAACCTAGTGCAAGACCCTTGTAAAAAGTTTAGTCTTTGGGTTGAAGTGCAATACATACATTGCCTACATGGGTATTACTTTGAAGAGGCCTCAAACCGCACGTAGTTCGCCACCTAGAGATGCGACATAATGTTGCATGTAGGCAACTATATTTGATAACCCGATCACTTGATAATGCTTTGTAATGACTTGGCTTGCTTGTGCTTGACTTGGCTTTGAGGGCTCTTGGCTTGGGAAGCTTGACTCTTGAAGCTGGTTTTGAGTTGTTTAGACTTGTGTGGGGGCTACTCGTAATGTCTATTTCTGTTTCAAGGAAATTTATGAGAGCTTTGCATAAGATTTCATAGATATTTGCTAGAGGAACTTTTGAGAATGCCAGGGAAGTAAATGAGTGTGTTATACTTTCTTGTATAGGGTTTCGTGGGTATAATTTCACATTAAGGCTGACCTATAGTGGAAATATTGACCCATAAAGAATATCAAATTGAGAAAATGACCGTTGGATGGCCTTACAGAGGCCTAAGAACAAACCGTTTTGCTGTTTGGTCTAGGAGGAAGATGCAATTCTGCAAAGTTCTGTGCTTGACAATCATGAGAAATGGATTGCTTGTGACTAATGCGAGCATTTTTGCAAGTGGCTGAGTAGTGCAATGAGGAGAGCGTGTCTTTGCAATAGGATTAATGATATAACAATTAGGCTTGGAATAGGTGCACAAGTTATGGTAAAAGGGAATAAGTCAATCACGATATTATCAAGTGATAAACTCGCCAAATTTAGGTGTCTACATATAGGATGTATATACACATGGATTGTAGATATGGAAAGTGGTATCATACATATACTATCATACATATACGCATAAATGTACATGCATCATCATGCATATACATCTATATACATGTATATGTGCGGTGTTTTAGCGAGCTAGAGCGAGCAAATCATGAACATCATCAACAAATGGTGCATAAGCCTTCTACTATAGTCTCTTTATTTGTTTAAAGAGGATTATAAACAAAGAGGATTATATTGATTTTTGTGGCGAGTTGCGGGGAAAGGGAATATGAAGTTTTGTTAATAGGAGGAACAAAATGGACAACCTTTGCGTGCATTGTGCCGCCGTAGTTTTCACATTCTATATGCATATATATATATATATATATATATATATCTTGTATGCATCTATGTACACATATATGCATAGGCGGGTATACATCTATGTTACTTAGGGTTTGCCCCCACCCTCTTGTACCCCCAAGATACGTACTCCGATACGGATACGTCCCGAGTACGTCTAGGTACTTTTAGGTACATCTCGGGTACATTTTGGCATACTTGGGATGTACCCGCAGGTTTGGGTAGTGGGAGGGCTCTAAAAAAGTTTTTTTATATTTTAATTTTAATTTTTTTTTGATGAAAAAGATCTTATATTATATTAATGCAATAAGATATAAGATAACTTAAAAAAAAAAAAAAAGCGGTATAGAGAGCACGCCCACGCCCCAAAAAACCGAACAAACTAGGCCGAAAACCACGAATAAACTAGGTTGAGCCTAGGAAAGTACAACAAAACAAAAACATCGTTCCTGACAAAAACAAAGGCAAAATCAAGCAAAGCTGCAAACATGCCCGAGGCAGGCGGATCCTTATCATCCGGCCACCCCGAACCAGGCAGATCTTTGCCAGTGTCTGGAATCTCCTAGCCAGTAGTAAGCTCTTCCTCAGGGCTAGCTTCCTCCCGCGTAGGGATGGCGAGGCTAAGCCACGGGAATTTGCTGAGGAGGAGGATGGTAGGGGTGGTTGCGGTTGCCAAATGACTTGGTGTGAAGTGATGGCAGGAGGAGAACCCTAGCCCTGTTGGCAAGCCGAGGAGTGCGGTGGTGAGCCCTGACCATGACGGCGCATAGGTGAATGATTATGCCGATGACTCGGTCTGGAGAGCGGCGGGTGCGACTGAAGGCACGACGCGTTGGGATCTGTTGCATCGGCCTCCACAGGTTGAAGGCGAGGAGCGCTAGTGGGAGATGGAGGCACTCGAGCAATGTTACACGGGGCTTCCCCCAAGCATTGTAGCTTAGTCTGGAGGTGGTCCACCTCCAGTGCCACCTTGTTAGCTTGGACTTGGATCTGCAGGAGCACATTGGAGATCACCATAGATTTATTATAAATTGAGAAAGATTGATCAACTACAGAATTAGCAAAGAAAAAAGCATTTCTTTCTTTCCATATCCAAAATAAAATCTCCCCTCTTGAAAACATGCCAAATATGGGTGAACATAGACAAAAGTTTGGGATTGTCTCCCAAGAGGATATGTTGCCAAGTGAAACAGTGGGGCCGTGAAGGAAAGAAAAAAGTATGGATGTAGTTCAGACAATTTGAGCTTTGGGATAGAACTAGAAGACATGTAAAAGTGTTTTAGATGCCCACAGAAGGGGCATTTCGGAGTTGGAATCCCAATTTGAACAAGACGGGCCCCGATAGGAAGGCCTTGGTGTAGAATACACCAAAGAAAGTGAGCAATTTTGGGCTCCACACATATATTCCAAATAGTCTCAAACCTATCTACCCCAGGTAGACAGAGTGACATGAATTCCCAATGATATTAAGTTTGTCCACCATGGGCAAATGGGGTGAGAGCCATCGATAGCCTTTTTTGGCTTTATAGTTACAGAAAGGAGTATCAACATACCACTTCTAGTCTGTCCAACAAGGGCGAGAAGAGTGCACAACAATCTTATGTAGCATGTGATTAGGAACCAAATTGATCACAAGTATTGAAAGTATCCTGATCTTGGTTAGAAAGCCAAAGTAGAACTTTAAAATCGGCCAAGATAACTAGGATTGCGTGTTCTTGCAGAAGAAGTCCTCGATGGTGTGAATTCCATGCTTGAAGAATTTGAGTGCGGAGATTCGGGACCTCTACTAAGCATTGATCTTGGGATTGAAAAATTGGCGACCACTAGAGAGATTGTTGGTTAAGAGATAACCCATTGCGAAAGCCATCCCCTTTCCATAAAAGCCAGGGTTTGACACATTCCCACGCTTTCTAGATACTTTTAAGCACAAAAGTGCCAACAATTTTGACAGGCACAGGGGTGATGAGCAAATTGACAAACCCTAAGCCTTTCCATGTAGGGCGGCCATAAGGAGAGCCTTCATTGATGCCATGCATGTATGAGAACTTTCCAAGCTTCTTGGCCAGTGATGCTTCTGATAATCCACTTAGCATAGAGAGAGCTTGCCCTTGGCACTGAATGTGGATAAGCCCGAGGCCTCCAGAGTTGCGAGGCAAACAACATATATCCCAAGCTACTCGATGAAAACCTTTGCCAGTAGAGGCATTAGCCCAGAGGAAAGATTTGAGCAACTTTTCCATCTTTTGGATGGAGGCCTTGGAAGGAACCCAACAAGACGAGTAGTAGACATGGGTAGCAGCCAAAACTTTAGAGCAAATTT
This sequence comes from Taxus wallichiana var. yunnanensis, assembly GCA_018340775.1. Taxonomy (NCBI): domain Eukaryota; kingdom Viridiplantae; phylum Streptophyta; class Pinopsida; order Cupressales; family Taxaceae; genus Taxus; species Taxus wallichiana. Next base: position 775,413,907 of record CM031234.1, on the reverse strand, counting down.
GGAATTTGCCACCAGTAGAGAGCAGAGGCCAAGAAGCCGGTGTTCCAATTTTTTCGCCACCGTTGAATGACATAATGCCATAGATCAACCGGGAGGCTTGAAAAGCAAAAGGAATACCTAGGAATTTGAAAATCTCACCATGCTGCAGAATTTTCCAATCAAATTTGGCAAGCCAGTCTGGCGCAGAAGGAAAGATTGCCTGTAACATTGAGTTTTTCGCCATTGAATGGATGAACCAGAAGCTAGGCAGAAAGTATCCAAGCATTGCATAGCATTGTCAATGTTGTTCTCATCCTCGATAAGCGTAAGGAAGGAATTGTCCGCAAAATGCCCATTGAGGAGTTGAGAATCGAGCTCATTAGGTAGCGAGATTCCACGCACAAGACCTTGTGCTTTGGCATGGGCTAAGAGATAACCAAATCCTTCGGCCAAGCACATAAAGTGTAGGGGCAAGAGGACAGCATTGCATGATAGACCGGAATAGTCCAAAGGGCTTGAGCTAAGGCAATTGATAGAAATTGAGCAAATGTGTCTGCAAAGAGCATATTGACGGTTTGAATAAAAATGGGTCCAAAGCCAAGGGGCAAGCGAGGATGAAAGGCCATTCAATTTGATCATAAGCCTTCTCAAAGTCAATCTTGATAAACATGGCAACCTGATGAGATCTATGAGCCCATTCCATGCCTTCCCAAACCACGATGATGTTATCAGGATGAAACGCCCTGTATGAAGCATGTTTGCTCTGGCTGAATAATAATAGGTAGAAGATTGTGTAATCGTAGAGCTAATGCTTTGGCAATGATTTTGTAGGAGACATTCAACAGCGTAATCGCCGCTAATAAGTGATTTGCTTGGGATCTCCTTGCTTAGGGATAAACTTGATGTTCCCCTTGTTAATGCATGGTCTAGGGAGTGGTTTTGAAACCCTTCAAGATAAGACTGAAAAAGGTCTTGCCCGACAAAATCCCAGAGAGTTTTATAGAATTCATGGGAATCCATCGCAGCCCAATGCTTTATCATTAGCCATTTGCATAGTGGCTTCGTGGAGGTCTTCAATGGTGAGCATTCTTTCACAGATCACCTTTTATGTCTCTGAAAGCTTGCGTGATGACAACCCCCAAACATTGGTCAAGAGCGGCTCGGTGAGCTGCGGAGGGCGGCTGAGCTTGAAAGACGAGCTTGTAATGTCGCACAAAGGCTTGCAACATAAGTTGTGGGTTAGTAATTCGAGCTCGTTGTCCATGATAGCTTGGATTTGTTGAGAAGGCTTTCTGGCTCAAAGAGAAAGAAATAATTCTTTCGAGACCCGATCTCCAATCTTGAGCCAATGCATTCGAGCCCGATTTGAGCGCCTTTGGCATTATAGTTGTCAACAATTTGGATTTGATCTTTGGAGTGTTGTAACTTGCGATTCTGAAAGTGTCGAGAAGAAGGATCGCCCAAGCGCCAATGTCGCTGGCCGAGGCCGAGGTGTTAATGCGTATGAGCGGTGTTGAATTTTTGCCATGGTGGCCGTAGATTCTAAGAAATTTGGCAGTCCTGAGTCAGCGCATCTTCCCACCATTGTAACTAGTTGGTTTGCATAGGTGGATGAAATCGCTGACAGTGATTGGGTCGTGGAGTTAAATTCCAAATCCGCTTGATATGATTGATAGTGGGGCCATGTTGCATCAAGGCCATATTAAGAAAGAATTGGCCTTTATGACAAAATGGGCACATCATGCCAACAAATATGAAATCGTATAGGGAGTGGTCCGAAAGGAAAGGACAAAGTCAGGCATAACCTCCATTGGCATGGAATAAATGCTATCAAACTCAAAAAAGTTTTGAGCTGACAACATGGCCCTGTCAAGTGTTTAAGGATGCGATCTGTCCTCCACGAAGATTGGACCACGTGTACCAAGCTGCAGAGGTGGGAAAGCGAGATGCGTTAGGATCAAAGAATCCAAATTTATTTCGCATGAAGTACCACGCTTCCCTTTCACCAGGTGTCCACCTCATAGGCAAGTGGCCACATTTATCATTTGGGGACTCAACCATATTAAAATCTCCACTTATTACCCAGTAGGCATCGGGAATGGAGTTGGCTATCCATCGCCACAGATCGGCCCTTTTGGCCGCATCATTCGAGGTGTAAATATTAATAAGCCCAAAAGGGTGGCCCTCAATATTAAAGAGGACCCAAATGACACGGTTGGTGGGGTCAATTCCATGGTCAATTAATAAGGGCCGCCATTTAGGGGCAAAAAGCGAAATTAATCCCCCACGCCCTGCTTCATGATTGCTATAGAAAGCCAAGTTGTCAAGCTAGATGGACTTGCATACCATCTGCAACTGAAAACCTATAATTTTAACTTCCTGCAAAAACAAAACAGAATGCACACATCCAGAGTTTCACGCACCACATCGTTGTCAGAGTTTGTGAGACCACTAACATATAAACAACATGGGAAGAGTTGGTGAGATATCCCCATCCTCCAAGCCCTCAAGGGCATCATATTGATTGTGCGCAAGAATAGAGTAGCGTTATGCTTTGTAAAAATCTTGCAGATCAATTTTTTTCCGTTCGTATTCAATGTGTATTCCACTTCGGTGGAATCCACATTGTGTGCTGGGCTATGGTCCCGAGAGATGCGAGGTGGACTTTGGGGTCGTTTGGAAGGTCCTTGTGAGTTGCTTGACAACAATAGAGGAACTGAATGCGAGATGGGGAAGTGAGAAACATAATTTGTCCAAGTACATAATTTGTGGATATATGTATAATTTATATACACGGATGTATCGTATACACATGTATATATACATTATAAATATATTTATACACATGCATAATCCATTTATTAATTTTTGTGGGGTTCTTACTTGTGTGCATTTAAATCATATCAAGATGACCACGAGTAATCATTAACATAATGACATTTTCCCTTGTATTTTTGGTAATGATCAAGGCAAAGGGACTCACTTAAGCACACAAGCATCATGCATTTGTTGGTAGGGGAAAGTAAGCATGAATGTTATCCACCGCTTTGGGCTTCTTACCCTCTAGCCTCTTTTGCCATCAGCAAAAGCTTTTGTAGTGTGTAGTGCCTTATAAATCACCCTTATCTCACAATTATTATTAATGTGGGATTAAACCAATTATAACCTAATCATGTATTTATTTTATATATTTGTATTAAAGTGCTCATGAAAGCCTTCAACTTAACATAAATCCATCTATTGGAACTACAAATGTATATGTATATACATACATGTATATATAGCTATACATATCTTGTAAAATTGCCTCTAAATACATGCTTGACACCTCTATGTTGAATAAGCATCTTCAGTGCATCTCGGAATTGCTTCTACGACTCTAAAAATCCTCATTCAATCAAAAATTAATCCCACATTGGCTGGTTGTCTTGGTCTGCGGTAATATATAAACCCCAATATATCATGATCCATATGTCAATTGGGATGATTCCACAATGGAAGTGGCCTCCTTACTAACATAATGGTTGATTGGTTGCAGGATGAGTATGTTTGCTTGCTCGGCCTTCCCCTCCCCTCCTTCGTGGTTTCTAAAAAAGAAAAACAGTTAAGTTGCCTATAAATACATGCATTACACCCCCAAGTTGGATATGCCTTTTTAGTGCATCTTAGAATTACTTCTACAACTCTAAAAATCCTCATTCATTCATTCACATAGATATACACATGTATTTACATCTATGTATATATATGTAAAATGCATGTGTATTCTGATACTTATATGCATATATATACATATATAGATGTATAATATATACATACATAGATGTATTTGTATTAAAGGAAAATAGATTTTACACTAAACAAGCAAATAAACTCCCAAAACACATGCATACAAAGTAATCAGGCCTAAAATAGATATTAGTCAATAAATCAGCTAATTAATGTTTTGAAAACTGGAGCAAGATCAGAGGAGAGGGGTAAGAATTTGGCTTTTCTGAAAATCGAGATGCAGTCGGTAGAATCTGGAAGTGTAGATCAAGGCTTTTTCGGCGAGATAGAGAGATCCTAGAAAACTTGCAGCAACTAGAGCCAAAATGTACAGACCATATATTTGACGTTTTGTACGTGATCAGATCATTCATTTCATGTTCCTGGCAGAATTGCAGACAAGTGAAATTTGATTTGATGACTAGATTCATCTGCCCCACAAATTTTCTCTTCCTAGCCCTAATTGGGCAACTAAATCTGAAACTGTAAGGAAAACAATGTGTTTTGGGGTTTACTTTATACCAGGGAACAGCTAAGATATCTTGATATTTGTGAAATCCATCCATGTTGTACAATATTGAAAACAACACACCAATAATTGTAATAATTTTTTCAGCCAGGCAAATCAATGCAATGTCTATAATCATGAACTTCAATGATTCAATGAATGCTACAATTATTGCCAAATTCTCTAGAATGCTTGTAAGTGCTCAATAGTTGCATGTGAACAATAAAATGAATTCTCTAGCTTTCACTTGACTTCTTGAGAATGCCTTCAATACATAATATATGCCTAAATGCCGTAGGGTACTTTTGAATTTATAGACGATTGAGATTCAAATTAAGAACCCTATTTATGCACTTTGAAAACAAAGAAGAAGACAGAAAAATGGTTAGATGGGCGAAGAAAGAGAAGGGCCTAGTGAAACTTACCAAGACTGTACACTTCACATTCCTGGCATGGCAGGAACATGTACTGCATGTTCTGGACAAACAAGAATGGAATTGGGGGAGCAGGGTGGGGACAGGCGGAGGGTGTAGGGAGATGAGCAGGGATCACCAAAAGTCAGGAATTCCGCCAATTAAGCAAAATTTCGACCAATAGTTTGTAAATGCACAAACACTCTAGAAACTTGCAATTTAATGATAAATAAATGCCTTAGGGCCTTTTTAGGTATCCACAACATGCATGTATATATTGTATATGTGCATAAATGTATATTGTATATATGCTTATGTTTATGATACATCTATGCACATATACAAAATATTAATTAGGCAGTGTTGGTTGTATTCACTGAATTTACAAATTTATTGCACGCCTAATTAAACCATTCTCTTATTTGCATTACATTTAGTTGTAATCCATTTATTGTAATTATGGTTGTATATATATACATATGTTTTTATGATACATCTATGCACATATACAATATACACATGCATGTTTATTTGATATTGTACTAAAAAGGATATTGTACTAAAAAGGCCTAAGGCATTTATTTGTTTATGCATGTGTATATTGTATATGTGCATAAGGCATTTCATATATATATATATATATATATATATATATATATATATATATATATATATATATATATATATATATATATATATAAAACCATAATTACAATAAATGGATTACAACTAAATGTAATGCAAATAAAAGAACAGTTTAATTAGGCATGCAATAAATGTGTAAATTCAGTGAATACAACCAACACTGCCTAATTAATATTTTTTATACAATCAGGGGGCAAATCCTTACTAGAACGCTAATAACATTTAATGTGATGTATTGGCTAAGGGAAAACTGACATAAGTGCAGTCACGTTGTGATTTTGTTTCCCATAATGTGAATTACTTTAGTTTCCTCTCTCTCTTTTGTTTATCCTTGGCCACCACGTGTCTTGTTCATCATTTCAGTTACTGATAGAATATGGTGTAGTGACTGTAGTCAATTTTGTGTGGTATACTATAATACATTATAGTGTAAGCTCCAACTTTAATGGGGCACACATTTTTCATTGTAGTCTTTGTTTGGTGAGTTAGTTGTGCTTTTATTTTGGTTGTGTTTTCAAGCCATAAAAGTGTGAACCTGTTGATCCACATTGATTTATGAGTTTTTAGGTGTGTTTAAATCTTCATGTGAAATAACTGAATATGATGCTATTTGTTCATTGAATGTGCTCTTTTGGCTTAATTTTTCTAATACAAGAATTGAATGCTTTGCTAGTAGGGAACTTTTTGTTTGGAGTCTGGACATTGTGAAGGTGAGCCTAACACCACTGCCATATTTTGTAGGTACCTTTTCCTTATAAGGAAAATTGGTTCAGCTGTTACATGGAATGGCTAACATTTTGGGTTATAGAATATTCATTGCTATGGTGTTGTATGATGTATGGTTTGTGGCTTTGGACCAATCATATCAATATGTGTTGGTGTTGTATATCTAATGATTGATAGTTGATAAAGACGTGCTCTTGGTATGAGGAGTCTAAATCTTAACAATCAAAACTATGGTTTTGAAATAGAAGTAGCGAGCCATTCAATTCAGTGAAGAGAAAATAAGGGAAGCTTGCAAAAGATGGGTGTCTGGATTAATGATATTATGTTCAGGTACTTTCTACTCTAGGTCCCAATAAGTAGCTGAATAAAGTTTGCCTTGATTGTATCCTAAGTCATGGTGTTCGCCGAATTTCAATGTGAAAATTCAAATTCGGCGAATTCCATTCAAACAACCAAAATTGCTCAAAATCGCCGATAAATTGCGTGCAGTTTTATTATCCCTTATTTTTATCTAGAAAACGTTAAAAAATCACTAAGGCAAAGGTAGAAATGAAGTAATCCGCGTTTTTTCTACTTGTGGAATGTGCTGAAGGTTATGTGCCCTAGCCACTCCTGCGTTTCAAAGCTTCAAACATGTGAACTAAATGAGCCTTCAAAGTCAACCAAAGTCATGGGAAGACCACGATGACGTGAGCGATTCTGAGGATGGAAACACAACTTCACAAAGACGACGTGATCACATAAACACATGTTTTTCATTTGATTTCAATACATCTTATGCGGCCATGCTCGTCTCATCCTTCTTCGGCGTACATTAGCACACACTATAATAGATTTTAGCTTTCTTTACGATTTTGGGTTTTACGTTTTTTTAATAAAGAATTATGTTTTAAGTTTTAGGTTTTTTAATTTGTTATGATGCATATACGATTTAGAATAGCATGTACGATTTAGAATTAAGTTTTTATTATTACTTTTGTTTAGTATTAACTTTTAAGTATTATTTTTAGATTTTAAATGAATATTTTAGTTAATAAATATTTTAGATATTAAAATTAGATATAATTTTTTAGTATTTTAATTAGATTTAGTTTTCATTTTAAATTTTAAATTATTAATTACTAAAATTTATTTTTTAATAAAATATTATTTTTGAATTTAATGACGATTTTTTTTTAGGTGATTTTAATCCTTTAGCAAATTTCTTTCGAAATTTATCATAGTCGAACATGAACTCGAACACAAACCTTGTGACTTAGGAGATTTTTCTGTCCCAATATAACCATTAAGGGTATCAAAACTTAAATAAAAAGTAATGGTCATACTAAATATATAGCTTGATGACTTGGAACTTGTTTAAGTTTGAGTCTTGACTTTTAATTGTAACTTTTTGATGATTTCATATGTTCCTCATTGTTTAACTTTGATAAGCATGGTTTATAAATGTAATAGAGACATCTTTTTATATAGATTTCAAGTTTATATAATAATGTTTTAGCTATTTTGAAAAAATTGTGCATTTATATCTTATTTTTTTTTAAAAATAAAAATTATAATAGCTTCGAATTTAATCTGAATTTTTTTGCCGAATTTTATCATTGCCGAACTTAATCCAAATTTAATCCTCGCCGAACACGAACACGAACACGAACCTGGTGACTTAGATTGTATCATCCTACTATCTCAAAGTTGGTACCAATGCTGTGTGCTTGCATGGGTACGTGGTGCTGCATTTATTGCCCACCTCATTCTCCTCTTTCTCATCCATTTGTACGCCACTGTTACAGAGATTGCTTTACCTCTGGCATTTCCTCTTCCTTCTCTTAATTTGTGATTTTGAGCATCATTTATTTTCTGAATCTGTAGTGTTACGAGTCCTCTCTACTTCCATTTTTGCAAGCACATTTCACTTTATGTATTGTTTGAAGGGTTGCAGGTTATTTTTTAGTTTATCAGGCTTGCAGTCACATTGCCTGTATAAAGCCCCCACACTATGTCCATTAATTAACAATCGTCTGGTCCTACACACTGTGAACAGGTATGAAGGAAAGCTCATATGGAATGTTATGTCCTCTGTCCCTACTCTTTTTGGCTCCACCTTTGTCGCTCTATTCATTTGGTACTGCTAAATCTAAAGCATTCTCTTCCCCACTCAAGCTGGAAAAGTCGCTGGAAAAGTCACAGCTACTAATGCTTGCTAGGTAAAGTTCTCTGGCTTGCTGTGGTTACCAATACCAGTATTAATAAACACACCCATTGTTTAGGTTTTTATTTTCCCAACTCTAATCTTTCATTTGAGATTCAATTGCTGTTCTCGTTTCTGATTTAATTTAGATGAGGGTTGAATTCTCAGTTTATTGTTGGGTTTTCTTGTTTTAGCATGTAGAAACCAACACATCAGAATTTAGAAAGGAGGGATGCTTGACAGAAAGAACTCTGAAAGGGAGTGTGTGGCATGAAGCAGCTGAATGGCAGGTAAGGATATGTTTGTGTCCTTGCTTAGGCTATGAACCTTGTCAGTGTTGAAATAAATTCATCCTACTCTGTCTGTTATTGTGCTCGTATTCTTAAACGATCCATTTACTGAGCAACTTATTTTCAACTCGTACAGCAGTCAGGGTAATTTTTGTGGCCATTTTTTCCATTTTCTCCAAAACTATTTATTATCAAATGCATAAAACCTTAAGAAAAAGGAAATTTATGTTTGTTAAATAATATTTTTCGAGTTTTGAGAGGCAAACACGTTTGATGTTGGTGTTTTCCATTATGCCTACCAATTGAATTTTCATAAAGTGTTCAAGGCGTTCTTGACAAACCTATTTTGAGCATCTCCTGCAACCATGGCATTCAAAAGATGACATCTGGTTGAGGCATTTTTGTGAAAACCTTTGGTACAGGCTCAAGTATGCTGGCAAAGGTGAACTGATTGGGTTAGACACCTGTTGGTTGCATTTGGTGAAACACTGCAACATGATATTCTATGAGAAGACACTATGTTCAGTCATTTTGTCAAAAAATTTGTGAGTATTCACTAAATTTCTGCATTGGTCATGTATGTATATAAGGAGTATTTTCAAAAGTTTGTGTGGGGCAAACTTACATTCCCTCTTATTGATGTGGGAGTGGATTTGCTTACCCTCTAAAAGGGCTTTCTCGGAAATGCAGGTCTGCAATGGTTGAAGATATGTAAAGTGTTTACAGGGGGGTTGTGTGTAGTAAGGAGAATGTGTAACACCTTCTTCAACCCACCCTCTCTACATGATGCTGTGAGATTAAGATTAAGATTGGCACCGGATGGCATTGGCATTGTATGATTGTAAATGAAGTGTTGGAAATGTGTTTTTTTATTCAATCTACTTTTATCCCAATGACAACGAAACACTCTCACCAGCTTCATCCTTGGAAGTGGTTTTCTGCTTGCTTTTTTAACCATGATCTGTCTTAGCTTTTGAAGGGCAATGTTGAATGGACATCATTCATAAAAATTACAACCCTACACTCAGCCATCCACACCAAAAGTTTAAGTTGATGTGAGGTGAAGAATGCTCCTCTCCCTTTCAAATCACATACATACATATGTATATAGACATACATAAATGCATACATATATATACATGTACATACATATGTATATATGATATACATACATACACATATATGTATGTACATCATATACATGTATGCATACATTCATTAACACATATGATATACATGCATGCATATATACATGATGTACATGCATGCATATATGTATATACTATATACATGCATACATGTATAAATGATGTACATGCATATATGTATATGTCTGCATGTGCCATGTATGTATCACTCTATATCTATGTTCATGCACATATGTATACATGCACATGCATGTATGTATGTCAATGTTCATATGTATGTATGTCAATGTAATGTCCCTTTTGGGCTCAAATTTGAGGAATTTGGATTTTCCCCAAAACCCTAATGGAACATTGCTGGAATTTATGACAGCCACATGTAGAAACCTGAAAGTTTATGACAGCAATCTGATTTTATGCAAAAATTAGGGCAGCGACCTGTTTTAGGTCCCCAAAACCCTAAGCGACCTAGGTAAAATTCAGATTTTAGTATTTCTCACACACAAATCTTCATAAATATATCAACAACTTGAAACCCTTGATGAAATAATGCAAGATAAATGCTTCAACAACAAAATACAGACTGCTGGAATTAATTATTGTCCAAAAACAACTGAAATTTCAAAATCCATATCTTCAGAAATACTTGGAGATACAATGCAAATGATAGCTCAAAATGACCACAAAAATGACAGCTATCAAACAAAATTAAGTTAAGATTTTTCCAACCACAGAAACCCACTGAAAAGTGATCCTGAAATCTCCAAATGGGTCGCCCAAGCTGGAAATGAGTGTGGCAGCCCCAAAAAGCATGCCCTAGCACAGATGGAAGCCCTTATTGTTCTGAAATTATGAATATGAAGCTCACTTGTGACTCCCGGATGAAGCCACCAATGCAACAAATGAGGGTTTTCGTCCCCAAGTGTTGTGACTATCGAGGGTTTTGTCCTCAATAGGATTCAATAAGGGTTTTGTCCTCAAAGGCTGAAAATGAGAGCTCAATGCTCCAATTTCCAAAAGAGAAGTATCAAATTCACTGATGATCCTTACAATGAGCCCCAACATTTACTTTTATAGCCTTTTTCTTTCTTTTCCTTGTGGAGTGCTCCATGTGGGACTTTATTTCTTTTTAACATTTACTTTTCCCACTTAAAGAGGGACGACCTCCCTTTAAACATTCTTTTTCTATTTTGAAGTTGGCACTTTGCACTTTAGCCACCAACCTACTATTTCTAGTGCTATAATTGGCAATTTGCCTTTTTACAAAAATATTACAAAGTTGAAAATAGCAAATTACAATTATAACACGAATGTACTTCCCTTATTTTCTCCCTTAAAGCCCACAGAAGTAGAAATGGGCCCAAGGTCTTCAAGTCGAACTAGCTTGGAAAAGGGGACATTACAATCAATGTTCACATGTATGTATTTATGTATGTCTATATACATATGTATACTTGTATACGCGTACATATATGCACAAACATGCATATACACACTGCTGTTACATGAAGCTTGTCATTACACACTTGCATATACATGCATATGTATGTACATTTATTTATATATCATACTTAACTAAGTCTCGGGATTGTCATTATGTGAAGGTTGTCATTACACACTTGCATATACATACACATGTATATATCATACTTAACTAAGTTTCAGGGACATGGGACAAAGTTTGTAGGACATAAAAAATTCCCAGATTTTGGGGATAACATGGAGATGACTATTAAAACAAGTACCATGTAGTGGTTTATTCCCGCCAAAGATATTGTAGTTGAAATTAAACATGTTAAGTAACAACTTTTGATGGGGGAGGGGGAGATTTTGTTCTAAAATAAAAGCGTCAAACAGACAAAAAAAATAAAAAATCAATATTTAAGAAAATAAATGGGACCTTACCTTTGAAGTTCTACATTTCTGTCATAGGAAGGTTCGAGACGTCACAAAAATCTAGGGGGTGCGTCCCCACATAACATTGTTGGAATTAAACATGTTAAGTAACAACTTTTGTTGGGGGAGGGGGAGGTTTTGTTTTAAAATAAAAACATCAAACAAACTAAAAAAATAAAAGATATTATAAAAAAAAATGGAACCGCCCCTTGAAGTTCTCCATCTTCATCCTTGGAAGGTTTGAGATGTCACAAAAATCTAGGGGTGTGTCCCCGTGTAACATTGATGTATATATGTTTAATGTGTATGCATGTTGATGTGTATATGATGTATATACATATATACATATATACATATATGCCTGTATATGTTTATACATGTGTAGATATATATTTATACATGTACATATGTATACATATTATTTTGAATTGGCAATGATTGCAAATGAGTAATGTGGGCATATACTACACAAGGCACATGGACTATTGGATATGTCTCTTTGAAATGTGCAAAAAATGGCTCTTATAAGGATGTTCAGAAACTCTTCGAACTATAGTGACTTTTCTCATACCTTGATAGAGATGTAACATGTGGGAGTATACATAAGGCAGAACTGTTTGACAAAATGTCTTAACAAAATCTGGTGCATGGATTACAATGATAGACTTAGGACATTTAGTTGTGCTATATGAAGAGATAGGGGTATTAGCTTTTGTTAGGGTACATGCTGAAGTAATAATCTAAGTCACTAGGTTCATGTTTGTATTCGTTTTCGGTGGCAATTAAATTTGAAACAAAATTGCCAAAAAAATTGTGATTAAATTCGAATAATATACTTATTTTTACTATTACAATACAAATCTAATAAAAACTAAATACCAATGTTACTCGGGGACACATCCCCTATATTTTGGTGACGTCCCAAATGTTTAGGGGACTTGGAGGACCTCCCCTACTTTTTGAAAAATTAAAACAAGTTGTTTTTGATGTTTTATTTTAAAAAAGTTTTATTTCAACCTGAAAATATTGAATTCTAATCTCGAAAGTACCTAAAACACATTAAGTATGGTTTAAATCCTTAAATTTCATTGAATAAAGTTAAAATATTTAATTTTTAATTTTAATATATTATTTTGATACCGTCGCATTGCCATTCCCAAAATTTGGGAATTTTTTGTTGTTTCACAAACTTCATCACTCCATCATCCCTTCCTTGAGACTTAGATAACTATGCTTAATACCTATAATTTTAATTAAAATATAAATAAATATCTAAAGCTAAATACTAGTAATAAATAATAATGACTTTAACACTAAATAGTGTAATTATATTAATTACTAAATAAGTAAATAAATGCTAATTACACAATAACGAAACTAGTAATTAAATATTAATTACTCAATTAAATACTAATGACTAAAATGTTAAAAAAATAAAAATAAAAATAAACTAGCAATCACACTCAAGTGGTGTGATGGAGATGTTGATAGGAGGCGTTGAAGAAGTTAAAGTTGAAGGATTGAAGGTGAAACATTGGATAGGGGAAGAGTCGTGATGAAGAAGGGGATTGAGGGAGGAGATTTCGGGGTTAGGGAATATATTGGAGATAACATAAGTGATCCTCTTTTTTTCTTCGATAAGTCACATATAGATCACAAGTCACTTTTTCTTACCATTGCTACATCATTTATTTAATGCAATGTTTGTTAAATATTTAATGTCTCCAACTTGAAAAGCCCTACTTTTTATTGGATCTACAACTTTTAGGGATTGTTGCAATCACATTTTTTTATGTATTTTAATAATGTAAGTGTGGAAGGTGAACAAAAAATATGGTAAACACAAGTGAGAACATTGTGTATTAAGAATAACATTTTACGCACATTATAAGTGTCTCACTTTGAAATTGCTTTTGCATTTCGTATAGTGAGCAACTGAAAGAAACTTGAGCTGAGCTGCCTCCTTGTTGACGAAAGATTGTAAACAAGGTGTTGGAAATGAAAAAGATTCTCCACAAGGTTGAACCTAAGAGTTGCTCGACACACATTAAGATATCCTTGTCATACATTCATGTGAGAAATCTTAGGTGGTAAGTAGTGCAATGTGGTAGAGGGTAGAGATAGTTTTTTTGTTATAACATGTGAAAGTTAAAATTAAGGACCATTTCACAATATGATTAGTTGTCTCGGGTTCTCGGTTATGCCTACCAATAGAAATGTTGGCGAGTAAGCTAGGGGAGTAGCTCAGCCCAAAGATCTCCTTTGCACATGAGCACCGAATGAAGGGGAAGGACATCCACAACTCCAACAAAAATGTTGATTTATTTTGTTGACGCTTTGTTAATTCTTAACGAAGAGAGGATAAGTTGGACGACGACAATGAGTTGGAGGGCATGGTGGACAAGGAAGAAGCATGATGGACTCGGACATATAGGCGATAGTGAAGGAGAAACTGCAATGCCTTCGAGGGTGGGGAGAATGTGGACGTAAGGGTCAATGCCTTGAGGCTTGCCCTCGTTGGTATGGGTCATTGTGCTCCCCTCGGTAGCCTACGAAGAGCTCAAATTTGGAATCAAGTAAAGATATTTGAAACCGTGTTGTCTCCTCTAACATGTTTGCGCATTGTGCAAAAATGGTTATACTTTCCATGTTGGCAAGCCCATTCCTAGTCTCCATTGCACATTTCGGGTGTAATTGCTAGATATAATGAAATTTTAGACTTACCTTTACCATCATGGTACATTGGAGTTGAACATGTTTGATTGGCATGAAATCCTTTGTTGAGCAAGCTTAGGGCATCATTAATCATCATTTTTTTTTTGAAAAACAATACCCATTGCAAGAAAATTTTGTTTTTATTTTCTTTAAGGCTTTTGGGTGTGTAGGTCAACATCAACAATAATACACTATAGTGGGTCTCCATTCGTTGCAATATCTTGGGGATTATGATTTTGAACTTGTAAAACATAATATTGGTGTTAGTTTAAAAAGTTAATAATGAAGTGGTTCATGAGATAATGACATAGCACCAAATAGGAAGCAATATCCAAAAGTTAGGAATATGAGATGGCAAAGATAAAAAAGCTAAATGTGGGAAATGTATTAATGTCGGGCAGTGTCTTTTTCACAGTAACAAAAGGGACTCATACTACTCCAAAAGAGGAAATTATTTATATGTGGATAGACAAGGATGACCTCTCCATGGTTTACAAAGGGTTAGTTATTTCCAAATCAATTCTGGAATTTGACGTTCCTTATTACATGTCATAATAAAATTAGGCAAAGGTCCAAAAATTATATGGATGCCACATGATGTTGAAAATTTAATATGCATGTCAAAATAATTTTCTATTCTAATTATTAAAAACACTTGAAATAATTTATATTTCACATTTCAGAGATTTAAAAGTGATAAATGGGGTTTTTAATTTTAAATTTTAAAATGAAATACAAAATTATAAAATTAAATGTATAACATTTTAAGATATTTAACATAATATAAACATCATAAAGTGGCTTTGCACAATAATACCTTTGAGACTAAATTGTAGTGTCCAAAAGAGGATTAGTTGATGAAATAAAATTAGTATGCAATACTCTTTTTAGTAAAAAATATTGCAGTATTAATATCATCCACATTTAACTACCAACTAGTGTCATTCTTGCATTACTCGAGTTAATATATTAGCAATTGCATGTGTACAATGCAATGAATGAATGCGATATAACTTTATAAGTTATTTGATTTATTGGGATATGTTAAACATTGAAAGGTTCTATTTTGTGCAATTCAAATTTGTTAAAATTCATACATATACATTTGCAAATCTTATATGATGAGTGGTAGCCTTTTGTGGACAATTTTATTTGCACTAAACATGAATACATTTGCTGCCCCTTGAACAGGACTGCCGCTTTGGATACAAGTAGTGTTGAGTAAAGTAGTAGTGGAGGTGCTATCAAAGTAGAGACTAGTATTTATGATGGGTTGTTTTGGTTAAGTGAAATTAGTCTTGACTCCTCCTTTCTTCTTTCTCCAAGTGTAGATGTGTGCACCATTTTTGAGTACCTTTCATGTGGTTTGAAATGACTGGGGACTGTGAGGATATCGGGAGGATCCTGTAGATGTAAATCACTCAGACTGATCGTACATGACCATGCCTTGAATGTGTGTCCCAACTCCCAACAATCCCAAATCATTTTTTTCATTAAATGTTGGCAACAAAACTACCTATGCAGTACTTACCCCTTTACTTAAATCTCTTGTATCATGACCAGGCTTCACAAATTTCGGTGTTCATTGCGCATCACGAGTATGTTGTGGTCTTCTTTCAATGCGCTTATTAAGATGGCAATTACTATTTTTAGGAACCTAGCAGAGCAGTCCTACCTATTATAGTTGAACAGAATGTTCATTTTGCATTGAAAGAAATGCCGACTGTTACTTGGAACAGAACAATCTTGATTCAAGTTAATATATATACCCACACCAGTCTTAAGTCACGTAAGAGTTCAATCCTACAACTAAGAAGAACTTTTAACATCCACGAGGCTAGTTGCACTTCTGTTCGAGTACTAACAAATTTTAAAAACTGGTTACAAATTTCACTTCAATCCCAACTACTGTCATTCTTGACTTCACAAAATTAATACAATAATCAACTACTATATTTTTTTTTGTTATATCAGTTCAATCCTCCAACCAGGTGGAAGTTCATCACAAGATTAATACTGGACCTACATTTATGCTTTTCCATGTCAACATGACCTGGGATCATGCAAGCAAAGCATTTAAAGAGAACACAAACCCAATAAGCATATTATTCTTGTCATTTATCTGTAATTATATCTACAATTAAGTTTATCTTGGTCTGAACTACACACGATGCTCTCCGTCCAATGTAGCAAAAATTATATCAACACGAGCTTGCTTGATGTCATTTGATCCAACTATTTTTCTTGTGGAACCTTATACAATTAGAGCAGGCAGCAACATAAGAGTGTACTACTACTAGTATCGGAAGTGGATTGATTTAGCTTTGATGAAAACATTCCTCTTGGGCAAGTGGAAAAGGAACAAAATGCCCAAAAGCCAATTTTGCCCCTTCAAAAAGAATTTGGGCACACTTTTATCTGTTTTAAGGGTTCCAAGTGGACTGAATTACTATGAAAAAAACTGGGCTGTTAAAGGAAAAATCTGGGTTGTTTCAGTTTTATAATTTTTCTTTTGAGAAGTGACAAATTTGGGAAGATATTTTGACATATATTTAGAAGGTCTGATTAAAATATTTTCCATATCGAGGAGAAAACAAGGAGAGAATCTTTTGGGGGCGGATATGATGAAATTAAGTATTGAGTAGAGGAGATGCACCAATAGACGAGCACCCTAGCTTTGCACATGTAAAAGGGTAAAAGGGCCATGTAGGTACATAAAATAACACCATTATGTAGCATATGACCCAAAGGTATGCCCATTATAGTTTAGTGTGTGCGCAATTGGAGGGAAATGCAATAGTTGAGCATGGGTGACCAATAAATGAACATCTCACATGTCATGACACGATTGGCCCTTACACCTGAGTAATTGGTACAAATTGCATATTTATTGGTCCCATTTTATTTTTATATTTGGACATTCAATCACAATAAATGTTCATCTTTTGATACATTCTCATTAATTGATGCCTTTCCTCTTACATGAGTCCACTTAATCAAAAATAGTATTGAGCTTAAGAATAACATTGTATTGTGTTTTTTTTAAGCCATATGGAGGGGTTGCTCAGTAAGTGCTGTTAACTTGTCTGTCAGTTCTAGGTTGTTGACAACTAGCGCATACACGTCTGAAGTAAATAGAAAATTTTGAGAAAATATGGGAAAAATGGATTTGCTATTTTTTAACTTTTATTTTTAAGGTGTTAAGGTTTTCGATTGGATGGCATTTAATTTGTTAGATAAGACGAAGACATGAATGGAAAGTTGGAAAGAAAAAGGTGGGAATTAAATACTTGCATGTATCACACCTCTTCCATGGCTCAAATTGTTCCTACCCAAATAATATCTGCTAGGGGAAAGACACCAATTAACGAACATGTATCAAAAGATGAACATTTATTGGTCATCCATGCTCAACTATTGGTGCACCTACCTATTGTACTTTTTGTGAATAGTTGTACTATCTTATATATTGGTAATATAGGAGCTTTTTCATCAAAAAAGTAAAATTATGCATTTCCCTCTAATTGAGAACACTAAACTAAAATGAGCATACCTTTGGGTCATATGCTACAAAATAGTGTAATTTTTATGTACCAACAAGGCACCTACATGGCCCTTTACATGTGCAAAGTTAGGGTGCTCATCTATTAGTGCATTTTCTCTATTTGTGCTCCACTTTATCGTCTCGGTCTTGCTTGCGTTATTCACGTCAATACAATTTGCGTTTTAAAGGGAAAAGGATAAAAATGGGGAAAATCCAATAGGTTCCAAGTTCGAAACCCAACTGCAATTCTTGCTTGTTGTAGCACTTTGTAGCCCTCCTTTTTGGTTTTAAGCTCCAGTAATTGCAGGAAAACAGGCGATGCGTGAACAATCATCGATAATTGAGCCCCTCCAGCAGTTGGTCATATGAGCAACAGGTAGATTTTATCTGCCAGATTGAAAGTTTTAGATTAAGATTCCATATGATTTCTTACGTTGTTAAAAACAAATCACTCGCTGATTTACAAGGAGGGATTTTTACTTATAAAACCATCAAAGTGTACTGTGTAATGTCCAGGTGTGAAAGAGATTCCTTGTTTTCTTAATTTAAGATCTGATGTACTTACTCTAGGTTGAAGCAGCTGATTTCTTGCCAATTCTAGCCATGGAATTCGTGAAGAAAAATAGAATCAGTAGCCGTATATAAATGGGAAAGTTTTGAACTTCAAGCATGTTGGATCTAAACGTGGTCCCAGAGAGAGCTAACACAGTGAAAAATGGTGTCTGTGAAAAGACAGCAACGATGATTTTATAAAGCAGAGGTGGCAACACAGTTTGAAATGTATTTCCTAATGCAAGTTGCACTGCCACGTGGATGGCTCCGCTCCGATTCAGCCGTGTGCCATCAGTATTTCAACGCAAAATTCAACCGCAACCGTCAATCGCCTGAAACATGTCAGAGCTGGGCATCCTTATTCTGCTAGTAAGGCTGCGGTCCCATGCAAAGGGTAAGCTAAAGTTTTTTTAGCAGGTGCGGGAGAGAAAAAAATAGGATATTTTTTTTAAGGCATGATTTTACTTTTCTCTGCTGAGACAAAATAGGAGTGTTTAGCATTAGCATCAGTATGGTCCCATGAATGTCAAATAAACTATTGGAAGAAAAAATAAGGAGGAAGTTTAAACATAAATGCCACCGTGTCAAAAAAATTCCCTAATATTTTTAAGCTTCAAATTTTTATGTGTGCCCCCAATTGCTTTATGGGGTTGGAAATCCCTCTCCTAAAATGTAGCTGCTTAGAAATTTTAGGAGCTTTGTTGGATTTTAGCAGCAGCAATTAATTTTTTTACATGAGACCACATTTACCAAATAAATAGAAGCACTGGCCCCCAGCATGGGACCATTTTTACGATGCCTATCGGCAATATTAAAAGCAAAACCTAAAGTGAATAATGTTAAAAGCATAAGCTAAATACTGGCTGCAACAGTACTACAATGGGAAATGGGGACAGACGACGCCAGATTCTATAGTTGGCACAATCATTTCTAGAAACCAAATTTCAGATAAATGCTGTAAAAGCTTCTATTTCCAGCAGTCTTCTTACCCTACAAATACTCTCAGCAGTCTTCACAGTCGAGCAGTTGCTTCTCACAGATACGCATAGTCATGGCTTTGTAGGCGTACAATTGACAGGGATTATACAACTCTTTGTATCTGAAGGGATTAGTTTATACAGTACGGCTAGTTGTAAAAATCAGAAGCCCTAATCATAGCCACCCTGAAATCTAAAAAATCGGAAGCGCTAATGGTAGCTGATGATTTTTAGATGATTTCTTAATTTATAGTAGCTGAAATTTGAAGGTTTTAGGGTTTTGATCTAAATCGAAAACAAAAATAAATTCCATATGAGGTTCTTGGCAAGTTTACACAATTTTATTGAATTCAGTTTTAAATAGCTGAATTTCAATTTTTAAAATTAAAATCAGCGATTTCCATGACTTAGGTAATAATAACTTTCACATGTCTTGACTCTTGTTATCATTGCGTTACTTTACCTAACGTCATCTTGTGATTTATCTCAACTGAGATTACATTATGGTATGGCAACATTGCATTTTAGTCATTACCCAATTGACCTCCATGAGCAGTCCTTAACCTGGTGACATTTTCCCTCATGCATTTAGGTTAAAATGTCATTAGGTTAATGACTACTGATGAAAATAATTTGGGTAATGACTAAAATCACATGAGTGAAAAATCTCACAAAAATCAATAATCTAATTAATTTATTTTGTGGAAAGCCATCGACTTAGCATAAAATTCAAGGTTGCTACATAGTGGTATGTACATACATCAAAGCATAATGAAATCCAAATGATATTTGTCATATGTTGTAGTTGCAAACACCCTATGTATGCAAAATGTGGGAGCATATGAAAGGTATGTGAACTATTTGACAAAATGTCTCAATAAAACGTAGCAATGTTGGTAACAATGAAGCCTTAAAAAAATATGTTTTAAGAAAATACTGCTGCTTAGCCCAATTTGAAACACACAAGTTACATCTGGATCTTATGCATGAGTAATTGATTACTGTTGGTCTGACACAGTGCACCTCATTGTAGTGCCAGGCTATATTCACAGATTGCTTTACATGGCATTGTCAATAATCTCTATAAGAACATTACCCTTTTTGAAATGATGGAACTGATTTGCATCTCCCACAACAATTTGTCTTGCAATAATCTTGGAGATAAAGTTGGTTGCAGTGTGGCAGCCAACACATACATGGAGGTTCTTGACAACTCCAATAGTTGTCACAGGGGCATGATTTAACAATCCAAATGCAATTTCCAACTTCTCACTATGGTGGTAGAGGAATAATTCTTTTTCTCCTTGTCCACATCACTTAGTACATGTTCTGAATCTGAAAAATATCCTGCTGCCTTCATCTTCTAAGACATTTTCTCCAACTTTGCATAGAAATCTTCTGTGTCTTCTGTGTCTGTGGGTGTGAGCTATCTCCTACACAAAAAGCATGCACCATTTTATGGCCTTTAATCCAACTACATCCAGTTATCTTTTTAATTCCTCTATCCATCAATTTCCTTACCATTTGAACCTCACCTAACCTGTGCACTTCTGCATAGATGTTTGACAGAAGAACATAAGTTGCAGCATTTTGAGGATCCAACTCAAAAAGAAGAGTTGCTGTAAATAATCATAACCCCATATTCTTATGTGCTCTACAAAGGTACCAAACAAACATATCCACACAACCACCACAGGTTTAATTGGCATGTTGATGATAAAGTTTAGAGTTTCCTCAAGATAGCCAGCACGGCCAAGAATGTCAACCAAGCAGACATAATATTCAATTCTAGGTGGAATGCTATAAGAGGCACTCATGCCATTGAAGTATTTACAGCCCTCATCCACTAAACCTGCATGGTTGCATGCTAATAAAACAAAAATGAAGCTTACATGGTCAGGGTAGGTTGAGACAGCATCTATTTGTGGTTTGTCAAACAATGACTTGCCTTGTGTATGCTTCCACATTTTGCATACATGTCTACTAGGGCACTTGCAACTACATCTGACAAAATCCGCTTCCATTATGCTTAGATGATTGTCCATGCCCTGCTCTAAAGCTCCCATTTTGACATAGGCTGGGAGGATGCTGGCAAAGGTTGTGGAGTCTGGTTTTACACCTGCCAATTGCATTTGCTTGAAAGGTTCCAAGGCCTTGAAAGTTTACATGGTCGGGGTGTGTTGCTACTGTGTTCCATTAGACCACATCTCTTTGAGGTGTTTTGTCGAACAGTTGTCTTGTGTATGCTTCCACATTTTGCATACATATCTACTAGGGCACTTGCAACTACATCTGACAAAACCACATAATGCTTAGATGATTGTCGATGCCCTGCTCTAAATCTCCCATTTTGACAGAGGTTGGGAGGATGCTGGAAAAGGTTGTGGAGTCTGGCTTTACACCTGCCAATTGCATTTGCTTGAAAGTTTCCAAGGCCTTTTCAACAAAACCATTTTTGCATATCCTGCAATCATTGCAGTCGATGAGACCACATTTTCTCAGGTATTTTGTCAAACAGTTCACATGCTTCCACATTTTGCATACATATCTACCAGGGCACTTGCAACTAAAACATCTGACAAAAGTCCCTTCTCCATAATGCTTTGGCGGATGTCCACACTTTTTCAAATCTCCTATTTTGGCACAGGCTGGGAGTATGCTAAAAAGGTGAATTGATCAGATTGACACCTGTTGGTTGCATTTGGTGAAACAGTGTCAATGCTTTGTAAGGATGCTCATGTCTTTTGTTAGCTGGTTGAAATTAGAGGGCAAGGTGCCCACGAGTCCAACATTGTGGAACTGAATCTCTGGGTCACCCTCTCCAGTGATGACCCACATCCAAAGCGATTCTTCACATGTCCTCTGCTGCCCCCCTCTTCATTACACAAGCTGCTGCTTTCCTCATGCAAACTCAAACCCCTCTTGTAAAACTCCTCAACAGACACCCTGGGCAGTGACAATCCCCTCTCCACGTCAACTTTAAAAATAAACAAAGATAAATAAAACCTCACAAATAAAAAAGCAACCACGTTAACTTCAAAAATAAACAAAAGATAAATAAAACATAAATAAAGAAGTCAACCTTTATGTCCAGAGTTTGAATCCTTGGAAAGCTGGAATCTTTATTTGAGTAGAATAAATGAGGAATGATCTGGTGATATTACACAGCAGTATTGCCAGTACCCAAATTGAATGGCATACCTTACTACAAATTTCTGATCGAAGCACATACTCACTGTGCATCTCCTTCCTGCAAATTACATAATTCTTCTCCACCATCCCATAGAAAATGATTTCTTCTTTTGTAAGGTCCAAAGAAAGCATGTTGGTGAAAGAAAGCTGAGTGCTTAATTATGAACATAAGAGGGCAGAGAGTGGAGAATTCATACATTTTAATGGTGCCCTTGAGGTTGGGATGTCTTCAAAATGCCATTGCAAGTCCTTTGCGGCATTGATATTCATGTACAATGCTGCAAGTTTTTCAGGATCCCCGCTTTTGGATTCGGCACACACAGTGCCATCCTATGCTATCAACGAAAGATAAAGAGGGATATGGATCAGGAAGCAGTAGAGATGCCTAAGATGACAGGTGTGCAGCGAAACTGCTTTCAGTGTGATATCAAATCCACACCTACCAAGCCTGTGCCACTTTCGGATACCGATAAATTCAGATGGAAAATGCTGATTGACGGAAAAAGCTGATGTAAAGGTGCCGAAAACTAGCCATTGGAAAGACTCGACTCTTTCCAGATGTCTCTTTCCACAATAAGACGCCTGTGGTGTAACTAGCAATTGCACATGAAATGCAAATTATGTCGGAGAGGATAACAATGTCAAGTTTGTTGGAGTTGTAAATTGCAGCGAAAAATGTACTACAACTACAACATTTGGCAAAAAACCTCCTTTTGCCTTGATGGATGTCCATACCCTGTTGCAAAGCTCTTGTTTTGCCACAACATGTGAGTATGCTAGCAAAGGTGAGTTGATCAGGTTAAATATTTGTTTGTTGCATTTGGTGAAACAGTCTCAATGGCTCTTGAGGATGACCGTGGCAAAATCTGGTCAAGCATCTTTCCATTTATTTTAAGTGTTCCTCACCTTTTGTTTTCAACCCTTTGGCCACTTTGTCCTTAAGATTTTCATTTCATACATATGCAGGTTTTGTGAAAACAATTCAATGTAACGTCCATGCTATCATAAAACAGGTTTTTGACAGATACCCCAACAGTGTATATAAGCAGTGATCTGCATTGCTCTCTATGTGTGGTCTAGATTGCCAAATACTCAAAACTAAACAAAAACCTTTCTAGAAACTGAGAATAATCAAGCACATGGCACATTATTATAGTGCAAGCCTATTTTTTTAGATTGCTTCATTTAGCATCACCAATAATCTCCACAAGAACATTCTCCCTTTTTAAAATGAAGGAAATGGTTCCCATTTCTCACAACAATTTCTCTTGCAACAATCTTGGAGATAATTTTCGTTGCAGTGTGGCAATGAGCACATACCCGAAGGTTCTTGACAACTGTAATAGTTGTTCCAGGGGGCGTGTTTAACCAACCAAATGCAGTTGCCAACTTTTCACTATGGATTTTTTCAGAAATAATTCTTTTTCATCCACTTCCACATCATTAAGTAAATATCTTTAATCTGAAAAATAACCTGTTGCCTTCATCTCCCAAGCCAATTTCTCCAACTTTGCATAAATCTCCTCTGTCTGTAGATGCGATCTGTGATCTTTGATCTGTCTCCTGGCCTTCAATCTAACTACATCCAGGGATCTTTTATTTCCTCAATCTTTCATCAATCTCCGTATCATTTGAGCCACACCTTATCTGCCCACTTCTGCATAGATGTTTGAGAGAAGAACATAAGTTGCATCATTTTTAGGATCCAAATCAAAATGCATTGTGGCTGTAAATACTCCTAAGCCTATATTCATATGTGATCTACAGGCACCAAGAAAACACTTCCACATAACCACCACAGGTTTAACTGGCATCTTAATAATAAAGTTTAGGGTGTCCTCAAGATAGCCAGCACGGGCAAGAAGGTCAACCATGCACACATAATGATCAATTGCAGGTGTAATGCAATAAGGGTTGCTCATGTGATTGAAGTATGTACCCCTCATGTAGTAAACCTGCATGGCTACATGCACATAGAACACAAGCAAAGGTTGTGGAATTTGGCTTTACACCTGCCAATTGCATTTTCTTGAAAGTTTCTAAAGCCTTTTCAACGAACCCATTTTGTGCATATCCTGCAATCAATGCTGTCCACAAAACCATGTTTTTTTTGAGGCATCCTGTCAAACAGTTCACGTGCCTTGTGTAAGGTTCCACATTTTGCATACATGTCTACCAGAGCATTTGCAACTACCACATCTGACAAAATTCCTCTTTATGCCTTGATTGATGTCCACGCCCTGTTCCAGAGCTAGTATTTTGGCACGGGCCGGGAGTACGCTGGCAAATGTGAACTGATCGGGTTGGAGACCTGTTTGTTGCATACTGTGAAACAGTGTGACTGTCTCTTGAGGAAACCCATGTCTTCTTTATGCTGCCATAATCGTATTTTATGAGAAGCTGTCTCGTTCTTTCATTTGGTCAAACAGTCAAACACGTTATGGGTATCCATCAAACTTCTGCACTTACCATACATGTAAATACATTATAGATATTTTCACAAACAGGGCAAAAAGTGATGGGAAAGTACAGACAGACGTGAACAGTAGGCGGAGTAGACAGCCGGAATGGCTAATCTGGGAAAGCTGCTGGAATTTGACAGTTTCCAGTAAGGGTTTGCCCATTGAGGAGCCTTCTGATGAATAAGTGTGTGTATACTTATGTACATATATATACATTTATATGTGTGTGTATATGTATGTACTATATATACATATATAAATATTTTTAATTAAAAAAGTTTTGCTGGGACAACTCTCATGTTGCCCTTTATTCAAAAAGTAAAAGATAAACCTTATTTTGTTATAGACGGTAATTTTCTGTAACTATTCTCTTAATGGCAACATAACTTTAAGGGGATGTGAAGGTTACAAATTTGAACCCTGCTTAGAGCTTGAATCGTTTTACATGTAAGTGTAAATCCACACTAAAAGTCCAAAATAAGGTCCTGAAGAATATTTCCAACGTGGCATATTAATTTATGCCTGTAGATAGATGAGATAATGATTGCATGGATGAAAACAATGAAATCATAAATTAAGATAGTCAAGCAAAGCTTAGAAAATTTATTTTGGAATTGGACACACGAAACAATCATTTAAACATGTAGGAGCACTTTTGTAGGTCCAATTTGGCCTGAACATAGAAGCAAACATTTAAACAAGCAGATATACTTTTATAGGTTCTATACTATGGACCAATTTTGCCCTGCGAGGGTAAAAGTCATCTCATCTTATAAGTAGCAGTGGCTTCATCTATGCTTCCTAACGCTCTTAACCGCCTTTCTTCTACTATTCTGTGTTCTAAGTCATGTCTAAAAGGGATGCCTACCTTGGGAGACATGTTCTGTGTATGATTTCAACTGTAAGCTTTCCAATCTTTGACCACAACTTGTCAAGTCTTTCTACCATCATACTATTTTCTCATTCAGATTTAATAAAATCATGAATTAAATATTTTTTTGGTTCTTTCTTATTTTAAATTTGTTTATCGCTATTCCTGAGGACTAAGCAGATGACATTGAAATATGACTGAATGAGCAGCCAATGCTTTATTTGGCTAAAGTGTCACCTTTTTGAATGCTTCCATCAAATGGCGCATTGAATAATTTGCTTCAAGGAAGCTTTTTGTTTGAATATTGTCAATAGGCGAGCCTAACACCTATCCCATCACCATGCAGGCACCTTTACCATATAGAGAATGTTGGTAGAGCAACTTTAGTAAGAGGCACCTTTACCATATATAGAATGTTGGCAGAGCAATTGTAGTAAGAGGCTGAAATCCCCGGACCAGCTTTGGGTTGGGGTTTGGGGCTGGCGGGCAGATTCTTCTTTGTACTGTTGAATCAAAAAAACACTGTCAAAAGTGAGGAAAAAAAAAAACTCTGATGGCTTGCCAAAAGGAGCACTCGTTGATGAAGAGATTTTCTAAAAGATGGAGGTACAAACAAAGTAATAAAGAAAAAGGACTAGGCTGTCACTGAAAGGTTTTAAAAGAAAATATTTAATGGTTATTTCCATTATTTAATTGAGGCAATGGGAGGAAACAAATCAAGTAATCTTCATACTGATACATGATAATATACTATCTGATATATGCTACTGGAAGTTACATCTTGACTTAAAATGGGTACATTTTATCTGATGAACTATTGACTGCATAATTGTTGATTAGCTTGGATTAGCACAGTTACAGTCTCCTGTATTTATTAATGTTTCATCAAGTAATATCTTCTAGTTGCATTGAATTTATTTAGCACAATGTTTGAAAGTAGGACATCGACCTAGTTTCTTTTTGTTGTCTATTTGTGGCAAGGACTTCATCAAATATTTATCTTCCTATCTTTTGATAAACATAAGCCGGCATATGAAACCATCATAGAAATTATGTTTGTTTGTGAAATAAAACATGCAAACATACTTCCCCAAGTTGTAACTAGGGGAAAAACCAATGAGTGAATGTGCTTTACAAACAAAAGAAAAGTAAAATTACTGAATATTGTAATATGTCCCAAGACTGGAAACAAAAAACCAAAAGACCAATGGTTGAATATTGTAAGACATGTTTGTTTATGTTCCTCAGCATTATTTACCAGAAAAAAACATACTTGTGTATGTTGTATCTAGGATTATCGAATATTATTAGACATGTTTGCATGTGTCCCAGAAGAGTGGAAACTGAAAACCAAAAGCTTTCTCTAAAGCATTGATGGTCTCATTGGACATTTATTACAATGAAAAGAAACCCATTAGAGGACCAGCTACCATGCAGCCTGTGTTGCCTGTTGTATGCCAAAAGAAGATAATTTTTGGAGTCCTAATATCCTTTTATTAGTTTAAAAGGTCTTAATAAACTTCAATTGTGATTTTTTGTTTGATGCAAATCA
This sequence comes from Taxus wallichiana var. yunnanensis, assembly GCA_018340775.1. Classification (NCBI taxonomy): domain Eukaryota; kingdom Viridiplantae; phylum Streptophyta; class Pinopsida; order Cupressales; family Taxaceae; genus Taxus; species Taxus wallichiana. The sequence continues at coordinate 775,386,487 of CM031234.1, read as the reverse complement.
CAACTCATTCTAACGTTCTAAGTTTCTAACCACGATCTAATTAGATTCCATGGTTTTGTTGGAGACAACAACGGTAACCAAATCCAATTTCATGGTTATAAAATCTTTTATCTTAAGGTTTTTCCTCCGACATCTGAACCACAATAAATGATAAGCAAAGTCCACATGCTCTGTACAACTTGTTAAACCAAATTAAGCATGGTCTGCATTTAGAATGACAATCAATATCATAAAATTTTTAAAAGGATATTACCTCTGAACTGACCAATAAATGATAAGCAAAGTCCACATGCTTTACAATCGTTGATTGGGCAGCTTTAAACCACCATAATAGGAGTTAAAGACATTACCAACACTTCATCACTTGGGCTGCTACTTACTAACATTAAACCACCACGCGGAGTGTTAATATATAAAATAACCAAAACTGATAGTAGAAACAATATTTGTGATCATCAATAGTAGAAATAACATTTGTGATTTTCAAGATTTTGTGCTGTATTTTTTTGTTTGTTGATATTCAAGGAATTTGAGAATTTATTATTAATATATAATTTTTAAGTTAACATTAATTTAAAAATATTATTTATATCTCTAATATTTAATATGGCTTATTCATAAAATAACCCAATTATTGAGAAAACAACATTGTTTTAAATAAATTGGATAAATATTTTTTTTAAAAGTTAAATTACATTTTTTTGCCACAATAGATGAAAATAACCACCAAACAAACCACCAAACAAATATTAGCCCTAAAAGTTAAAAACTTTGTTAGGGTCCATCTTCCAAATTTATAGCTCAAGTTGTCTTTGTAGCATTTGTGTATTATAACCATTATATCTCTTGTCTCTTACTAGTAATGGTTTATTGTTCCTTTGTATACACATTATATATGTAAATGGCATCGTCAATTTCGTGTCATTTGCATGATCAATTATTCGAATAACACTATTTGACTTCGTATGTTACAAGAAAATATTGGGTTGATTAAAATTTGAGAATTACAAATTTTGTTTATGAATACAAATCAAACAACAAAATTTTTACTACCAAAACTCATAATGCATATTTCGATAAATTTGGATCATCTATTGTGAAATAATGATTCAAAGGGAATAACCATCCATTGTGAAATTATAGAACTCTAATAAGACATGTGCTCAACAAAAAATGATTTTGAGTTATTAAGGGTAATGGGACCAAGTCATATCATTAATAGACTCAAACATTTACTTGATGCAAAGGGTGAAGGTTTAATATGTGTAAAAGATCATGTCAATGTGCATAGTTTTTAGCTCATGGCTATTGTTTAAAGAATACTTTGATTTGAGCCCATGTGAAATACCAATAGCTTGAAGAAGGGCGTTGAATGGTGGATGTGTATAGATTTGATATTCATAAACAAGATTACCACTAAAGTACAAATTTCCATTTTTTGTGCATGGATGATAGTAAGGATTGTTTGAGTGGTGTGAAGTATTTTAGCAAGATTGATTTAAAGAGTGGATACCATCAAATTCACAATAGAAGGAGACAAATGGAAGATTTTGTTTAAGACGCAAGAAGAGTTGTATGAGTAGTTGGTTGTGTAGTTTGGATTGAGCAACACACTAAGTACCTTTATGAGGTTGATGAATAAAGTCCATAAAGTAGTTTGGTTTGATTTGTTGCATATTAGACGAATGTTGTAGCGGTTATGTGAGGAGAAGTTGAATATTAATTTGAAGAAATCTAGATTAACACAAAAATAATTGGTGTATTCAAGATTTGTTGTTTCAATGAAGGTTTAAAGATGGATTTAGAGAAGGTTAGCAAAATTGTGGATTGACCATCACTGCGTAGTGTTTTTGAAACACAATTATCATGGGTTGGCTAGTTTTTACCGCAAGTTCTAAGGGATTTGAATTGAGGGTGTGTGCCTATCACAAAGTCATGTGAGGAGATAAGAAAAGTTTTGTCTAGAGCTAGTGTGTAGAGGACAATTTTCGGGAATTGAAATTGAAGGCAACTCAACAATTACGTCGGCATTGCTTGATTTTGTTTAAGTGTTCCAAGTGGATTGTGATGCTACTGGTTTAGCCATTGGTATAATGCCGAGTCAAGAAAGGAGACCAATAGCGTATTTTAGTGAAAAGTTGAATGATGCGAAGAGAAAATATAACATGTATGATCATCGATTCTATGTAAATTGTGTGCTCAAGAAGTGGAGGCATTACATGTTGCCAAAAGAATTTGTGCTATTTGCGATCTTCAAGCATTGCAAATTATCAACAATTTATGGAAGTTGAATCAAAGGCATATGAAATGGGTTGAGTACCTATAGGGCTATACTTTTGTGTTGAAGCATAAGAGTGGAAAGTCTAATAAGGTTGTTGACACACTAAGTAGGTGTAGTATATTGTTGGTTGAGATGAAATGAGAGTAGTGGGTTTTGAATCCATGGAGTTGTATGCACATGGTGAAGACTTTGGTGAAGCATTTAGAGCATACAACACTGCAAGTGTTGATTGCACACCATTGAATTATTTTGCACAAGAAGGCTATTGTTTAAGGAAACTAATTGCACGTTCCAAGAGGATAAACGAGGGATAATTTGTTGAAAGAGAAGCACAATAATGGATTAGCAGGATATTTTGGTTTGGATAAGACATTAGTGCAACTAGCAGAGAGTTACTTTTGGCCGCTAATGCCCTGTATATGTGTAGGAGTTTGTGTAAAAATGTAGAGTGTGCCGAGTTAGTTAAGGGAAGATATGAGAACACATGGTTGTTTTAGCCTTTTCCCATTCCGGAAGAGCCATGGGGGGATATCAATATGAACTTTGGTTTGGCTTTCCCTTGGATGCAAAAGGGGGAAAATTCCATCTATGTTCTAGTGGATGGATTATCTAAGATAACACATTTTTGTAGTCACGAAATCACACACTTAGAGCCTCTAAGTATGTCGTTTTATGCATGCTTCATAAGTGAGAAAACTAGACATTAACATGTGTTTTGCTTTTACATTGCTTTATCCTTTTACATTCTTCTTATTTGCTTTTTTGGAATGACCACTTTACTTTTAAACATTGGACAACATATAGCCTAACTCTGTATTTACCATTATATCCTTGGAGCATTGTGGATAGCGCCACCCATTGGGGACACGAGCTCCTAGGCGCTACTGTCTCCTTTGGGTGCTCGTCCTTTTCCTCATTTTCTTGATTTTCAAATGCTACATCACTTGGTACATTTTTCTAAATCTTTCTTAGTACTTTGGGTTGACTTTTCTTGTTAATGAAAAGATTAAAACAAAAATATATATATATATATATATATATATATATATATATATATATATGACTTACCATTATTAAGGGTTGGACAGTTCAGGGCTAATACTTAACTATCTACTACTTGGGCAAAGAGAAACATTTAAAGATTGCATTTGAGTTGCATCATTCTTTGCAGAGGAAGAGCTATTTCGAATTCCATCTCACACATCTTGGGGGTAAAGTGGTTGTAGCTCACTTTGTCTTGGTGTGATTGACACAAGGGCAACCTTGCTTTAAGGGGCACAATTCAAATCGGACACACATAAGAATTACATAGAGTTTGAAATGTAGTGCATTACCCGATGATAATCACATTGGGGTGATTGCAAGAGTTATTTCGACTCAAACATATATATTATTTATTCCATCTAATGTTTGCTTGAGTTTTTTGCAGGTAGATAGGGTTTTTTTGTTAGGTACATGTGCGACACAGAATCATACATCAAAGTGGATGCGATAAACAATGAAAGGAAGAAGCTAAGTTCATACCCGAAAAGATTAGAAGTAGAGTTGTTGCTTGGGCACTAGTGCTATTTCGGGATTAGAAGCACCACAACACTTGGATGGATGGTCTTGTACCAACACCCCTGTGCGGTCTTGTCGAAGAGGTTGTAGATCTTAGTTTTCCAAATAGAGCTTACACGGTCTAAATTTACCCTACTCAAGTCAGTTTCAACCCAAAATTAGCCAAAATTTGCCGATACAAGCTAAGTCATTCTTATCTCCTATCTTGCACACTTGCTTGTAATTTGCATGCTAGATCTTGTTTGTTATTGTTATATTCATTTGATCTCAGTCCTCTGATAAAGATTTAAATTTATTTAAATCAATTTTGTGGCTTACAAAAGGAATAGGATATGACTCACATCGTAAATCTTTTCTTCATGGAAATTGTAATAATGTATGAATTGTCGGTAATATTGTATATAATAGAGATACCAAGTTTGCTTGTCATTTTTGGAGGATGTTGTGGAAGAAGATAAGCATGAAGTTGTAATTCGGTTTGGTGTATCACCCACATAGTGATGGAAAGATAGAGTTGGTGAACACGAGTCTTGAAGACTTATTGAGGTGTTTGGTCGAAGACAAGCTAGGAACATTGGCCTTGGCGTTAGCGCAATTTGAGTTTGCTTATAACAATTGAATTAATCGAGCATATGGAAGACACCATTTCAAATCGTGTATGAGAGTAACCCACTAGGAGTGGTAGAGATGAGAAAGTTATTGCACAAAGAGGATAAAAGTGCTAAAGTAGAGGATTTTGCAGAGTATATGGAGGAAGTCCGCTAGTAAGTCCGCAATCAATCGAGAAGATGAATGAATAGAATAAACAATGCATGTATGAGAAGAGAAGAGAAGTGAAATACCAAGTTGAAGATATGGTATTAGCCCATTTGCGGAAGAAAAGGATCCTTAAGAGAACATATAATAAGCTCACATGGAAGAAAATTGGACCATGCAATGTGTCGAGGAAGATTTCTTAGAATGCTTATGAGATTGAGTTGTCATAAGACATTCATATCTCAAACTTATATAATGTGAAAGATGTGTATCTATGTCGCGCAATATAGGAAAGCATTCAAGATTCAGATTTAGAAGATGGCGGGGTGGATTGGAGAGATCATATGTTAGAAAAAGTGTGAAGAGGCAAAAATGGTAATATACACTATGATTAAGAAAACTCATAGGAAGGAGTATAAGGAGTATTTGGTCAAGTGGAAAGGGACAATATTGAATATGTAACTTGTTGAGCCCCACATATGTCGCAAAACATGTCATTTGGATTATTAAGTAACAACCCAAGTTCTCAAAATTACGAGGTGTATGTTCATGCATGAACATCCGGGTTTACAAAGAATCCTATATCAACAAAAATAATTTGAACAATTTGAGTCAAGTGTTCACATTTTGTGGTGTTGGCATGCTACATAGTGAAGAAAGTATGTTGTTAGAGGGCCATGAAAGTACTGTGTTGTGTGGAAGACTATTGCACAATGCGAGTGTTGTGTGTAATTCTATTACACAATGTTCAATATATTACGAAGTTTGTACCAATTATGTGGAGTCTTTGTACAAGTTGTGCAATTCGTTGGAGGTATCACAAGAATTGGTGGATGCCGCATACCATTAAGGAAATTGCACCAACCAAAAAAAAAGGGACACAATACTACAAGGTCAATTTGAAGGTGGAAAGTATTGATTGAAGGTGAAAAACACTATAAAGTTGTTTGGAAGTCACAAAGTATTGAGGGAAGATCATTTGGATTTCAAAAGCTTCAGAGCGTGAAATGAGTCTATAATGGATCCTTTGGACCATAGCTTTATATTGTTCCTAAGTTTTAGGAGTAAATTTTGTGGCATTGGTTGATTATAAACAAAGCCCAACCGCCTTAGAGATGTAATTAATAGAGTCTTAGAACTCAAGCTCATAGTGGACTTTGTGAACTTGAGTAGAGTATGGATGGAAACTTAAAAATAAAAGCAATATGTATTTGAGAGGAGAGGAGAGTTGAAACAAACTTCATATGGCTTCCCCATATTTAGGGGAAATTCATATGTTTCTCTAAAAGTAGCGGTTCACAAGTAGCGGTTGCGCCTCCCTCTACACTGCACCGCCGGTTATGTAATCGCCGTGGCGGTTGTGTAACTACAAGTCCGCATTAACCGATTGTCTTGTCACTAATGAAACAAAAATAAATAAAGCCACGAACTGTCGTGAAATTCAAATGTTTTGACCATGTCTCTTCCTTTGGACGTCTCTTCCCATTCTCAATGCACCAGGAGGAAATGGGGAACAAACTATTTAAGCAAGAAGACTTGAGCAAGAAGACTTTGGTACTGGAATTGAATTGTAGAAGCAAGGTGAAAGTGTAGAGCAAGCAAGTATAGAGGGTGGAAGTAACATTGTTGTCTTCCTTCAACTTCTTGTATTCTGTAATCGATTAAATTGGCCAGTATATATAAGTGGGAAAAAAAAGCAATTGCCCTTTCCAACTATTTTTCCCTCAAATTCGGGGGTTTCAAGATAAAAATCTTGTGTTTGCATTAAGTTCATTCTAATTTTGTTGCAAGTAGTTCTAAGCACTAAGATTCATTTACTAACTTTCAATTTCTCTGTCATTTTCAATAATTGAAAGTAGAAACAACATTTTGTTGTCTCGTAAATTCTCCAAAGTAGAGGTTTACAAATCAATAGTGATTATATGACATGTATTGACTGTATTGTTGGCATTCGGTCTGTGTGTGCTATTCCTTTGATTATTCGAATAAAACTTGATGTGTTTCTCTATGTTGTGTTCAAAATATGTGTTATTGCATGCACATTTGGAGGTTTTTTGTACGTGGTTATGAAAGTTTGTGTGGTCGAAGGTGGCTCTTTAATGAGCACCATAATTGCATTTGTGTCAAATATTGAATACTCGTATTGCCTATGATGGCCATCCCGATCAACACGGTAAAATATTGATGAGTAGCCTCATAATATCACTCTTGTAGCCACCCATCTAATGTTAATGTAACCTCACCCATAGGAATTTAGAAGGCACACATACCAACCTCCCACCCTTACATAAAGTCGTTAATAGATGCACATCATGTGTAATGTGGCCAAGGAGGCTCATAACTTCTAGTTCCACTCTATTAATAACGATTTGATCGACCACATCCATACCCAATGACATTATGATCTGCATATGAATATCATGTCGAAACTCATGATAATGTACATCGGCTTACAAAACAAACATGAAATACAAGCATCGACACCACACAAAAGAGTCAAACTCGATAACATCATAACAATAAATATTAAGCAAAATGCAAAGCAAAGCAAAAAAGGTCAAAAACGTCGATAAAGTAGAAAAACATCGACAAAATCATCCTAATGAAGTGTCAAACATGTCCAACATTGGATGAACTTGTCGGGCGGTGGACATAATTGTCCGACCGGTTTCCACTTCTACCACATTTGAAATGCCTAAAAAGCAATTTTTTCACTTTCAAAAATTATGCAAAAAAACATAAAAACTGGTAAAAATCATATCAGCTCTATGCCTTATTTTTTACACTTTTTATCACATAATCATATACTCCTTGGTTGTATGCCTAGCTATATACAACTTATAATTTGATCATTCTCTCGGCTCTAGGTCATAAGTTATTATACTCACTACATAATCATTATGTACTATAACCTTTGTTTTGTGCATTCACCAAAAAATATTTCTCATGTTTGGTTCTAAAACTTCGATCACATTATTAACCACATGACTATTATGCTATTGGCTCTAGGCTCTTAATTCATAATCATTCACACCATGAGCTTATTAGACCACAAATAATGGCCCAAGGCCTTGCTATTAACTCTCTTCTGATTATCATCTACACTTTCATATGGCTTCCCCATATTTTGGGGGAAATTCATATGTTTCTCTAATGCATATCTCACTTTGGAGGATACACTACACATTATCATTTATCATGGCTATTTTACAAACTCCACCTACTTGGGGGCAATTGGGGAAATGCACTATGAAATCGATATGCAATCATTGAAACAAAGGCATACATGGTGACAATATGATTATCTTTTATGAACTTACACCTTACATCAACCGAACTATAAAGATATTCAAGTACACTTTTTCCTCTCAAACCCATAGATGTCTCTTAACACTATAACAATAACACTATCATGTGAATCTTTCCAATTCAAAGCTAATACCAACTTACATGGAAAAATTGTTACAATTCAAAATATCAATATGACACATAATCGCTAACTAATTCCAATTAAACAAATATAATGAATGTACGATTATCGCTAATATTTTCTACCACAAGGTGCATATACCATTACTCTTTTGAGGTGGGTAACTTGTCTCTAACATCTCGTACCATCCCAAATTAGGGGTCATCATGTCTACCATTTACCGAATCAATGATCAATAACACTTTATCGTATCACGGGAAAGAATCTTAAAAAGATAGTCTCAACAATTTGCATTGTGCAAATACTTCTAAATGCAAAAGATTTACTAAATTGATCAAATATATTCCATATCAAAGGAATTCAATTATTTATATTAATCAAACATATTTTGAATAAAGTCATTAAATTATCCGATTTAATCAAACATATTCATTATGAAAAAGCATATAATTATTTGAATTGTACAAATATCCCTTCTAAAGAAATTAGATTTTCCAATTATCCGAACACTCACTTTATAAATATAATCTTTGTAATGTATTGCTCCTTTGGTAGTTCAAGACCAATATGTGGTAGCTTAAGACTATATCTTTTCTTTAAGCGACTCATAGCTCATAATTTGTACAAAATCTTTTTTTATGGATTCTTATTCATTTATTTGGCCAAGAACTAAAATGGATAAAATCACCCTCCACGTGAAATAATTTTGGGACCGTGACACCCTTAACTCCTTAACAAATACAATGCATTATCCTATAAACAACATTTATTAGGTGATATCTATTGCTGCTGATATTTTGAAATTATCACGGAGTTTTAAAAAAATTCATCACTTTTATCAAAAGAATGACAATCTATTATGTTTGCAAATTTTTATAGATTTACATATTGATCGAAGCACATGTGGAAAGGCATTGGATCAATTATTCAATGAACACACAAAATGCACTTTGGGTTTCCAAAGTGGATCAATTATTCAATGAACACATAAAATGCACTTTGGGTATAATTTTTTAACTCTTTGAAGCAAAAGTATATTCAATTTTAGCTTAAAGGGGGAAATTTTAGATACCCAAAAATGGCACAAAATTTCATGTGATTTTGTGCATATGTTTTCATTCACTTGAGTAAAAAGATTAATTAGCGCGTTTATCCTTCTCTTGCTCTCTATTTCTTTCGCAACCATTCCTAAATACTTCTAGGTAGAACCGGCTAATGAGTCTGCTATAGGCCGACATTTATGTCCCCCTTTATGTTTATTGAAACTTGCAAAAGGAAAATATTTTGGGTATGCCTTTTACTTATTTTGAATTTGAATTTGAATCATTTATGTGGCAAAATGTTGCAAATTTGAATATTGATCATCATACAAGCAAATCACCTAAAACCATTTTAAAGGGGGTACTCATTACAAGACCATTTTAATAGTTAAACATCTCAAGATTAGTTGCATACTTGAGTAAAAATTTTGATTACTATTATTAGTGAAATTTGAAGCATTCTTATTGCATTTTTTCCATCAAGTTTAGGGAATATATGAGTTTTTACATTTATATCACATGTTCTCACAAATTTACTAGGGAGGGAAAACTAGATAATTTTGAGGTCTCTTCAAAGTATTGTTATGTAGAGAACACTCAACTTAGTGGGGTGTTGAGGACGCCTAACCAATCAGTCTAACCCCTTTTTAGGTCTTCAAGCAAGGAGATAGGTTTTCACAAAATTGATAAGACGTTTTCGATTGTAGAAGCATGATACCAAATTTTTGATAATACAATCCCGACTTTAGAACAAAAAGAATCAAGTGCCAAAACTCAATTCTAGATTAGAGCACCAAAGGGCAATATTGACCACATGTTAAAATCATCCATCATATCTACCTTACTCAGGTGATTCTATCTTGCATTTAGTTTGAACTGCCTAAAAATTTCAAGCACGCATTTACGACACTATATAAACCAAATCCACAGTTTCATATCATTATCAAACCATCATAATCTGTCTGGGGTGAGTATGTTTCAAAACCCTAAATCTAATTCATTCATCTAGCTTTCAAGAGCTTGTGTGTTCCTGTATTAGATCATTATATTACTTAGGATCTGTGCATTTATTATCTATTGTATTTTTAATTATAGGTCAAAACATTTACATTTAGTAATTTATTTAAATTAGATCAACCTTGATTTCAATATTATAATTTCCTATTTTTTCCATGGATTACTGATTTTCGTATTTTAGGAAAGGAGAAAACAAACAATTGGAGAGGCTTCTATGTTTAGAAGAGGGGGAAACACCCCATAGGAGATGGGAGCAGTGGACAATGCTTTTAAACATTTTTATATGGAGTGTAAATAGGTGGAAATGGACATTAACATTGGTTCCACTTAAAATTGTAACCACACCTAATCGATTCACAATCCAAATAACACATAATCAAAACTATTTTTAATCATGGACCTCTTTAGAGATGTGATGCAGGAGCATCCGGGTTCATGAGAGACCCCGTGTCACGTAAAAATATTTTAAGTAATTAAGTAAAAATTTATATAATACCGCGCCACTCCTATGCAAGCCACAAAGTCCCATTGCCTTATTCATTTTCCCAAATTCATAAAAGCATTTCCAAAGCTGCATAATACTATGAATGACACACAAACTTACCCAAGCTCCACACTACTATGAATGCTATAGAACACCGTGGATATCGTTCAAGCTTACCCAAGCCACACAACACTATGTATGTTGCACAAGATTGCCCAATACCATGATACATTGAAGAAAGTGGCAAACACTATCAATGTTGTGGAATGTCACCTTCTTGAGGGACCGGTCCCATTAGCTCCAATGATGTGATTTGTTTCATACATGATCACCTATTCACGTCAATACAATTAGAAATTAATACATGCAGTTCTTCATTGGTCTATTTCAACCAGGATCAACATAATGATATGATTGAGCTCAATCCAATGAAGAGGAGCTTTTGGAGATTATTAGTGGGCACGGGAAGTTACCTAATGAATATTTTGTATGAGAATATTTTATCACCGAAGGCATCTTGTTCTTCCACTAGATTTTTGCAAATTATATAAATAGAAGGGACATGTAAGCGATTGGGTCTTAGAGTCTTAGATTGAAGGAGCAAGAGAAAGGTCAAATTCCATGTTAAGGAATTGAGCGAATGTCCTTGAGGGTATGAGCCAAGTGTACTTTTACATAAGCTTCATAGAGTCTGCAAACATGGGATAAGTGTAGTGCTAGATCTTAGATTAATTCTTATAGAGTCTTGTCATAACATTGTAATTGGAGTGTTAAGTCATTGTGCTTAAGTCATAGAGAAACATTCTTGTTTTCCTTTAATAGATGTGCCGAGATCTTGCTTTTGCGAGTTCTAAATTTGTGATGGTTGCATGGTGTAAGTCGTCTCTTCATTAGGGAACCCTTATTATGATTTCGTCAATTCTAGTCCCATATAAAAGATTTCAATGTTCGGTTAGAGAGATTGATATAGACATCAATTTGGGTTGTGAGTGATTTTGAGTTTTTTTTTTTGTTTTCCATATTAGGGGTGGGTAGAAAGTAGTTGCATACATCTCCAATACTTTGGGTTGCTTAGGTAGAAGGTGTGAAGTCACAAAATCTTATAGGTTGAGAAGTTGTGAGGAAAAGATGACACACTGAGAGTAAACATAGTGCTAAGACTTGCAAACTTGGGTGATGTTATTAGACAAATGCAATCCCATTTAGAGGTTATGGAAGTTGTGCAATGTAGAGAAGTTTTCATTGACAAATATGAAAGTGACGATGAATGAGAAATAAGAGCACTTTTAGATTAGAAAGCTACAACAAAACATGTAAATGGGCAAGAGGACCGACTCTTACGCACAATCATGAGGATTGTAAGCAAATTGCAAATACAAATTCGATGCTATTCTCGGGAACTTATATATGGAATATATTTTAGATTGGATCAAAAATGGAGAAATGCTTTGAGTATGAAGTTATGGATGATAACAAGAAGCTGAGATTTATGAGTACTAACAAGCGGAAGGGACATGAATCCTTGTGGTGGGATCATGTGCAAATTGAGAAAGCTCAAAGAGGTAAATATAAGCTAAGAAGTCATAAGTGAGATCAAATGGTGAAAAAATTGAAGGCCAAGTTCATGTTGGTGGATTACCAATCTCATTTTTTAAGAATTTGCAAAGTTTGTGTTAGAAAGAACCGAGTGCAAAGAAGTATACCGAGGAGTTCTATCGACTCGACATTAGAGCTAGACATGTGGAGGAAGACGCAAAAAATATCTCAAGGTATGTCAATGGATTGTGAATTTCCACTAAAGATCAACTCAATATGGTTAGGATGGTATCTATAAAGGAATCCTACTAGTTCAAGTTGAAGGCAGGGAATAAGCTATCGCAAAGGCAACATAGAAACTCGCAGGGAAGAGAAAATTCTCGTGCAGAGGTGGAATTTTGTGCGGTGATGGACAAAATCATGTGTGCGAAGTGGAAAAAATAATCTATGTGTAAGCAAATCTTTATCTAGATGAAGAGGATGTGAAAGAGGAAGAGGATTTAGAGAAACTTGTTTCCATTGTAGAGAGATTGTACATCCTACTTTTGAGTGTCCACAAGCTGCCCAAAATAGTGGAGAGGAGAAACAATGCTACAAATCATGTTTCTTAGCATGTAGATCCAAAAAAATCATGCATTGACAAGCATTACAAAAGAAGCAAAATGTGGAGTTTCGAGAAGTTCTCATGATGAAGAGTGTATTGTTGAAGCCCACAAAGGAAGAGAATGTGTATGTGCAACGAATGAATATGTTCAAAACCATTTGTAATTATGGAGGTAAGTGTTGTAAGGTCATTGTTGATAGTGGTAACATTAATAATCTTGTTTCTAATGAGATGGTTAAGAAACTTGGTCTGAAGAGAATTACACACCCAAACTCATATAAGGTATCATGGTTGTTGAAAGGGCATCAATTTCTTGTAAATGAGAAATGTAAAATGCATACGAAGATGAAGTCTTGTATGACATAATGCCCATTGACATATGCCATGTATTTTTGGGAGACTTTAGTAATATGGTAGACAAGTAGTTCATGACAATTTGCACAAATACTGCCGCATTGGTGAAAGATGAACTGAAATCTTGTTGAAAGGGCATTAATTGCTTGGAAATGAGAAATGTAAAATGCATCGAAGATGAAGTCTTGTATGATGTAATGCCCATGGACATATGTCGTGTATTGTTTGAGAGACCTTGGCATTATGATAGACAATTAGTTCATGATGGACTGCACAAATACCTACACATTAGTGATAGATGAACAAAAGTACACTTGAAGTCGTTGAAGGAATCAAGCGTTGATGTTGAGAGGAGTTTACGAGATATTGTTGGTTTTAAGAAAAGAGTTCCCGAATAAGGTGAGAGGGGATAGTTAATGTTTTGTGTTCATTCCAAGGCTCACACATAAAAAGGAAGGTGAAGCCACATAAATAGAGGAGATCCCACAAAAGGTGAAAGAGATGCTAAGTGAGTACACAAATATCATGACAAAGGATATCATTGATGGTTTACCACCTACATGCATTATCAATCATTAAATGGACTTGATATTAGGGGTTATTTTACCAAACAAGGCTGCATAAAGGTAAACAAGTGTGGAGAATGAGGAGATGAGGAAGCAAGTGCATGAGTTTCATGACAAGGGATTGATCATATAATCTTTGAGCGTGTGTGCACTACCTACAATATTGGTAGCAAATAGAGGAGAGTGAAGAATGCACACTAAATATAGCGCCAACAATAAGAATAACAACATCTTCCATAGTGATTGTGGAAGGCCGATAGGCACATATTTATCTATTTTCACAAAATAATAATACATAAAAATTCATAATATAAATATTAAATTTTGTTGATTTTAATATATACAAATTATTTAAAGCCATATCTCACCCGAAATTTAGTGTTTATCAATCTCTTTTAAATTTTAAATGTATATAACCAACATTTTTAATATAGATCTACATACAATATAATCATAAATATGTATTCAAATGTGTTTAAACAAAATAAAGGTTCTATTTTTTTAGTATTGTGAAAGGAGTCTTCTTGTCCAAAATTTAAAGGGCAACATCTTGAAAAACTATCCACATTCAAAAATGTTTAAAATCCATAAACGACCATCTAATTTAAATCCTAATTTAGTGGATGAAATTATATAATAAATTAAAATATGAACCTAAAATTTTATAAAATAATTTGCTAATAAATAAATTAGATTTACATTAAAAAAATAAGTGAAAACATCCTCCAATATCACAACCCCCATCCCTAGATTTTCCACCAAATATGAAAAGTTACTCTACGAGGACAAGGGGGTGATGCCTTGAATCTTGTTCAACCCCACCTAGAAAGGAAAAATACCCAACATAAACACCCCTTTTTTGTACAATGTTTCCAAATCCCTTTTCTTTATTAACAAATTTTTATGGTTTAGTGTAGGAAAATGTACATAAATATAATTTTGCATGTATTGGAGAAAGATAAAATAGATCAAAGACAATATCCCATGAAAATGAGATAATGATCTTGTAGAACCCCGTTTAATTTAAAACGATCATGAAATGCATCATGAGGTATTTGGTGAACCCGTTAAGCGTAGCTATCGATTTTGGATATCCTTATTTTTGGATCTTTTTTTTGTCAAAATGATTAACATCATGCATAAATATTAAGGCTGCAACAATCCCAAAGATGCTAGTTCGGAATTCCAATTCCAATTTTGGTGGATTTAAAACCGTATGATGATAAATCAATCTAAAATTGTTCTGACAAGCACAAAGGGGCCCTTAATTTTCAACCAAATTGAAACAAACTTTCAAGAGTGAACCCGATCGTCTTATGACATCTTCATATATCAATAACAATATAAGATAGAAATATTGCAAATTGAAAATATACAAACAAGCGAAAGATTACATATTAAGCGAATAGAGAGCTGATTGTATACGACTAGAAACATATTTTAGTGTAGAGGACACATCTAATTCAATATTAGACCATTCTTTTCCTACAATTAGGTATAATTACAAAAAAATTAATTTTATTTTTGAATAACTAAATAAATGAATTTGAGATGACTATTATAAACTCTAAGCATGCTATAAATAAGTTATACGACCATGGCATAGAATGATTCCCTTGTTTTGTCCAATTTATACTACGAAATTGTTTACATTGTTCTATAAACATAAAATTAAACTTTAATTTTGTAATGACAAAATGATAATAGGTGAATGATCTACATTTTTCTAGAGCACAAATAATAGCAAAATATTTAGGTTGTTAAGCATTCGTAAAAACCAATCCTTAGAAAATAACATAATATTAAAGCACGGATAAAGCTTGGCTAAAATTATTGAATTTTAGGATAATTTGAAATGTGAGTTACATTTTTATTATTGTCCATGTATTTAAAAGGAAAAAGAAACCAATTGAGATTTAATGGCTTTTTCAATGTCAATTTGTCAAATTCATTTCCCATGAGAGTTTTGATACCGTCAATATTCCATGGTCTAAATGAAGTCTTCTAAGCACTATCATGTGAAAATAGTGTGTGGATGACATTCTAAGAAAAACTTAGTTCAACATGACTATAATTTTAACTCCATCTCCACATTTTCTTTCTAAAAGAAGATTTACATTTGAGGCGTCATTACATATAACATTATATAAAATGTTCTCTTCACCAATATCTCTCTCAAATACAAATATGCTAAAAATGAATTAATGAAATAAGCATGGGCAATACAACATTTAGCACAACCCATGCCAAGATGTGGTCAATACAAAATTTAACACAACCCATCCCAATAATATCTTGGCCAAAATGTTACATTAAAATTTCCAATGTGTAGAATGATTACATAATTCTTTTTGGTATGTCAACCTTGTCTCAAAATGAGTTTGACTTGGACTCTCTACCCTTAACCCATAACACCCCATTTGACAACATAGAAAATAATAGATTGGGACTTTTCATATACTAGCAATCGCACGCGAGCATTGCAATGTGAACGCCGAAAGGGAAGATTTGGATGAATCAAATGTGGGGTGAAGTAACAAAGGAAGGAGTTGGATGAATCAAATATGGAGTGGAGTAGCAAATGAAGAAGTGGAGTTGTCCATTCAAAGGTAAATGAGTTGTCGGTAATTCCAATTGCGTGAATAAATCTATTGTTATTAAAAACTTTGTTTGATGGGGTATATGAAATGTGAGTGCAGTTAAGTGATCAAACAATGTGGAAAAGTTAGCCATGTGATGGCGAGACTAAATTGGGAATTATCAACAAACAATATTTGATCATATAGACTTATAACAATTGTAAAAACATACGGGAAGACTACTATATGTACATGTAGGGCCATCATATCTTTTCCTTGGTAATAATGTTGACCACATATGGCATTCAAAGTTGAATCATGAGTACTTGCAAAAGAGAGTTAAGAGTATAAGTGACAAAAATGACTAAGAGTAAGGGAAAGAAAGTCTTGATCAAAATCTGACCTTGAAAAGGCAATAGCGTTTTTGACCGAAAGCTTTTGAAATAACTAGTAAGTGAAAAATTTCACAAAGATTCAATTTTGACTCAACCAAGATAAAAACACTATATATATACATATATACAAAAGAGATTTTTTTACAAAAATGCAAAACAAAGGATACAATGAGTGACACCCTTTCCTTATAAGGGTAACAAGACATGAAGATATTCCACCTCACAAGACAATCGGATGGCCGCAAACAAATTTGTGCAACATTGGGGATGGGGATGACAATGGAAACAATACAATAGTTTAGTTTTGACATCATACATTTTTACACTCACAACAAGATTCATAACTGTATTGTAGGGCATGTAAGGCCATATCTCCACATGCTTGCATGTTCCTTTCACTTTCTTGAGCACATGATTTGTTTTTATGTATCCAATGTTTCTATCTATATCTACTATATTTACATCTACCCACCAAAAAACAAATTACATGTTAGTCTTACAATTTCTTGATATTGGATCTGACAAAATAAGAGAACCAAACTAAAAAAAAGCAAAGGATAACAATAATTAGTGTTTCAATTGTAGATATGTTGGAATCTATCTTTATGAGATCTTCAAATATTAACATCTATTTACATTATCCAAGCGTGGGATTCTGTAATAACAAAAGGCCTAGATACAATCCCTTAATTTTGCACAAACATCCAATCCCACAAACCAATAAATTATATTTAGGTCGGTACCCTTTTTTCACTATGAAAAAGAAATGGATGATAAAAAAATTGTTTCCCATTGCACCACAATGAAAAATGAAATAGTAGACAAACTAAACAAATGGCCCAAGTTCGAAAATCACTTGGCATAACAAATTTATTAGTGGGGACTCCTACTGGTGGGGAGACCATTCAAAGCATACCAAGATGCACCTTGATCTCTTGAACCATGTGTTTATAAGAGGGAGAGACAGAGTAAAATAAAAGAATTTGATATATTGTACATAAAACAAATGTCATGTTGACAAGGTTGGGACATAATAAAATCATCTCACTGTCAACATAGGTGATAAGAGTAATTAATACATTATTGGGTATGGATTTTAAGTCAACCGTGTACTGGGTTTGATGATGCATTCTCCATTTTATGTTGAGCCCTGGGTAACTGTGAGAATAGTTGAATTCCCATAAGAGGGTGTGTTTTACAATAATCACTACTACAAGCAGTTGTGTTTTGACAATATTTGAAATAATAATTGAATAAATTGTCTCAAGTTGAAACAAAAATAAAATTTAAAAATAAAATTTTACATTGCCTCAAATATTTTTTCAAAGTAAGGGTCTACTAATTAATGCCTCTCTAGAAAGATTGTTTCTCTAGACAAAAAAATAAAATACTACTTATTGTGTCTCTCTAGAGACTATGAATTTAAAGAATTGGGAAAAAATGAAATAGAAAACACTGTTAACAAAATGAACACATATGAAAACTGATATACTATGAAGGTGCACTTTTTTGAGGAAAAGCTCCAAATATCTTCTAAATGGATTGGTCTAGGTTGATTGTAATCTTCTCCTTAATTTCCTGGAAATTTTCTATGGGGATTAATGCAGATTAAGAAATAATCCAAATAATGAATAATAAGGGATTATGGTCCGTGAAACCCTTTCCATGTGTTATTTCTCCATTGCGAACCCTTTGCTTGTGTTATTTCACATTTCCCACTTGTCCCAAAAATGTTAGTATATTATTAAAATAACATTAGGAAGGGATGTTAGAGATGATATTGTAATTTTGTCTCTAATATGTCTCGGAACACCACCGTATGTAGTAATGAACCTACTAGAAAAACAAAACAAAATAAAAAAGAACTAGAAGTTGCACTTGAATATTTATTTTATGTTTCTTGGGCATGGAAGACAAATGCAACTCCTTATTCTCTCTTACTGGAGCACATGGAGCCAAAAGCGTGCTCCATGCTCTAGAAAGTGCGTCTATACACACTTTCCTAGAGATGGGGATGCAACCTAGGCCGACTTGAGGATTTATGAAACAATATTAAATTTTTAGTAATTAATGTAGATTCTATCACTTTCAAACTCAATAATATATTATTTTATTTAATTTTCTCTTTAATTTAAATATATAAAAATCTATTATTAAATGTTTAATAGTTTTTTATAATTTTAAAATGTACTGTTAAAAAGAATGCAAGATTAGGTTGTTTCATGTCATGTGGAGAAGATGGGGAGAAATTCTCCCTGACGTTAACAAGACGGGTTATTTTATAGCCCCATTTTTCATACATGTGTGGACCGTATTTATCATCATCAATTGAAGAAAACAAAGCATCCTTGTTTTTCCTGAAGAAAACTAACATCTTCTTAGCATCTTTATGGGTCTTTTATGATGCCATCCAAACTGGGTTTGGGGCAAGAATGAGTATCTTGAAGTATCCCATCATGGTATTTTTTTTTGTGAGGCTCTATTAAATGTTTGAGCATCCAATCCCTAAGATCGAACTTAGGAGGATCTAATTCAAGGAAATCCAAAAATGAAAAATTAAGAATAAATAGAAAACTGAAGAAAATAACACGAAGAATAACTCTGTTAAAGAAAACGTAATATTTTCTAACTAAGAAAAAGTCGAATCATGAGTTAAATGCAACCCATGATAAAATATCTCTGGCAGTTGTTGCCGACGCGTGTAATGAATCCTCTGGAAGTTTCTCAACTTGATTTGTTTGATTGAAAGTTTCTTCCCAAACCCGATGCGAGAGGAAGGCACAAATGATATATGTCGTTTGCAACCTCGTATATTATTCCAAACACAAGAAAATCACAAGAAAATGTAGAGAATTCCACTTGATTGAGGATTCACAAATTGATGAAAGATTTGGTATGATTTTCTGTAAAGCAATATGAATTTGGTGAAGTTTATTCAACATATTCATTTTCAAGTTTATGAAAATTCATATTTTTGATTGCTTTGTGACGGAAAAAGAGTGCTTGCCTTAAAATATAATCGATGAGCTCCTATTTTATCCACGATGAAGTGATTTGAATGTTTATTACACATTTGTCACAATTTTCCCCAAAAATTTACTTGACTCTAAAATCCTCATCTTGAACGATTTTTTTCGGGTTCTAATGCATTTTCTACAATTTGTTTTTCTAGTAGTAAATTGCTAACACATGCTTTTGATTTCGTGAATTACGTTGCATAGATCAATAAATTTAAGCGTTTAATGAACTTGTCGTGCATTCGAAGATTATGACCGAGGAGAATTTGTTTCAAAATGGATTAGGTTTTCTTTGGATTTTTTTAGTCAAGATGGTACATATTACATTCGTTCTGCTGGAATCACCATTGACTTTTTAGGGACAAAAGAAGCTCGTTTCTAGCGAGAGGCCTCAACCAAGGAGGCCAAACCCGATCATTACACTTGTGGCAACATTAGTTCGACCTATCCTCAAAAAAATCATAATTTTAGCAGGCCTCAAAGAAATTAACCGAGGCATGGAAAAATCTACGGCTCGATTCATCGAGAGGACATTGATACGGTCCTCAAAATCTACAATCCAGATTTCGCGTGTAGTTTGACACATGGTCGGAGGGGGGGCAAGTTTCTACATGTGAAAACACCTTGTCTTGCATTTTCATTATTACCTTTAATTGTTGTTTCAATTCATGTTTCCAAGAGTTGTTGATGATAAAGCGAAAATCTTGTAGTGAATGCAAACTTTTTGATCATTGTTGCATGCCTTGTTGTGGAGGAGGGGGTGAACAACAAGTTGCCACAAAATGTTTTCAATAAAATGTTAAAACACGAGAGGGAAGGACAATGCGAGTCTCCTTATTTCAAAAAAACAAACATTCCTTTTCCACTCACATGAATTTGTCATTGGTTCAAATTTGACGGTAGTTTAAGATTTTTTAAAGAACATATTCTATCACATATCGATTTATAACTAGGTGAATTTGTTTTAAATTTTTATTACAAATCAAAATATAAACGAACAAAACATTCTCTTTGCAAAATATAAAAAATAAAAAACAAACCATAGTCCATTTTATTCGGGCATCAAATTTAACCCCTCCTCAAAACCTTGCACAACTTACCTATTTCGAGGGCCTCACAACGACGTTTGTGGAAATGCAACAAGGTATGCAAATGATTGTGGTCGAAGGTCGATTCGTGGAGGACGTTGAAGTACCTTAAATTGTGGATGGCTGATCTACTTGTCACCTGTCGAGAGCCGGGTCACCTTTCCCCTTTAAAAACACCTTTCGATGTAATAAACACGGGCTTGCATTAATGCAAAGAGATAAAAATAACACGAGGACAAAATTGTCAAACTTAAGGAGGCATACGTTCGGGTCAAATCCTGGCGGTAAGGAAAAGTAAAACCATGATCGTTAATCTGTTTGTGGTCTAAACACCGCACATGGTATAAAATGAAGCAAAAATTTGACGGTTTAACAATGGTGGATGATTTTAAAAAAACCAAATCAAGGTCGAGTGGAAGATCTCGAGAAAAAGCACAATCCGACCGTTTGCATTATTGTAGTTAGTTAATCCTTTCCTTCATTCTCTCCCAACGTTTCCATTTGATTTGATTTGATTTCTTTCTTGTTTTTCCATCGGATCTATTGTATTGAGTGTGGCCACACATAATTTGGTTGTGGTGCATCATCCTGTTATTGTTTTTATTATTTTTAAAATTTGTTTGATTGTACTTATTATGTATTTGTTTGAGTTTATTATTTTGCTCCATTGCGGCTTTTATTAGGTGCAACTAATCAAAGTGCTTTAACTCCTTTACCCGTTTTGAGGGCTCCTTTCATTTGTGGTGAATTTATTTGATGTCCAAATTGATGGTTGGAGGTGGAGCCATGGAGGACGTTGAAGTACCTTAAATTGTGGATTGCCCGATACTGTCACCTATCGAGAGCCTAGGTCATCTTTCCCATTGTAAAAATGCCTTCCGACGTAAATGTAAAAAGGTAGATATTGAAGGATGAGCCAAAATATTTAGTATCTCTACATGGCATGAAAATAAAGACACAAATTTATTGATAAACACCTTGTCTCAAGAAATTAAATTGATTGAATGTCAAATAAGAATTGATATTTGAAAAAGTGTTAGAGGCTCTAAAAAAATTGTTTTCCGCTCTAATTTTTAAACCGCTTGTTTTTCTAAATGGCCCAAGCCCCTCACATTTCCGTCAAGTGTATAAGTTTAAAGAACAAATATTGAAAAATGAGGCTTTCTCTTATAATTTCTTGAGAAGTTTCACTTATGCTTTCAACATTCTCCAAAAGAAGAGAAGACCCCCATACAAAAAGTGCATATTGCATTTATGTGAGAGACAATTACAATCATATTAAAATGACTTGATAGTGTGGACGACATGTGTAGTGCAAAGATGAAAGTAATAGAGAAATGGAGAGCTTATAAATGTTGGAAATATTTGGTGCCAACTATCGCAACCAACACAGATGAATAACAAAGCCAAAACACAAGATCACACAAAATGTAACTATATATTCAATTTTACAAACTCGAGCTATGGCTCTACAAATTTTATTTTCTTTTTGTTTATCTTGTTTTTTTCTCGCTTTTTTTTTTCTCGACAAAAATTTAATCTCCTTGAGCTGCTGCTGCTGCTACGATTCTCTGTATATTCTTAGCTCTTTGGCTTATGTATTATTATGTTTGCTGCATATATTTCTTATCCTCCTCTCTCTCTACATATTCCTTTTTGTCAAGCCGGTTATATAGCTTCCCGTGTCTTTCAAACTTATAGATGTGAACATATATTAAATCCAACTCTTCACAGATTTAAATCTGCTCAAATACATTTCCAAAATTCTTCCATGTGTTTGACTCGGTGTTGGGCTTTATAAAACTTCAAATCTTGATGCGAAGCTTGAATCAAACAAATAACTCCATGTATCCTTTGCATTGTCAGTCCCTTGCTAGAACTGCAAAGACCGAACCAATGAGGAGGCTCCACACAAACTTCACATTTTACCTTTTGATATCAATCCTATCAGAGTGTGAACCAATAGAAAAGTTCCACACCCTTCGATGTTGTCGAGCCCTTTGATCCTTAACCGACACACCCAAACATTAGCCAATAAGATAACTCCACGATTCTCGCATTTATCGGTCTTTTTTTGTAGACTTGCGAAACCCAAACCAATGAGAAGACTCCACGCTCTTCACGGTTGTCGGTTTTTTCATCCATAGACCTTGTCGAGAATGCAAAGTCTCGTCAATTGGAAAGCTCCATGCCCTTCACACTTGTTAGTCTCTGTTAGGCTTCGTGCTTACATTTTATTGGTTGCGGCTTCGCATCGCAACTCTTTGCCTTACTAAACTTAGTTGTCGGCTCCATAAGGATGAAGCCACATGGCTTTGACTTAGTCAATATAACACCGGACTCGACGAAATATAAATTGTGGCTATTTCACATATTTCAAGTCTTACTTTGTCTCACGGATCTTCTTTGTTGTGCAACTTTCCTTCAGACCGTGGCTTTGTCAAGTAATTCAAAAATACAAACGATCAAATGGAAAACGACCACAAAATTAAATGCTCGCCAAGAGGGAGGTTAAACAAAGGGAAAATAGATTTGAATATCTGCGTGTTGCTCAAGATTATCAGACCATTAATTCTGACACTCCCCCTTAATCTTGAGCCGAACAAAATATTTGTAAGGACTGATTTTAAAGTTGTGGACATCTACAATATCTAGACTTGCTCGGTGAAAATGTTAGCTATTTGTAGCTCTCGACTTACAAAATTTAAGCTCAATTTCACCTTTCTCAACCAGTTCACGAATGAAGTGATATCTGATTGCTATATGCTTGCTTCTGCCATGGAAGACTGGATTCTTAGACAATGCAATTGAAGACATATTATCACAGAAAATAACAAAACCTCCTTGTTGCTCTTCGTGCAAATTTGAGAGGATTCTTTTAACCAAATCATTTGACAAGTGACTGAATTTGCTGCAATATATTACAGTAGACAATGAAACAACTGATTGTTTCTTCGAAGCCCATGAAATAGATCCTGAACCAACATTGAACACATATCCAAATGTGTTATTTCTATCATCAAGGCTACCGCCTAATCACTATCTGTGTAGCCAACTAATTGCAAATCATTACCAACAACATATGAAACCACACAATTCTTAGTGCCATTCACATACCTTAAATTTCTTTTGCATGCTTGTCAATGTGTCTCATTTGGTGTCTCAATGAATGTAAAAATTAGAGTAACTACATACATTATATCTGGGCTTGTTTAGTTAAATACATCAAGCTTCCTAACATGCTTTTATATCTTGTAGGATCTACATTGCTAGTGAAATGATCTTTAGTCAATTTGGACTTATTTCGGTTTGTGTAGATGTTGGTTTGCTATCCAACATCTTGAATCTTTTCAAGATTTCTTTTGCATACTTTTTTGAGAGATAAATATGCCCCTGTTCTATTGCTTGACTTCAATGCTAAGAAAACACTTCAACAATACTAAATCGGTCATCTCAAACTCTTTCTTCATGGCTGATTTTAATTCATCTATAGCCTTGATTGCATTTCCAAAAAAAATAAATCATCTACATACAAGACAACAATTAAGATCTCACCATTGTTTGCTTTGATGTAGAGTGTGGTCTCACTGGTGCTTTTGCTAAAGCCATTACTAATCAGATAAGAACCTATCATACTGTACCAAGCTCTTGGTGTTTTTGAATCCATACAAAGCTTTATTGAGCTTGTATACCTTTCTTTCATGCCTTGGAATTTCATAATCAGGTGGTTGGCCCACATACACTTCTTCTAGCACTCCTGTAATATAGAAAAGATGAGTGGTGTGTATATGAAAACAAACAAATTGCTTTCCTATGCTAATCCTTTCAAAAATACCTTAGATTGAGCAAGAGATGTAAAGGGGAAGAAAGTTAATACTGCACTTCCAATACAATGCAAGTACTCCATCCTTTGTTGTATTGTATTTGCTCAAGGATGTATTGATTGGTTCAGATTTGAGTAGGCACTTGGGCAACACCTCCTTTTGATTTTCTTGGATTGATTGATGCTTGATGAAGGATTAATGGATGATAGATTATATCAATGTGGATGGATTGATTGAAGATTATGGATGATTGATAGAGGATGAAATGGTAAAGATTTTTTTCATGTATTTTCAAAGTTCCTTGAGGATGGCTTACATGGAGGGTGACATGATAATTAATAATTTTTGGAATAAGAGGTGGAGGGTTAGGATCTTGCCAAGTAGATGGAAGATCAATGGTTAGTATTGAATGAGAAGATAGAAGAGTATATATAATTCTAGAATTAGAAAATTCTAGTATTATGGAGACATTCATTGAATTTAAAATTCAATGGAGAAGAGTAGAAAGTTACAGAGGCTTCTAGAATTAGAAGTTTCTAGAAATAAAGGAGATGTGATTAATTCTATAATTGGAGAAATATCCACTGAATTTAAAATTCAATAAAGACGAGTAGAAAGTTAGAGAGGCTTCTATAATTAGAAGCTTCTAGAAATAGAGGAGGTGGGATTAATTATAAAATTAAAAATTTCTAGAATTATGGAGAAATATTCATTGAATTTAAAATTCAATGGAGAAGAGTAGAAAGTCATAGAGGCTTCTAGAAATAGAGGAAGTGGGATTAATTCTAGAATTAGAAAATTCTAGAAGTATTGAATTTAAAATTCAATAGAAAAGAGTAGAAAGTTAGAGAAGCTTCTAGAATTAGAAGCCTTTAGATTTAGAGGTATGGGATATAATTTGTTTAGGATTAGATTAGATTAATAAAAGATGATTAGGGATGTGATTACATGGAGAAGCTAGATGTAGGGTAGGTGTAGAGTAGGTGGGTAGGTAGGTGTAGGAATATTAAATTCCTAGAAAATGATAATAAGGATTATTAATGGAATACTAAGATATAATAATGAAATAAAAAGATTAAGGAAGAAATGAGATATAATAATGATTTAAAAAGATCAATGATGGAATGATAAAGGGTAAATAAGAAAAATGGATTAATAATAATAATTAATCTTGCGCTTAATTATTATATGGATGATGTTGGGATATTTACGGGATATATTAGTTGTAATTAAGTATGTCGACATTTTATATGTCTACATTTTGCCCCTCTTTGAAGGGTTATTGTGGAGAAATGACCGTTTAAAGTAAAAAGAAGAGTATATGTTAGGATAGTTATATGATGCCCGCTCGAGGGGTTAGGCAAGGAGGAATGAACCGGGTAACCACTCGAAAAAAAGGAGAGACCCAAGTGAGTAGATTAGAAGATGAGAAGATTCAAGATTTAGAGGATGAGAAGATTGATTCAAGGGGTTAGATTATAAGATACCCTAGTCGAGGGGTTGAAATTAAGGATATTGGA
Organism: Taxus wallichiana var. yunnanensis; assembly: GCA_018340775.1. Classification (NCBI taxonomy): domain Eukaryota; kingdom Viridiplantae; phylum Streptophyta; class Pinopsida; order Cupressales; family Taxaceae; genus Taxus; species Taxus wallichiana. The sequence goes on along the minus strand of CM031234.1, from coordinate 775,360,436 downwards.
TAGAAGGATTATTAATGCTGATTATGATATTGATGAGGATGTAGGATTAGAGGATTATGATTAGTAGATATTGGATTTTGGAATAGAGGATGCCCCGCCAATGATGTATGATAAGTGTGAATATTTTGGATTAGAAGATGCCCCAATCGGGGTTAGGAGTGAAGATTTTTATTTAGATTTGAGGATTAGGCTTAGGGGTGTGCTACCATAAAGTGCCCACTATTATCATCATTAGCAATGTTATGAATGTGGCATAGAGCAAGATGCATCAAGGTATAAAGACCGTGATGATTGAATTGCCAAATGCCCTGTCCTCATATCATTGGACAAATTAATGTAAAAATATGGTCCTCATATCATTGGACCATACAAAAAAATAGAGAAACAAAAGAGGTCTCATATCATCGGCCAAAATGTAAATGTAGACAATCAAGAGAATACACAAAAACACACACATTACATTTTTGTATTTTGTATTTTTTTTGTTTCGATTTTGGATTTTGGATGTTGGATGTTTAGAATTTTTTTTATGTTTATATGTTTTGATTTTTGGATGTTTTGATTTTTTTGATGTTGATTTTGGATGTTTGGAGTTTTAGACTTTTGGATTTTAGATGATTTGATGTTGGATGTTAAGATGTTGGATTTAGGATAGGGGAACGGTTGAGGATAGGTAAGATGAAAGGATCGTATGGGATAGCTCATGGGGTGGGGATGGGAAGGGATGTAAGGTGGGATGTGAATTTCTCCTATAAGTCCCAAAGTGTGTTTGGGTAGGATGAAAGGGAAGGATTGAGGGAAATTGGATAGGTTGGATAGGATATGAATGGGTTGATAGGTTAAGATTAGACTGGATGTGGGATGGGAGATATATAGGATGAGGAGTGCGATATAGGATAAGATTGAGGATATGGAAGATGATAAGAGATGCTCCCAAGTACAAGGGGATGAGTTAAAATATAGATCGGTGTGCCCCCAAGTGCAAAGTAGGGTGGCACGTGTTGATGGATGGATGGGTTCGATTTTCCTCTAGGTGTAGGGTAGATAGGAAGTGAGAGGTATTTGAAAGCAGATGATGCCCCTAATGGATGATAGTAAGGTTGCCCAGTGTCATGATGATGATGGTTGAAAAGGGTCATGGGGAGGATTGAATAAAAATGAAAGGGTCATCCTCTACCCACGAATGTTTAATCCAAGGAAAAAAAGGATGTGGATGTGATGGATGGAAGGAAAATGAAATCAGTGATGAACAAAAGTTGAGTCGACCGACACATGTTGTAAGGCAAGAGTAAGACCAAAACAAAAGTGTGACCAAGGTTTAAACAATACTTGGAAACATGCAAGCCCTATGTCTCTATGAGATCAAAGTGTGTGTGATTGTGATGGTTAATTACCGCTTGAAGTGAAGACTTAATGGGTAGATGTGAAGACAAACTAGCATTTATATAGGGAGTGATTACGTCGAATAGGCGGATAGAGGTGAATGGAAGGTTAATCATGCATGCATTGCTCTGTTGCTAGCCAAACATCCATATCCCCGACGGAGATACATCTGATTCTTGTCACAACATTGCTTTATTTATGAAGCTAGACATCCATGGCCCCGGAGAGTTGTTTGAAACACCCCTAGAGAGAACCTTGAGGTCGATTTTATTTGACACTTTGAATCTTGATATGATTTTTGATCTTTTACTTTTTGATATTTTGATTTTTTATCTTGCGAGAAAGATATTCCACTCTCTTGAAAACTCTCAAGGGGTTAAGAATTACTAGTGGCTTAATGGGGGGATGGAAATGAGTGTGGTGATGACATTGGCTAGAGTGTCAAAAGATGCACCCAAGGGTCTTCACCACAAGTTGATTAAGTGTGTTAAATTGTGTGGATCTCTAGGAGGACAATGGTGCTTGAATGTTGGAGGTAATGATAGACCATGATCACCTAATTGTAGTACATACTATTGTATTACAACATGTGTGATTAAGCTAATAGAGTGTTCGAGATGAATGGATTGGAAGAGGATATAAATGGATGTGATGATAAGAATGGATTAGGTGCAAGGGGATTTGGATGTTGGATGGAAAGAGGATGGGTGGGAAGGAATGAACATCCGTGTGCATGTGTTGAATTATGTGCTCAATCCATTTTTAGGTGTTTATTATTTCTAGGGGGTTAAATGATGTGTGATTAGGTTTAGTGGGTAGGATGTTGTTAGTGTTAGGTTTATATCCTAAGCCTAAACGACCTGAATTTTGAGGAAGGGAGATGGGTTTGTGAATGCCTTGTTCATGGATGCCTAAGCCTTTGCCTCGATGTTTCATATTAGCGAACATCTTTTGGGCTATATGATATGAAGTGGATGAGGGATATGATGTCATGTGGTCATCATGAGATTGGGGAGTTGTAGTTTTTTAATTTGCTAAGAGGTTGGACTTGATAAAGGATAGGGGTGAGATTTGTTTTGGGTTTTGATCGGTAAGGGATGGTTGGATGTACGATGAGATTTGTATGGGCGACGATGTTTGCATGTTGAATGGGATTTGGATGGTGCATGATGGTTATGGATAGGAAAAGGTGGTGGATAAAGAGGTACAAGGATAAAAATTCCTTGGTTAATGAGGTTTTGGACATAAGACCTAAATTGCATGCAACGATTGGTCGAATGTCCATGGGTGCGATGAAAGTCACAATAATAATGTTCTCAATACCAAGATGGTTTGGGAAGGTTTTGATTGTGTGATTTGATTGGGGGATGGATGATCATGTTGAAGGTTTTTAGACGATGGAATATGGTGGTCAAGGATTCTCCTAAAGGAGTGAAGTGGTTTGGGTTAAATGGTTTTGGGGGAGTAGGAAGTAAAGGTGCAGGATTGGGTAGATTTTGAGATGTTTTGGTTAATTTGGATTTATGAGTTGGATTAGATTGTTTTGGCTTAGAAGATGAAGGGAATGGATTGGGCTTGGGGCCGAAGTGGATGGTGTGGGCTTGGAGGCCGAATTAGATTCAGTTGACTTTGGATTGGTTGGAGTATGTGGTTTTGAGGTAAATGGTTTTGGCTTACGATTAGACTTTTTGGGATTAGTAGATGTAAATGAAGGAGATGAGCTAGATTTAGATGAAGGGGATGGGGTAGATTTGGTGGTGACATTGGGTTCGGGTGATGTTGGGGATGAAGGAGATTTGGGAGATGGGTGTGGTGTAGGAACCACATTGGATTTGGTCGATTTAGGGGATGAAGTAGATGAAGGTTGCACAAGAGATTCATTAGATTGGGTAGGAGGTGGGATGGGGAGAGGATTTGGATTGGATTTGTTAGGTTAAAATGTTTTAGAATTTGGGGATGGTGGGGATGAAATAGGATTAGAGGATAGGATAGTGTTAGGTTTAGGTGATGAAGGGGTTAAGATAGGATTAGGTGTGGATGAAGAGGATGAGGGTGGCATAGGATCCACATTGGATGGTTTAGGATTATGGGTAGAAGGGGATGAGGGTGACTTAGGAGTCACGGTGGATGAGATAGTTTTGATAGGATTGGGTGTAGGTGATGGAGGGGATGAAATAGGCTTAGGGGCTAAATTTGATGGTGGATTAGGGATTGTGGGACAATCTAGGAAAAAGTTCGTAGGATTGGATTGGGATGATGAAGATGACAAGGATGGAGGACTAATATGGGATTGTGGGGATGATGATTTTGGATTAAGTTGTAGTGATTGTTTTGGATATGTGAATGGGACCCAATGATAAGATTAATGATGAATGGATTTAGGAGTTGAGATTTTGGATGATGATGGATCATCCACATGAGTTTGATGGGAGGAAGGTGTGGGTTATGTTGGTTGATAAGGGATTTGGAGGTTTGGGTTTGGGATGTTTGTGTGGGTATATTAGCAAGGACATAAAGGAGGTCCTCTTAGTCTAGGTCAAATTTAGTGAGGTGGTCAAAGTCGATGTAATTAGCTTATGGGGATAGTGGTCTATGTTGTTTAGGTTGAGGTGTGGATTGAGATGAGTTAGGTTCCTTAAGGAGGTCAATTGGGTGAGGGTAGGGATCGTAGAAAGGGGAGATTGTGGACGGGTTTGGTTGATAGATGATAATTTAGGAGGTGATTGATTGATTGAAGATTGAAAATTGAATATTTGTTGATTAAGTAGTTGGATGGTTTTGAGGATGCTAGGATCGACATGAGATGGTTGATTTGGATGATGAGGATGAGATTGGTTGAGGTAGGATGTTAAATTTGAGATTTTTTTGTTAATGTGTTGGATGGTGTGTGGGACTTCGTGGTTAAAGTGAGATGGTTGACTTTGATGGGTGGGGGATTATGGAATAACTTGGTTGATGGATTTATAAAAAGGTAGTGGTTTGGATGTTGGTTTGGAGAAGATGGGGATTGAGGATGAAAGGTCATGGTTAGATAAGATGTGTGGGGATTAGTTTTGGATTAGGATCGATGGTGATGAGATTAGGATTGGGGTTGTTTGACTAAAGATGGATGATCAAGATAATGTTTGATTAATTAACATTTTAAAGTAATGTGATGGTTAAGGGTTTTCACAAACACACAACAAACATGCAACACACACTCGTAACTAGTTAAGTGAGATTGCAATCAAGTTATAGCTCACTTTCAATACCACACACCAAAGATGGTGCCACAATTGGCTCTCCACCTATGTGTCAATGTGGGGTTGGACTAGCGAGTGATTTTGGGGAGTGCGGCCTGCTTGCACTATAGCTTAATATGCAGACAAGAGGTTGCCTTGTCTAGGATGTAAAACTCATTAGGGAGTCCCCAATATACCTTACTGTACGTGGGACACAATTCCATGTTGCAAGGATGTTGTTTAAGGCTTGGGTATTGGGACGTGGAAGCCCCTCACTTCACGTAGCTCTTAAAACAAACAAGCACTTAGCCAATAATGATAGCTCTCCAAAAATTTATATACCTCGCCGGAACACGAGGTGTGTCTATGTGCGTGGAGGATAAGCCACACGATCATGAGACCCTAGGACTATGGTAAGTGCGTGGATGTCACTTCCACGTCACGTCACCTCTATAAATGATAAATGGGGAAGGTTAGCCGCTTTTGATCTCAAGATCGTTCTAAAACGTGAGAGGAGAGCATACATGATTTCACCTTCAAGATGTAACAAACACACAAAGGGGATATATACAAGCACACAAGGGGGATATATACAAGCACATGAAAACAAAATATAAGATGATATATACAAAATATCAAATATTTTGGGTCTTCAAAATGGTGGGCGCCAGAAATATAATGTAGAAAAGATTAGTGGTGAGTATAAGAAAACAAACAAATTGCTTTCCTATGCTAATCCTTTCAACAATACCTCATGATTGAGCAAGAGATGTAAAGGGGGAGAGAATTAATACCTGCACTTACCAATAAAATGCAATACTCCTCCTTTGTTGTATTGGATTTGCTCAAGGATGTATTGATTGCTTCAGATTTGAGTAGGCACTTGGGAAACACCTCCTTTTGATTTGCTTGGATTGATTGATGTTTGATGAAGGATTAATGGATGATAGATTGGATTAATGATGGATTGATTGAAGATTGTGGATGATTGATAGAGGATAAAATGGTAGAGATTTGTTATGAATTTTCCAAGTTGGCTTCTATGGAGGGTGACATGCCAATTTATAGTTTTTGGAAGAAGAAATGGAGGGCTAGGATCTTGCCAAGTAGATGGAAGATCAATGGTTAGTATTGAATGAGAAGATAGAAGAGTATAGATAATTTTAGAATTAGAAAATTCTAGTATTATGGAGACATATCCATTGAATTTTATTCGGTGGAGAAGAGTAGAATTTTAAAGAGGCTTCTAAAATTAGAAACTTTTAGAAATATAAGAGATGTGATTAATTCTATAATTGGAGAAATATCTATTGAATTCAAAATTCAATAGAGAAGAGTAGAAAGTTAGAGAGGCTTCTAAAATTAGAAGCTTCTAGAAATAGAGGAGGTGGGATTAATTATAGAATTAGAAAATTCTAGAATTATGGAGAAATATTCATTGAATTTAAAATTCAATGGAGAAGAGTAGAAAGTTAGAGAGGCTTCTAGAATTAGAAGCTTCTAGAAATAAAGGAGGTGAGATTAATTCTAGAATTATAAAATTCTAGAAATATTGAATTTAAAATTCAATGGAGAAGAGTAGTAAGTTAGAGAAGCTTTTAGAATTATAAGTCTCTAGATTTAGAGGTAGAGAATATGATTAGTTTAGGATTAGATTAGATTAATAAAATATGATTATGGATGTGATTACATGGAGACGCTAAATATCGGGTAGGTGTAGAGTATGTGGGTATGTAGGTGTAGGAATATTAAATTCCTAGAAAATGATAATAAGGATTATTAGTGGGATAATAAGATATAATAATGAAATGAAAGGGATTAATGAAGAAATGAGATATAATAATGATTTAAAAGGATAAATGATGCAATGATAAATAATGATAAAGGGTAAATAAGACAATGGATTAATAATAATAATTAATCCCGCGTTTAATTATTATATGGGTGATGTTGGGATATTTTTGAGACAAATTAGTCGTAATTAGGCATGTCGACATTTTAAATCTCTATAACTCCATTCAGAAAAGCTGACTTAACATCCATTTGATGGACATTCCACTTATGACGAGTAGTTATGGAAATAATTTTTCTCACAATCTCTAGCCTTACTACTGGAGAAAATGTTTCATTATAATCATGTCTAGGCCTCTGTTTGTAGCCTTTGACAACTAACCTTGCCTTGTGTCTTTCAATTTTTCCTTCAGGAGTAGTCTTGGTTTTATAAACCCACTTGACTCCAATGACTTCCTTTCCTTCAGAGGATATCTACTAGCTCCCATGTTCCATTCTTCTCAATTGCATGCATTTCTTCATCCATTGCTTCACACCATTTATGATCCTTAATTGCTTCTTCATAATAAATAGGATCAACTCCTGAAAATAAAACAAAAATTAATCATTTCATCTTCATTTTCTTCATACCTTGATTGCTCATAGATCTCTTGAACACTCCTCATTCTTCCTTGTTGCTGGAATGAGTCTGATGATGATGAAGATGCTTCATTTGTTGGTCCTTGCATGCTTTGTTGGCTGCTACCATTTAAAGATTCACCCCTTTGTGAAATGGGTGTCTAACTAGGTGCATTGTTTGCTCTGTCATTTGTTTGTTTCAACAATAATTATAGGTGCATTTGTCTTTTCTTGCGGATTTTCCACTTCTTATGCATCTCCCCAATATGCTTCCTCAATGAATTGAACATCTCTATTGATTATAACCTCCTTTGTAATTGGATTGTACAATTTGTAAGCTTTTGATTGCTCACTATACCCAATAAAAATGCACTTCTCTCCTTTGTCATCCCATTTTGATCTTCTTTGCTTTGGCACATGTGCATATGCCACACATCCAAAAACTCTCAAGTGTTCAACACTTGGATTTCTTCTACTTCATGCTTCTTGAGGTATTTTATTCGTCACACTCTTTGTAGGACATTTATTTAGCAAATAAATTGTTGTTCCAATATCGCCCAAAATTCATTAGATAATCCTTTAGCTTTCATCATGTTCCTTGTCATTTATTGAATGGTTTTGTTCTTCCTTTCTGCTACACCATTCTACTGAGGTGTATACCTTGTTGTGAATTGCTTCTTGATCCCATGCTACTTAAAAAAGTTTAGAAACTCATTTGATATATATTCTCCTCCTCTATCAGTTCTCAATGTCTTTATATAATGGCCACTATGCTTCTCAACCATGGCCTTAAACTGTTTGAATACTTCAAATGCCTTTGATTTATTTTTCAAGAAATAAACCCATGTCCTTCTACTGAATTCATCTATAAAAGTCATGAAATACTCTTTCTTGGATAAGGAGGGAGACTTCGTGGGACCACACAAATATGAATGTATCAGCTCAAGTGGTGAGATTTCTCTCCAAGATTTACTTGAGGGAAAAACATTTCTATGTTGCTTCCCCAATATACATGCCTCACAAACCTTATCTAGTTGCTCAATAGGAGGTAGTCCTTTAACCATTTGCTTATTATAAAGAACATTCAATCCACCAAAACTCAAATGTCCATACCTGAGATGCCAAAGAGTGGATTGATCAATGGCTATTGTCTTGAATGTTGTTGCGCTTGCTACACTTTGCATCTTCAAAGGAAACATTCTATTTTGTGTCATCTGCACTACTGCAATCAACTTGTTGCTTCCACCTTTATCATATAACATGCATTCTCCATTTTCAAACCTCACCTTATATCCATTTTGAACAAGTTGCCCAATACTGAGAAGATTATACTTCAATCCTGGAACAAAGAAAACATTATGAATATACTTCTTATCTCCTTGCTTGGTGAGAATGGATACTATGCCTTTACCCATCACAAGAACCTTATTGTTTGTTCCCATATTCACTTCAGATTTGATTTCTTCATCTATATTACTGAACATCTCCTTATTTCACACATATGGTTGTTGCATGCACTATCCAGATACCATACTTATTTCCTTGCTAAGTTACATTGCAAGTTAGAAGGAAAGTTTTAACTCTTTTCCTTCTTCTATAGATCAACTTCTTTTGCATTTGAGAAGCTTGCATTATAATTATGATTTCTCAAATCATATTCTTTATTTTGCATTCACTTTCATAATGTCCAAATTTCTTGTAGTAATAGCATTGCACATTTGATTTGTCATACCTTTGTGAAGAACCACCTCTGGAAGTGTTGTTGCTCCTTCCTCTTCCTCTTCCTCTTATTTGTGGCTCTTGATGAATTTTGTCTTCCACCTTCTTGTTGGTTGTTAAATCTTCCTCTTCCTTTGTTATATGCTCCTCTCCCCCGCCTTTGACATTTGTGTTTACCTTGAAGGCTTGTTCATGGGAGAAGTCTGGCTGATCTACTCATCCTTTGTTCATGGGTTTGCAAAGAACACATCAGCTCATCAATTCTCATTTGTTTTAAGTCATTAGACTCTTCTATGACAACCACAACTGGGTCAAATCTGACTGGAAGGATTCTCAATACCTTCTCTATAATCTTGTGTTCTTCAACCACATCTCCATTTGTCCTCATTTGATTGACAATGGTCATAGTCCTTGTAAAGAAGTCATTTACAAACTCCGAGTCTTTCATGAGAAGAGTCTCAAACTCTCTCCTTAGCATATGCAATCTGACTACCTTCACCTTGTCACTTCCTTGATAATCATTTTGTAAGGTGTCACATGCTTGCTTGGAGTTTATATTTGTTGATATCCTTGGAAATCTTGAATCAGTGACTGCATTTTGTATATAGCTCAAAGCCTTAACATATTTTCTTCTATTTTCTTTCAAAGCATTCTTCTTTGTGCTTGTGTCAATGCATTAAATGCATTTTGGTCTGCTACCTCTACGTAACCTCCTTCAACAAGTTCCCATAGCTCTTGAGAAGAGAACAAAGTCTTCATTTTAATACACCAAATATCATAGTTATTCCCATCAAATGTTGGGGGTTGTTGCCAAGAGTTACTGCTACGTGTAACCATTAAACTCAAAACCGAGACAACCGAGAAAATAAAATCTTAAAAGCTCGACAACCTGCGTTTTGATACCAATTTGTTGGAAAACATTGGTGCCAACTACAACCAACACATGTGAAGAACAAAGCCAAAACAAAAGAACACACAAAATGTAACTATATATTCGAATAAGAAATCTTTTACAAACTTAGAGCTACGACTCTGCAAATTTTCTTTTCTTTTTGTTTCTCTTTTGGTGTTTTTTCTTAGTTTCTTTTTTCTTACAAAAATTTGATCTCCTTGAGTTGTTGGTCTGTTTTACTGCACGCGTGTTTCTTATTCTAGATAATAACTTGAGCTACGACTCTCTATATATTCTTAACTCTATGGCTTTTGTATTATCGTTGATGCATATATTCCTTCTCCTCCCCTCTGTCTGCATATTCCTTTTTGTCGAGCCAATTATATAGCTCCCTCGTGTCTTTCAAACTTCGTTGACTTTGACATGGACCCGAACATATAGTAAATCCAGCTCTTTGCAGATTTTAAATCCTCTCAAATGCATTTCAAAGATTCTACCACGCATCTGACTTCAATTGGCTACGGTGTTAGGATTTATAAAACTTCAAATCTTCGACGCGAAGCTTAGATCAAACAAATAGCTCAATGTATCCTTCACCTTGTCATTCCCTTGTCAGAACTATAAAACCCGAACCAATGAGGAGCCTCCACACAAAATTTGAATTTTACCTTTTGCTATCGATCCTGTTAGAGCGCGAACCAAGAGAAACGTTCCACACCCTTTGGTGTTGTTAGACCCTTTGATCCTTGACTGACACACCTGAAACATTAGCCAATAAGAGAACTCCAAGGTTTTCACAACTGTTAGTCTTGTTTGTAGACTTGCGAAGCTTGAACCAATGAGGAGGCTCGACGCTCCTTGCAACTGTCAATATTCATCCATAGACCTTGTCAGAATGCGAAGTCTCGTCCAATGGGAAAGCTCCAAGCCCTTCCCACTTGTAAGTTTGTCAGGCTTCGTGCTTTCATTTGATTGGTTGTGGCTTCGCATCACAACTCTTTTCTTTACTAAAAGTAGCTGCTGGCTCCATAAAGATGAAACCGGCTTTGACTTACTTAGTCGGTATAACACCTGAACCCGATGAAATATAAACTGCGACTATTTTGCAAACTTCAATTCCACCTCTGTCTAGCGGCTTTTCTTCGTTGCGCGGATTTCCTTTGTACCACATCTTTTTCGGGCAATTCAAAAATACAAACAACCACAAAATTAAATGCTTGTCAGTGGGGAGTTGAAACAAAGAGGGAAACCAAATTTGAATATCTGCGTGTGGCTCAAGATTATCAGACCATTGATTCTGATAGTAAAGGCATTGAGAGTGGAGGTTGGATGAATCACATAAATAAATCGTGAGCTAAAGTCTGTAATAGCGAAACTTGTAGTTGGTCCAACCAATAGTGAGACCTGTTTTGGATGAATTGCATAAGGATTGAAAATTGAGTTGAAAGGATTAAGTAGATGAGTGCGAGTTGAAGATGACAAGTCTCTGGTAGAGTGACCATTTTGCCAAATTAACTTTCAGATTGAAAACTACTTGATTATTTACCAATTCTAATGTGTGGTATAATGGAAGGAGTGTGCCCTAAGACAAAACATAGGAGAACATCATCTTGTGGCCTAAGAGTTTTGCGAGAAGAGCCTCAACTTGTGAATCCTCCATCCTAACACACGACACTAGAAGGTCACCATAGAAATAAAAGATATAATGGTCTTCTTCCTATCACCCTTTCCACCACTTATTTATTCTTGTAGCCGATTTTTATATCACTCTTTTGTTCGTTGGTAGCTTTAAAAGTGGAGATGAAAATAAAATAAAATAAAAACATTAAGAGATGACCAAAATAAGGGTTTTCAAGAAAGTTAACTTAATAAAGGCCTATTGGCCAAATACTATCAAGTACCGATTTCCATTTCCACATATGGATGATTTGATAGACTATTTGAGTGGAGTGAAGAACTTCATAAAGATTGATTTGAAGAGTGGGTATCACGAGATCAAAACTAAGGAAGGTTATGAGAGCAAGACTGCTTTCAAAATATACGATGGATTGCATGAGTGGTTCGTCATGCCATTTGCATTAACCAATACACCTAACACGTTCATGTGGTTGATGAACAAAGTGTTGTAGTCTTTATAGGTAAGTTTTTCACTATTTACCTAGATAACAATATGATTTTTGAAAAATGCAAGGTCACTTAGTCCATTGACATAAGAGTGTTAGAGAATTTGCGAGAGAAGTTGGTTGGAAATTTGAAGAAATGTAGTTTCATGTATAAGGAGTTAATATACTTGGGATTTGTAATACCTCATTAAGGGTTGACAATGGATCATGAGAAGGTATGTAAACTAGAGTGGATTCGCCATCAAGGGTTGATAATGGATCATGAGAAGGCATGTAAACTAGATTGGATTCACCATCACCCAAAAATGTCATCAAGGCCCAAAGCTTCCATTAACTTGTGAGCTTCTACAAGAAGTTCATTACAGGATTTAGTGAGATTTGTGCACCGATCATGAAGGTGACACAAAAGACCAAGGAGTTTATGTGGACCACAGATGCAGAGTATGTATTCTAGAAGTTAAAGGAGAATGTTGCGCAATATCTAGTATTGGCCTTTCATGATTTCAATAAAGTATTTGAGGTTGATTACTATGTTACTGGATTAGCCATTGGAGATATATTGAGTCAACAAGGAAGTGTTTACACCCTAAAATATTATAAGTAGGATGTAAAATATGTTACAGGTTGAATATTCTAAATATATATACCACATTAATTATGCAATAAAAATAAAGTTTTTAAATACAACAAATGATTATAAAACGATAGAACGATGACTTAAAACACGTGAAGGGGTAAAGAGTTAGTTATGTAGAGAGGTACACAAGTGTTGTGGGTGTACATATTGGCTAGAAGAGGTGATGTGAACTCGGAAACTACTCCTATATGGAACCATACAAATCTTGTTGGGGTATAGTATGGTCTAGTCCCTCTTTATATGATTTCAGACCTATAAATGATGGAGCTATGTAATGCATTCCTTGGAGTGAATTTATCTTTCTAAGACATGGCTCTAGGACCTTTGTATGCCTGGTAATAGAGGAAACCAAAATCTTGAAATTGGTTTGAGTGCTTCAAATTTGTATGGTGGTTGCTCTAAAGAATGTTGAATTGCTTTGGAATGATTTAAGGGAGCATTGAGTGCTTTAGTGTTGATATTTTCAATGTATACTTATGAGAATTTTTTTTGAGTTATGGATTGCATTTGACATGTTTATATAGGCTTCCAAAGGTTAGATATTCACATTATGAATGACCTAAGGAAGATGAAACAATGCACATAAGATTTTCCAATTAAGAAAAGATCTATTAGGAGAGAGGGTACATGACTTTAAAGGTCAACCCAAGCCGTGGTATATGAATTGACCTTGTTATGTATGGTCCCATATAGAGATTTGGTGATAAAAGAACAAGAGTTTGATAATGATGCATAAGGATGGATTACTACTTTGGATAATTAATATTGCATAGATGAATGACATAACAATGTATAGAGATTAGTAAGTCACACGAGAGAAAAAAATTATACGTTAATGTAGCTTAGAATGTGAGCATTTGTATTAGTATAAGAACAAAGTCAAGTTTGTTATTGCTAAAGGATAATTTACCAAATTTGAGCATCTACATTCCCCCCTTTATGTGCATAATTGAAAATTACATATTTAAAGGAAAAACATACATGTGTTTGCACACACACTTTGCCTTTTGTCAATTGTTGTTTTCCTTTGCATTGGCGTTGGCATGTCCATGGTGAAACATGTAATATCGAGTTAGTCAATGTCTATAGAAGAAAATTGAATTGTAACTCAAATGCAAAAACATAAATTCAATTTGTGATAGTAAAGTAAAGAGATGCAAATCAGGGAAGGGATACAATTGTTTTATTTATGGATGGAGGAGCTCTCATTCTTGTTGTACATATTAATTCTAAATTGTGTGGAGATACCAAAGGATTTGGGATGATCAGTCCCTACTTTTTCAAAGGAAAAGTTGAAGAAGGAGAGGAGTCAAGTTCACTTGATCCAACTTCGAGAAGAGGTATAATAGGATGTTTGTCCTTAAGAACCCCACAAAGAGGGAAGAGTAGTGTACATAGTATCTAGCTACCTTGATATCTTCCCACATCAACAAAGAGAGAAAAGAAGATCAACTTATGACATTGTTAATCTCCTTGATATCTTTTAAACCCACATGCCACATCACTACTGCATGATTTGGGCCTAGAGGTTTTCAAAACAAAAAGTCAAAAGAGAATACATGGCCCATGACCCCACAACTTATAATAAATTAGTTTGACTATGCAAATTTTGAATGATGCAAAGGAGAAGAAGGCCCATGCCCCTATACCTTGTATTTGTAACTCTATTTAAATGATGTAGTGAGGAAGGAATGGAGTATTCATGCCCCATGTATGATTCTCTAAAGCGTGTCATATCTATCTATATATGTGCCATAAGTTTGTAAATACTTATAATAATACGAGAATGCTGATTTTTTCTATGAGTTTTACCCCAAGATGAAAACATCCAATTCAAGCCATAACATACTATGGTCTAGTCCCTCGGTGGATAGTTTTGTCCTAGTGTGAATTTTATCCCAATTATGTGTCTATCCCATTTCTAAGGATATGTGCCCTACGTAAACCTGAAATCCAAGTCCTGTAAATTATATGTACCATCCGTATATGTATAATATACTCTAATGAATTCCGCCTCTTTTGATGTTCATAATATATGACAATATATCACACAACTCAAAATAAATGATGTGTACCCATGTTAGATAAATATAATAATCTACGTTGAATCAGATGGAGAGCTGTCATACTGGTCAAGGAAAATTTTAAGGAACCGTCTTGAAAAAAACTTATAGAAATTGTGGCGAATATACCTGTAACCAGTTTCATGGTTTTGGTGAATATATCTGTAACTAGTTTCGTGGTTTTGGCGAATATCCCTATAACCTGTTTTGTTCTTTCGGAAAAAATGGTAAAAAATATTAAAAATAGTTGGAAATCGAATGACGAATCTCTGTAATTTGTTTGGCGAATACCCTCTATCGAATTTGACTGTAATGAGGCCCAAAAATTTTCATTTCTTTTACATGCCTTACCTTTACGCTCAAGTGCTTGGAATGTGTGACACTTGGCCACTGGAGGAATAGGAAAATGACACGTGGTATCTTGTGATTGCTCACTGCCACTCTGCCTTGCCTCACCGACACCGCGGACCCGAAACTTTATTGAATCGGTTCATTTCGCGGGCTTGGAGTCCGGGGAATGCCTTTGACTTGGGAGGTCCGAATCCTGCCACGTGTCTGTCTGATGGGTAGGGAAGGATTGAAAACTTTAATAATAAGGCATAAATAACTTATATTTAATAATCAAGGATACACTATTGTCAGTTGGTTGCTATTAATTTTTTTATGTCTGGTATGTGCAGCAGTAAGAATGTGTTTTTTAATAATAGGAAGGGGGTAAATGTAATGATGTGGAGAAGTAGTGCTCGCAACATGTGAAGAAGATTTATACACTGGTATTTGTACATGTGTGTGCCGAGAAACATGATCAAGATTTTGAATTTTGAAACTTAAGTTTAATTCAAGTCCAAGAAGATGAATTTATTTCAAAGGAACACATTGACAATTTGTGATCTCATAGGAAATAACATGTAGTAAAGGCAAAGTTATCATATCTTAGGTTCATGTCATTTAAAGTTATCATGTCTTAGGCTCATGTCGTATCTCAACCAATGATGACCACGATCATGATTTACAAGTATCCATGGATGTTGGTTCCTTGTTTCACTGTAACGCCTGAAGAATCTGGTGGAAGTCACGAGTGCTTTTCATTCCTTAGAAACTAGAGAGAACATGCATATGGATTCTAATGGAAGCCAAAGTAATACGTTTTCCCAAACATCTTGAGGTGTTGAATCATCCTACAAAACACGATTTCCATGTTGCATTGGAAATAAACTAAAATGAAGAACAAATTTAGGTGTTCAAGAAGGAGAAGACAAATCGGAAGGCACATCATCCACAAGATTAGGTGTTGGCAAGGAAAAATATATTTGTTGAAACATAAACAAGAGTATCTTATATATTTTTGTAATATAAACATTACATTACATAAAAATTACATATCATAAACTATAAAATCTCTTTTTTTTTTTTTTTTTAACATAAACAAGAGTATCCAAGTTTTGATTTCTTATTTTTTTCTTTTTTAAAGCTGTAAAATCTCGAAAATTTTGGTTTTGATACGGTGGATGGAAGAAAATACAAAAACATTGTAAATTTCTCCAAATCCATCGTATTTGGTAATCTGTAACATGCATACCAAAAAGCTATAAGTCTATAACCATATTATAACATAAATATTACATATCATAATAGATTTATCAGTTCTTGTACCACTTTCCTAAGCGCATTGGTATTGATCTTCTTTGCTGAGTGTCGGCGGGGTAGTATCCCAACACATTCTTTATCAATGATAACTCTGCTAGTTTCTGTTAAGTCTTTCTAGGTTTTAAGCACTTCAAAAGCTCGCTACAACTTTGCAAGGATGAAAGACATCATTTCGACATGACATATTTGTCCATTTCGAGTGGGTCGCCGCTTAGGGATTGAGTCGATTGCCATCAATTTCCATATCCACATCGTTTGTAGCAGCATGTGGAGAATCCATAGGTTTTGGGTTCGGGGATTCTGGATAAAGAATAGAGAGTTCCGTAATACTTTGGGAATTAGCTGCTCAGACATGGAATCCGGTCGGAGCTCACAGAGGAGAAGTTCCAAGAGAATGCAGGGAAACAATGGCAATAGATGACTGGCCAAGAGAGGGGGGGTGGAAGCACCATTAGAAGGAGAACTAGAAGCGGAGAGGGCGAAGGATTGCCCAATAATAACTTTGTGCGAGTTTGTATCGAACTAGAAGAAACCATGATGTATTCATGGCTTGATTCTCATTTGATGCACTCAATTTGATCCCCATGATTTTGGAAAAGAAACTAAGTGTCGGAAAACGACTATGGGCATTGATTTTATAATTACTTGAGCGAGTTCTTTGATTGGACCATGAAATGTGTCCACCAAACTCGGGTATGTATTGACAGTTAATATTAAATGCAAATCGTGGGCTATGGTAAAATTTTTGCCTTTAAACCGGCGTCACTATCCCACATGCCTCCACCTTTTAAAGTTAAATAAACGTCCTTTTATCATGATGAATAAAATATCATTAAGGATAGACATATCGAGATTCGAGCAATATATTAAGGGAGAGGAGCTAATCGTTGAGCATGGACCAATAAATTGTAATTATATTGGTGAGGGTATTGGGTAGATGTAAATGCTAAAGATAAGGACTAGGACTCGCCAATTTATCACTTAAAATTTGATACAAAAGTAGTCAATAAAATGTGTCACATCAAAAATAATAAAATTTAAATGCATCACTTTAAAGACTAAAGTTATGGAAAAAGTCTTATCCATATTTATTTAAATTCATCCACGTGGCATGTGCGAAAGCGGTGGTGATAGATTTTAATTTATTGAAAACTTTAAATTAATTTAAGAAAGAAACAATCTAATTTAAGAAATCAATAATGTAAACATTATATAAATGTGAAAACACTATATTTCATCAGTAATGACATCAAAAATTCTGAATTCTTTTTAAAAACAACATTTTCGTTAGTTATTTCAATTCAAATTGTAAATAATATTAAACAACATTTGATTTTATTCATATTCATTTTCTTTAGAAAGAATTCCTTTGATCTATTCTCATATATGGATATTTGGTTTTGTGTTTTGAAAATCGAACTTGTGATAGCTTTTTAATTTATTGAAAATTTTTAATATATATATATGTGTGTGTGTGTGTGTGTGGGTTATGTTCGGTTTTGTTCGGAGTATAGTAAGGGTGGAGGTCCCTGGATATATAAACATACCTGCATGTTAGCTAGGTAAAAAAGTTTAAACATACTATTGTATGTTTAAACTTTTTTTTGAACGAGCTTGAGGTTTGCTGTGAGCTATGAACTGAGGGTTAAGGGACCCCACCCTTACAACTATACTCCGAATAATATGTTTAAACTTTTTTTGCAGCTATGAACCAGAGGGTTAAGGGACCCCACCCTTACAACTATACTCCAAACAAAACCGAACATAACCCAACAACATAAGGCCCCACTGAATGGCCTGCATACGGAGAAGAAGGAAACACCATTTGAAAAAATAGAAGTGGCTTCAATACAATGAATACACATGGCCACAAAAGCAAAAATTAAGCTAGAAAAGAGTATTAATCCTCATCCGAAATAACCACCACCCTTGAAACTAGAGACCCGCTTACGCCCTCGTCTCGTAGCGCCGAGTCTTTGCATCCGTCACATCTCCCCTACCTCTCTCCTTTTCCCCACCGCCGGAACCATCGCTTTCCAGTGCTTGGCCTTACCTAGCAGAAGAAGAAAGGCCTCCCGACATTATCCCGAAACTCATTGAGGTGGTCAATGGTCGAGTCGATAGGTGAGTGAGCATCGGTGAGATCAAAGGAGGCAATCTGCTAGGGTCCGGACCACCATGCCAAAACAGAACGTGAACAACCTCTGCGTAAAGTAACAACTCTCTATACCGCTTTTCGAGTCAATCTTCCCCTTTTTGTGCCATTCGCTGAGCGTCCGCCTCCTCCACCTAGAGCAGAGGGTCTGAGATGCGACACCTGTCCATTTTTTCACGGAAACCAACTCGATGGACATGGTAAATAAAGAACTCTGCACGACAACCACAACATCCACCTCGACCGGATGGAGCAAGAGGCAATTAGAAACAAATTTCGTAACAAGTTCAAAGTTAATTGTGGCCCCCGTGAGAGTCTGCGTAGAGGAATCTCCTACCACACGCTCAATGGCCTCGGCCTTGAGCACATAATCGTAGCGAAACACCTCTTGAAGCCACTGCGGGAAATGACCGAAGTAAAGACCATTTCCCTTCTCTCCCTGCACAGAGCAATGAAAGGAAACCCCAAAAAAATTCATTGTCTCACCAACCAAAAACACAAACAAATAGAGGTAGGGAGAGAGGAATGCGAGTGACCAACAATAATAAAGGCCCAAAGTGTGGCACGTGCCACCATTAATTCTTCGAGCTTTGTGTGTATAAATGATAATATCTTCCAAGTCATGCCAATCTTCTATATTATTAGAAATTAATTCAACTCCCAGGCCATCAATTTCCTCATTAGCTAGATGATCAACAAAACAGGTTGGCCTCCCTATAAACATGATTAATACTCCAGCGATGCAATTTTCCAAGACAAAAAAAGATATTGGATATATAGAAATTAAGGTGCTAAGAAAGGGCAGAGCCTTTAGTAATCGTGTGAATGATTACTTGCGAATCAAAACTTTAATTTAATTTAAGAAAGAAAGAATCTTATTTAAGAAATCAATAATGTAAATACTATAAATATATATTTATATAATAATTTATATAAATATATAATATGTTGGGGCCCATCATATATTCCAATTCTAATGTCCATGACCAACAACAAACAATTAATCCCGGATCCAAAATTATAATTCATCTTGCCTAAATCTGGGAGATTCACATCCGTGGGGGCACGACAAAAAGAAATCTATGGAATTCTTCCACGTGGCATGGGAAAAAATGGGGGTTTATTATTTAAAATGTTTCAACAACCCTTAAAAATTTTGATGGCCAAGTCATTAAATGCAAACACCTGTCACCGCGGACCCGAAACTTTATTATTGAATCGGTTCATTCCGCGGGCTTCGAGTCCATGGAATGCCTTTGCCTCGAGGAGGCCCAGAATCCTGCCACTTGGCCATCTGATAAGTGACAATTGTCATCCACTGAATGAAATTTGATTAATGACTAAATTTGACGTCTACAAAGTACAATGAAAGACCTAATCGTTTATAGTGATATTGTGATTGAAATTACATTTGGAAGGCATACAACAGAAGGCAGAATATATTCATAAAAGTTGCGGAGTTCGGACCGTGTAAGACTCAAAATTTTCATATTTCCGAGTAAGTATCATCCTGCATTTGAGTCTTGATTCTTTAAATATTTTTTTTTATAAGTAACATTGTATAAGCCTTCGCTTTCTAATATTTCAATATAAAGGTTAAGAAATTAGGTTTGAGGGTTTACAAAATCCAAAATTCCAAGCATGTCTACTTCCACAGGATCCCAAAGTAAAAGTAAAACCCAAATCCCATACGCCAAACTGCTTAAAAGTAAAACCCCTGGTTTTACTGATGAATATCATGATATTTATGATCCTGTAATTGGCACAAGAGCTTCACAACTTAGATACACATTTGAGACAAAGATGAGGGAAAGTAGAAGTTCGGACCAATCAGGTAGACATAAAGCTTTAGGTTGGATAACATGGGGGTTTGGATTGGGACGCATGATGTTCCACAAGGTTTTCCTACGCTTGCCGAATTTGTCAATATATGTGCCCAAAATTACAATGAGACAAAAAGTAATTGTTGCAAAGGGCAATAGACAATAACTTTTGTACATTATGGAGGTAAATCTTGGCAGTGCGTTGGGGTTTGAAAGCAAAGATTTAGGAACCGTCCACATAAACCTAGAAAAAATTGCTAACGATTATCATGTCTAAAATAAAAAAAAAAAGACAAAGATACGTTTTACGAAAATTAACATTTGATGTAGAGGTACCAAAAGGGAAGGTTCCGTATGCAATTAACATATTTAAACTGTGGGTCAGGGATACCATTTCTATGCTAGTATTTTTCCTTGGCTTCGATAACGATGAGACAATGGATGAAACCCTCCTAGAAATGGTATACAATATCAATTTGTTAATCGCCACAAACTGATTTGTTGGGTACATTCACGAGAATCTATGCATAAACAATTATTAACAATCAAAAAAGGCTCGACACTAAGACGCTTTTTATGTTCACTACCTATTTGTGCTATTTAATTCTATGGTGGTTTACTAGATGGTTTGAAAAAAAACTTGCAATTGAGCCTTATTTTGTTGAGGTCAAGAAGCCGTGTGTCCATTAACTGAGTGGACCCCCAAGATAAGGATGTATGATAATAGGGGACTACAGTTAATTTGTGGATTATTTTTGGGCTCCAATGTATAAAGCAATTACAAAAAGTACAATGCTTAGATTTCTGTGAAATGTAGAGATTGCATTCAATTGGGATCGAAATACAATTAGTAGACTGGTACTTCACGGAGGATTTAAGATACTAGAACAAGGGATTTTTTTTTTTTTATATATAACGTTTTTTGTTATGAATTATATAATTCAAACACACGTTCAAGTTTTAATAATTGTTCTCTGCCCAAACAATACAGTTTGGAACACACAATTTCCTTTTAAAACTAATGTTCTCTGTTCACATATTTGCAATATGGAACACACATTCAGTGCCATTCAATCTTATAACTGATTCTATATGCTGCTGTAAATGACTCGAAGAACTGCCGATCTCCCATTTTCATGGCTCGGAGTTTCAACGATCTCTCATTTCATGACTCGGCAACTACCGATCCTTCATGTTCATTCATGCATAGTATATTATATATACAAGTTTTCTTAACCGTTTCCGGTTATCGAAGTGATCCATTTAAGAAGCCTATCTGAATATCTGTTACTGATATTCATCTGACATCCTGCATCTTAAATTAAGTGATTAGGACAACGCAACCAACACTTGCGATACTTTGGCCAAAGATTTTCACATGCTTTGCATGATCATATTCCTGGATGTGATACACACCAATGGAATACGTCCTTCACCTCACTTCACCTGTTATCTAGAATGGTCTTTCCTGGTTCCTACCAGTCCTTTCAATTTAAGGTCAGATTCAAACTTCCAATTTCCACTAGCAATATGAACGAATATAGGAAGGCACTCATGGTGACTAAAGATACGCAGACATACGGTGTCGTTCCCCACGACTCCGTGTGTCTAGTTATCTTTAGTCCTCCGGAGTCACTCCGTATACGTGATCATACTCCTATCCCCAGCCAAGAACTTAACATTCAACCTATGTATTCTTGATGATTTAATTCGGGAGGGCATTGTAATATGTCAGCTATAACATTGTGTCGTCATGAAGACCCCGTCTTCATGAAGACACCGTGCTGTAGCTGGCGTATGTCAATGTCCTACGGAATCCTCCCATCGAGAGTACACATCCTGCTCAAGTGATTTGGATATGATCTTAATATTTAAGATCAACTTTCAGCAACCATGCTGATCCTTTATCCTCGTTCCCGTTACAGTTGTATGTAGCTAAGAGAGACTAAATCCGTCTTCTAGCTTACTATGCATCTTCTCCTTCATACCGAAGGGTTGCATTTTCTCTACTTGGTTCTCTTCTTAATCATTGGATTAAGCAGCCCATTACCGACGGACGTGATAAGTTTAACCTATTAAACTTAACCAAGTTTTTCATAACTGTAACCAAATTCAGAATTCCAGCTTATTAGACGTCATTTAAACGAGGTCTAATTCCCAATAAATGTATTCATTTATTCTCCTTAACCTTACATAGTTAAGGTCCATTAGCCCTGGATATATTTATCCCATATCCTTTCTTTCTGAATTTAACATACGAGGCTATTAATGGAGTTCGAAAACGAAGTTCGGCTACTCCTAAGTTAATTGATATTCCTTAGCTTCCAAGCTAATCCTGAATACCTATCAGTTGTGGAATCATATTCTTCCTAATCCCTTTAATGTCAATTAAAAATTCATCTTAACCCAAAGTATGAACTAATTGCACATTTCAACTTAAAAGTTGCATTTAGGTAAGAATAGATATCAATTCCTTTTAAATCCATCCAAGGACAATTAAATAATTCCCAATCAAGAAATAACATTATATTTCCAATTTAATCAACAATATCAAACTGATATAGTTATTAAAATATCACACTTGTATTTGTATTCATCAATCCATTTCATAATCCATACATCTGCCAATCCAACTGACTGGACTTTGTTTATATAAAACATCATTACAACTCATAGATAGAAGAATGTACTTTCTTCTTTTCACAATTCCTCGTAGAGGAATAATAACTAACAAATACAATTCATCTTCAGACAATCAAAAGAAGCATCAGAAAACAACCATGTCTTCGTTTTAATCAAGTTCCATCTGCAAAATTACTTGCATGGTCAGTTCAATGAACTGAGCATATTAAGCACTTGTCATTAAAATGAGGTGCTTCTAATTAACTGTCTCAATAAAAGAACCCTGCTTTTATGAAACGACAGTATGAACATCAATCAAGAATTAAGCATCAAAAGAATGGACAACATAACAACTGAACCATCTAAATACCATCCCAATCAGCCAAAGAATTGCTGTCCTATTTCCCACATAACCATACAAGAAGCAATTTCCTTCAAAGTTCCAGATTACAACATTTGTAAAGTTTAGGAATACAAGTAGCATACTGCTGTTATAACATAACTGTTATCCTTTCCATTCCTTTCATTAGTAATAAATGCAAAGGGTAAAACTAACTGAAATGTAAACCAATTACTTTCCTTTCAGTTCATGCATCTCATTTGATTCCAAGCAATCAAGTACAGACGAGAAAGCAAACAACAATAAATATAGTTGCTCATACCCAAGCAATACAAAATTCGTTCCTAAACGATTACAGATTTCCAACTGTATGAGAGAAGAAAAGATCATTTTTCCAAGTTTTCCATTCACATTCCTATTTCTTTCCTCATGACTGTCCTAAAAATTGAATCCAAACGAGACACAAATCAAGATAACAGTTCAGAGTGAAACTTACAAAATCCATTCGGAATTCACTTTCCAGCAGCAAGAATAATTTCATTCATAATCAGCTTTAAATGAAAACAAGGAAGAATTTATCGTCCTTATCAATACTTCATTTAAATCAGGCTCATACGAATACCAAAACAGGTTAGTAAAACATCGTATTCATCATAGAACAAGCAGTATAAAGATGCATACTATGTACTTGCTGTACTAGAAGATTCCATACTTCTTTCACTGTATTTTTAACCAAATAAACAGTTATACAATCACGTAATCAATTATTTACATGACCTTCTATATCCATGAACGCATACAGTTCATAAATATCCATTTGCACCTTGTTGTTACCTACAGCAAGACCAATTCATAATGCACAGTAAAGCTCTAATGCTATTTCCAGAATTCAAACAGCAAGAAGAGAAGAATTCATTCCTTTAACTATTTCAATAAGAAAACAACCATTTTCTTCAAACTCAACAAGAATTATTCAGGTCGATTTCATTTCTTTTCAAATGACTGTGCAAAATCAGAATCATACGAAACATTTCAATATTCCGTTTGTACAGAAAAACACAAAGCACTCAGGAAACCATCTAAATGCCACTGTCATCTCTATCAAGCTGAACTTATAAAGTTCATTAAACCCAATTACTGTTTCTATCAAATCGAAAAACAAGCAGAAAGAATAAGAATTCATTTCCCTATAATTTCAGTAAGAAACGATCATTTTCTTCAAAATGTGATAAAAACACCCAAATCGTGTTTATCTTAGCATGACAGCTCAACTCATAATGACAACTGAACAATCGTTCAACAATGAATAGCAAACTCACATAGCCTGAACTATTTCAATTCAATATACCATAAGCAATGAATACCCAATTTGATTCCTTGCCAACAAATGTTTCTACCCGAATCCATTTTTCTATTCACAATGATGTACAGAACCCAAAATGCAATTTTCATACAACAATACCCTTATTAATGAAAACCCGCATAGGATATCAGATGCACAACAAGGTACAGTCAAGACAGACTCAAACAACAAACCAAATTTCCATGTTTTTCCATTTACTTGCACAGAAATCCCAAGCCAAGTCGTATTCACGAAGACAGTTTGAGTTAGAAGATCAACCGCATCCATAGAACACTATAAAATCAACTTTCCATCACAGCAAGGAAAGAATATAATCATTTATTGCACAGAAATACAAGCCAAGCTCGTTCTCACGACTACTGATCCAATGGAAGATCAAATTGCTTCCATAAAACACAACAAAATCAACCTTCCATCACAACAAGAAAAGAATGTAATCATTTATAAGTTCAGAAGAAAAACAATTTCTTTTTCCAACTCCAACGAATACCCAAGTCGTATTCGTCCATTTATACAAAAGAAGAAGCACAACAATAATTATATTACTATCATTTCCTTCTAACCGAGCTCGTAATGCTCAAATAAAACTCAAATGCCAGTTCCTTTAAAATCCAAAAATGCTATTACCTTCTAAACCCAAAACAACAGAAGGAAAAAGGTCTTATTTCCTTTTTAAAGATTTCAGTAAAGAAACAACTTCAACAACTCGCACAGCTAATACTTTCCATCATTCCAGTTCGTATTAGCAAAAGAACGATTGTTTCAATAATGAAAACAAACTCATACAACATGTACAGTTTCATAACACACATGACGAATTCCCCATTACTGTCAAACAAACCAGCACAACATGGAGGTGTTTCCACTCAATTAAAAATGCAAGGACAGTTCGAATCACAATAACAAGAAAACGATTCTACCCATATCATTTCAAACAATGACAGCAAAATCGAATAAACCCAAAACCCAAGAGCAGGGTTGTTTTAATGAGACGCTTAAGTAAAGCAAGTGTTTTAAAGAGAAGGGCTTAACATGCCTGCAAATTC
This sequence comes from Taxus wallichiana var. yunnanensis, assembly GCA_018340775.1. Lineage (NCBI taxonomy): Eukaryota > Viridiplantae > Streptophyta > Pinopsida > Cupressales > Taxaceae > Taxus > Taxus wallichiana. Next base: position 775,334,993 of record CM031234.1, on the reverse strand, counting down.
TTCCTCGAAACTCGAAGAAAACCGCGTTTACAGAAGGTGTTTCCTTCCACGGCGACAACAACGAGCTTCCAAACAATCCCTTCCTCTTCAGGCTCAGCAAACGGCCTTCAATTTCCAAAGAACAGAGACAGAAACCAAACACAACTGGTTCGACTGAACCAATCAAAAACCAAATGCAGAGCAACTTCTCAAAAACCCGAGCAAACACAAATGACCAACAAAAATTCCTCCAAACTCTTTCCAAGGCGGACTGGTCACGAAGACCAAAAAGAATTAAATGCATTAAAGGCTCTGCCTTTTTCTATTTCCTCACGCCACCGCCGACTTGGGTTGGCGAACCACCAAATTCAAATTTTGCATGCAAACCAAGTTTAGTTCCATGACCAACTAGATACCTCCACCTTTTTCCTGTTCCCGCCAAACTTGGCGCTGTCCACGCAAGGACTCACATTAATTGCCATTTAATTCCCCTTCATCCTTATCCTTTCCCATGGGTCTGTGCGTCCCCTTCTAGGTTAGGATTAGTTTAGGATTCATAATAGTGTTCAAACCTAGGTCACCGCCTAGTCTTTAGGTTAATAGAACTTAGGTCTATTTTCACCTTTTAGAATTTAAAAATCCACTTAGGATAGTAGTTTAGGATGTAAGGTAGAACTTAGGATTAGATTAGGATCTAATTTCCCCTTAACATCTAACACATAATCAATCAACTTCCAGTCAAGTCTTCCCGACTGACTTCCAATTTCAACACTGTGCAGGACATTTCGTCCTTCGTTAAACATACCTGAGCCACCCGTATCCAGGCATTTCTCGCCTTACGAGGTCTCACGTTACGACAGTGTATGGTTCGTGAATCGAACCTTTTCCGTTGGCATCTACGTGCCAACTGTTTCATACCGAAATCAAAGTGCTTGCACATTTATATCAACCTTGATTCGGTTCAAGAGTAAATCGTCACAAAGCGATCACAAGAAGGCTTGACAATGGAATTGATTCAAGGTGTGCTGTCAATCAGCGAATAGAGTTCAGCAAGCATACGACAAATTTGTCGTCACATCAGCAAACATACAAGCAATAATAACTGCTGTCCCATGTAAACAAATTACAGTATGCAAGAATCCAGATTAGCAACACATTCCCTTAAGATCAAAAATATATCTTAACATGTTTGCCTTCATTTCAGCAGTCACAACATCAAGAAAGTAATCACCATGATAACTTACAAAAATCGTATTCTAAAGAAAAAGAAGAGCATATTTCCTTCCTTACCGTTCTCATATGGAGGGTTCACATTTGAAAGAAAAGCATTCTATGTGGCACATGATATCTTATAGATTTTTAAGTTTGATGTTGACTCTCTTTGGTAGTGATTAAAGCAAGGGTAGTGGCGAACAAGAACTCTGCCACTAAAATTCAACATGAAAGCAAACCCTTGCTAGAAAAATTGAAAAACAAGAACTCTTGGGATGAAGTAAAAATAACAATGGATGAAATGCTGTTGAGAAAGGAATTAGTTTTCAAGAGTTGTCAAAACAAATTTTTGGATTGCCTCACCATCCACAAAAACAAGCAGAGGATTTTCAATCTGCCAAATTGTATGCAAAATCTGATAAAAATTCCTCTAAAAGAATGCCAAAGGAATTACATCATGAATTGTGAGAAAAAAATTGGACAAGGTCAAAAATTACTGCCTTTTGGTCTATGAGGTAGGACCTAGGCCATCCAAATTTGTTTTAGAGTATGATTCTATTCCAGAAGATGAAGCGTTCAACAAGATGTGGAATGAAGCACATCCTAAAGAGGAAAGTAGTGATGATGACACTGACTTTGAGGAATTACACACTCCACCTAGAACATATAAACCAAGTCTCGATGAAGGCTTGAAACAAAGATATACTACATGAGTAGTTATTGTTGAAAAGTTGGGTTTTAGTGGTGGTGGTTTGGGTTCAACAGGACAAGGCATTTGGCTTCCACCAGAGGCACAACCTAGAAGAGTTTTTGATAGGGTAGGCCTTTGAGCTTTAATGTCGGAGAAAGGACCATTGCATAATACATGTACAAGTGTTAATCCAACGCAATTTACTCTGGAGTCAAATCCTTAGCAAATAGTTCAGCCACACATTGAAAATCCTAGAGGAGAAGTTGGCCATGAATCTATTACTATTGCTAATGTTGGCGGTTCTAGTGATGATGGTAGTAGTCAAAAGAGTATTGGAAACTTAAAGAGGCCACTAGAGACAATTGAAGTTGCTAGGGCTATTTTCCAACAAGGAAACGAGAAGAGGCAAAAGACAAAAGAGAAAGACACACGTACAATTAGTCTTAGCTCAAGGAAACTATTTATAGAAGGTGGTGCCACTGCCACCCCTAAAAAAATGCCATTCCACAAGGAAATTCTCCCCAAACTTCAATTACTCCCTCCATTCAAGGTGGAATAGTTCATTCCTACAAACACCTCAGGTTTTGATTACCTAGTTGAGTTTGACAATAAATCAAAAAAGAGAAAAAAACAAGAAAAAATTCTACGGCTATTAGAACTTCAGATCCAAACACATTAAGGGTATTGCCTACATATAATCCAGACACAAATACCCTAGAATACATGTATGTTGTGCCCAAAGTTGTAAAACCAGATAATGAAATGGTTACCAGTGACTACAAGGTGACCTCCCTTTAAATGGATCTTAAGGAATGAAACCTTCGATAAAATTAATGTATCAAAAAGGAAAAATGACGTGGTTTACATGACATTACTAAAGGAAAAGAGGAGAACAATAAGTTGAATAATAAGATTCAAAAGTTAGAGGTAGAAGTGAAATGAGAAATCAAAAGGAAAAACAATAGTTAATAAGACAAGTGAGTTGGAGAGGAAGATAAAAGCATATTCCTCTATGATCGATTCTTTGTGAATGAACATGCACATGTAGAACTAGAAGAGGTGAAGAAAAAGTTACAGGAAACAATGAGTAAGAATGATATATTACAAAACACATTGGGAGAATTGAAAGAGGTTGTGAAGGAAGAGAAAGAAAAGGTCAAAAATGGGAACAAAGCCTAGATGATGAGAAAAAACAAAATGAAATATTGCAATAGGAATTGGCAAAATCAAAAAGGAAATACAGTCTTCTAACATGAAAGTATCTGGATTTCATAAAAAGGCATTGATTAATATGACGAGTAATGTTTGAAGGAAAATAAACCAAAAAATTGATGATTTGATTAGATTGTTTGAATTCATGACTGATCTTCAGAGAATCTATGATAAGCTTCGTGAATACATAACAGGTAGCATAAAAGTGATGGCTTTAAGAGAGGATACAACAAAGAAAATTTTGGAAGCTATCTACAAATTCAGTGACATGGAACTGACATCAAAGGAATTCAGAACTGGTTTGATGCCTAATAAATGTATCATATATCATTCAAAAGTGTGTGATGTTGGGCGAAGCACATGAATTTTGAATAAGTGTCAAAGAATGTTATAGGAGCTGCATGGAAAGGTACAAGAGTTCACAAATCTTGGTTTGCCAATGCCTTTTGACAATACATGCCAATTCATTAAGAAGGATGCATTCTAGAAGAAGATGAAAGAAAAAATGACTCAAGAGAAGGACCGAATTCTGAGAAGCTAGATGAGAATTTCTTTTTTGACTTTGTTAAACCATTGATAACCTTGTCAATAAGTTTTCATACAATAGTAGAGGAAAGCTCCACTATCAGTTATGAATTGCTAACAAAGTTACATGTCAGTCACTCTGATTTACAACAAATTACAATTCCAATAGATGAAGAGTGGAGCATGTTACATAAGATGATATAATTTGTTAAAGTTGTGGGTCCCTGATTCCAAGTTGAAGTGGCAATTTGGTTTTGTTGTTTCTATTATTTGGGAGGAAATCATGGTCATGGATAAAAATAGTAAATTGTCTTATTAATAGACTAGAGTTTATTTTTATGTTTATTGTATTAATAAACATGTGATATTTAGGTTGCTTATGGTTGAAGCAAACTTGTACAAAGAGGTGCACAAGTTAAATATATATGTGCATAGATTTACTCTTTAGTGTATTTAGATCCATTTTGAAAATTGTTTCATTTGTTGCAATGACAATCTTCAATTTTTGCATACAAGACATGTCTCAAGCAAGTTGAATGAGGAATCATGTTATTTTAAAATTTTCATTTCAAGTAATGATTCAAGCAAAGCCACTTATTCTATCTTAAAATTAAGGACCACAACTCTTATATACCTAACGTATAAAATAATGTAAATGCATTGTGATTTAATAGCCAATTGACCGCTAAAGTGTATGCTTTCTATAAAAGAGATCAACAACATTGTATGTGAAATATATTAAATACTCATTAAAACATGACTTTGTAATGTTTTTGTAATCAAAATGGAAATGGAATCAATATGATTACCTTTAGGCACATGTAAGTTTGGGGTGAGTGTTAATCCTTGTTTGAGATTCAGAACAATGTATTGAATATTTGAATATATTAATTATTATATGAACATCTATATCATGGGATATCCACAAATGGAAGCTTCCAACTTGATGGACTTGGATCATCTCTATCATTTGATTCACCAGATCTCTGAGACTAACTCTCTCTTTCTTGATAGTCAACTATTGTAATAAGGTTGTTTGTTGTATTTGTGCCATTGTTTTCAGCCCCTCTCCTTTCAGTAATCAACTTCCATACTTGCCAGAGCTATGTCGTAGGGAAAGTTATCCACTTCGTACCGTGATGTATAAATTCTCAAACAATTTTCCAAATTTTTGTCAAGTTTGTTTCACAATTTTGACTTTATAAAGGCCAAGGCATTGAAAATTCTCTCATCTTCAACTGAACCCAAAATCATTGTTTGAAATAGATCGGCCAATGAGAAAACTTGGACATGTTTTGCTGTAAAATAATACTCACTTCAACTTTTTCCATAGTCGGGTTATTGCTCCACACTGTAAGGGATTATCCAAATCTTTGAATTGTTGAATCATTGTAGTGGAAAATTCATGAGATTGAGCAATCAAACTGTCCTTGCTTAAAATACCTACAATATTCATTCCATTGATATCAACAAACTTACAAAAATGTTGAATCAATGTAGTCAACCTCTTGAAGTAGTCTTCTGCACATGTCTTTCATTTTGGACAGGATTCCAAAAGGTCGGATTTACTATAGCCATTGCTTCAAGTAAAGCATCCCTTCTAAATCACTCCCTTATTTCTTCTAGTAGGGACACTACAATTTCTCTTAACCTCGCCCTTGTTGATGACACAATTATCGAACAACCCCGTGACTTTTACCTCCTCAACCTTATCGATTGCTACTTTAAACATGTACATCAAGTATGTCATATCCACGTACAAAAGCACATAATTCCCCAAACAAGTTGAGCTTGAGAAAGTTACTTGTATTTGCATATTTATCAAATCATTCCAACCATCAAATGTTGGACCGTAAAATAGTTTCATTGAGATACAAATATTTAATTGTCATACAAACTCATTTCCTCAAACTAGAAAAATCAACAATATAAATAGTTTTTCCTATGCTTGTTTAATTAAATGATCCATTTCTTCCAACATGGGAAGGAGACCACACAACATCAACAATGACTCTATATAAGTCAAACGATGTATCAAATCTTGGGCCTTTTCCACTTCCATGCGATTTTGCCACATCACTCCTAATAAGGATTGATACTCTTCGTACACCCTACGAACCAGTTGGTATAATGAGATCCACCTAGTGTCGACATTTTACAAATTTATGCCCATTTGTTAGTCCTTTTGTAAATATTTGGAATTCCATGAACCTTTTAGGACTACGGTAGAAATAAACATGTACCTCTCGATCAAGGTCTTCAATTTTGCTACAGGTTTAAATTTGCCAACTATTTTGTAAGCTAGGTTCATTCTATGAGCCATACAATGAATGAAATTATATAAGGGCAATGAGATGTTTGGAGTCTTACATATAGGCCATTATGATGAACTTTCATTACAGATGCCCCATCTCCCATAGACACATACCAACTTTGATGCAATTGCAACATCATCCATGTCACCGATCTCCTTCAAACTTTTTATCACCAACTCACAAAGGTTTTCAGCATTGGAGTTCTCTCTCATCTTGTGAATGGAAAGTAAGTGAGGTTGTATCACATAATTCTCAACAATATACACATGCATACAAACCCAAGCAGTATTATCTACTACTATAACCTCATCAATAGACAAAGATATGTATCGTGTAAGACTTCAGTTTCTCTTTCAAGTCTTCTTTCTCAACCATAGCTAGGCATTTTTCCCAATCCCAACCACTACTTTCTGACTAGTGAGAATGAGGAAAGTGTGGGACACCAAGGAAAGACAACATCTTCTTTTGTTTAGGAAAATATGTTATAGGATGCCTCTTTTCAAAATGTGAAAAACAGTAGCTAGCTGAACTATTTTACCCAAAAGACTATTTTGAACGATCTTGTTGAATTGAGAGGTAATTGTCCCTCCATTCGCTGCAACTATTCTTTCATTTCTCTTGTGCTCTTCAAATTATTTTTCATACCTAATATGTAAACAATCATCCACAATTTTCCATCTGGCAACATTCTTCTCAACACCATCTACAATTATCTTTTCATATATCTTTCCTACATGCTTCTCAATAGTATCCAACTTAAGTTGCATTGTCTTGTCCTTGCCCAATCTCTAGCTATAGATTGTACATTTGCATTCTTTGAGAGGTTCAACTTTATTCTCATTTTCAATAGGTTCAATAAATGGAAACTTAGAAACCCACTCTAACTTGAAACTCCTTCCCAAGTCCCATTTTATTTCCTTTCTCTTTCTTCCAGAAATAGGTGTCCAGCTGAGTATTTGCCTTGGTGGAATTTATACTTTGTTGACTACCACTGCCATAAATTTTCACCTCCAACATTCACTTGGGCACTGATAGGTGATGCAATGTCATCTTCATTCAATTGGGTAGGTGGTACAATGTCAAACTCAACATCATTCAATGGAATGTCTTCAAGGGGAGGCATTTCATTGTTGTTGTCATTGACAACATCAGACAAATAAAAAATGAACACATTCTCATTTTGAGTTTCATTTTGAATGTAATCATTATCCCTTGATTGTGATGGTCCTGCTGGAGAAGGATGGGTTTCCTTAGATGGTTTCTCAAAATAAGATGTTATTTTTGAATGCCAATACCACTACTAGGAGGGGTTGGAATAACATTTTTGCTTGAGGCCGAGCTTCCCTTTTTAGGTGCCATTTTTGAATCAGTGAATCTGTAGAATTGAAAGAAAAAAAGATACAACATGTTAGACTAAATGATATTGATATGTGCACAAACATCTCAACATGAGAAATATGTATAAAGAAAAATAATGTTGTGTCACTTAACATGAACTACTTTTTGCAAGAGTGTTACATTAGTATAGTAAGAATTAGAGCATACATGAAGCAAATTGAAGATGTATAAGAGGTTTGAGAAGAGAACAAACAATTTAAAATTTTAAATGATTTGTTGAGCAACCAAAGACACTTTAATGATAAGACACTCTAGTGATAAGAAGTCTTTGTTGTAGCTAATCAAACATGAAATAGGTGATCTCAAGGTATGTGCTCAGTTTGAAATCAAAGTATAGTATGTATCTACTCGTGAAGGACTCTGAGTTCATTGATTCATCAAGGATTCATTGATTAATGAAGGAGTCTATGATTTGTCTTGTTGTATAGAGGTTCTAAATGTTGTCATCAAGCCAAATAAGGTGTGCATATGCTCATGAAGAAATTATTGATTCATTAGAGGTATGAGGTCTATCATAATCCAATTACCAAGAGTGTTCATCATTTCAAAGGAGTTGAGACATAATATATGGTCTTCCATCTATGACTCGTTGTGGTATGAGACTGTGAATTCAAGGTTGAGAATGTATGCAGGGTTCTTTGGCTTGACAATGAAATGTCAATGTGTCAAAGCCAACTAAAGTATCATTATTCTTGAGAGAAGATTGAATGCTTTGATATGATGTTTCACATATGATACAATCATGATAAGGGTATTCTTTGTATATTGTCATGTTCCTACTTGGAAAATGAGTTCAAGAAACTTGAAGGATGCAGGAATTAAAAATATCCCGGATGTTGATGTTTTTCCTTTATATTAAATATTATAGACATGTTGTCTGGACTACGAAAAGGACAAGAAAATATGTCAAAGAGTGATCCCACTTTTGCAATCTTCATGGAGGATGAAGAGGTGGTGTAAGCCCCCTACATTCTTTTTTAGAAAAATTCTTGTGGAGAGATAGATTCCAACTTTGCCTCAACATTAATAAAACGAATTAGTATTACTATACAAGTTTTTGATGGATTTATAATACAATTATTTTCACAAGCATTTCAAAAGTGAATGTGAAGATAAAGAAAGCATTTTGTGTTCCTTAAATTGTTGAAGGAAATCCATGCTTGGAGTACATTCAATACATTATGTTTCCATGGTTTAAAAAGTTTGAAGTAAATCGCAGTGAGGAAAATGGTGGTAACAAGAAGCATGCTTGTGACAAGATGATGTTTGCACTTTTCCCAACTTTTATTTTTTGTCTCTTTTTTTTTCCAAATGCTAATTATCTGGATTTTGGTTCATTGTTGTAACTTTTTTCCCTTTTGCATTTCTTGAATTTTTCATTTTGGACATCTCTGTATGGTCTCTATTTCATACATTATTGTTTGTCAACATTCCGTTAACCTCCCATTCCCGACCAAATCCTCCCAATGACGTGAACCCCGCAAAATGAGCCGCAATTGATATGTTTTTGGGTTCGGAGTGGGTCTCGGCTCCCGGGAGGTCTATGCCACGCGTCGCCATTCCGTCAGTCTCCCAAGGAAATGCCCCTGATGAACGTGAAACCTGTGGAATGTACCACATTTTATATATCCTTTGAGTCCGTTGTGGGGGAGAGCAAGGTGTCACGGAAGTGATAAACGGTCATGGTATTGGTCATGGAATAAATGGAAAGTGAAACCACGGTATATATAGTATACACACACACACAAAGAGAGTACATTACATTAAAAAGATTCAAAGAAAATATAATGATAAAGCAAGGAATATACAAAGTAATATACAATAAGCTCATGGAGATGTATGAGATATATATATATATATATATATATATATATATATAATCTAGATGTATCTAAGATAGGAAATCTAGATATGATTCTCAAGTGGAGGACTATTCTAGATGACATAAAAAATCATAGTGGTTATGAGGATGAGGATGTTCAAGGCTTTGTAATAACTTACAAAGGCAGAATCGCAGATAAAGCAATGTGACATGAAAGAAAACATGTCTCAAATACACTAAGGACTCACCTGCAGTAAGTGCTTCTAGGATGTAAACTACAATGCACTGCACTGGCAGTCTTGTGACAAGACCTAAATTTATTTGAAATTTTGTAAGCAAATTACAATATGTCGATTCGCTAAATCCCTTTCTACTACTTGCAAATATACAAATTGGAAAATCGTGGGAGAACATCACCTCTGTGTATATATCGGGAAAATTTTGTTTTCTTGGCCAAATAAGGTTCCGTAGATTTCTTGGCAAAACATTAATGTTTTCAAATCTTGGTGCGTCGATTTCTTGGCGAAACATTAATGTTTTCAAATCTCGCACGTTGATTTCTTGGTGAAACATTAATGTTTTCAAATCCTGTGTGTCGATTTCTTGGTGAAACATTAACGTTTTCAAATCCCAACGCGTTGATTTCTTGGTGAAACATTAATGTTTTCAAATCCTAATGGCGTCGATTTCTTGGCGAAACATTAATGTTTTCAAATCGCATTGATTTCTTGGTGAAACATTAATGTTTTCAAATCCTTGTGCGTCGATTTCTTGGTGAAACATTAATGTTTTCAAATCCGGCGTGACGATCACGCGGCGATTTAATATAAAAATATACATTGGGATTGGAAATTCCTTAGCAATTCAGATGGGATAGATTATTGTTTATGGGATTTTTGGGCGAAACTTGGGTATTGTCGTTCTTTGTAGTGTTCGCCTAAATCAAATTGGAATTCTACTATTCGCCAAACTACGAATATTCGTCGCTAAAATTTTCCTTGATAGTGGCCATTATTAGGACCTTGTTCTTCAAAAAAGGTTGCGCGTATGATGGAGACTATGGAACACACATAAAGTAACATGCAATGAAAAATAATAGCAATAACAATTATGTGTTAGAGAAACAAAAGTACTGAAGAAAATAAGTATAAGTAGACCAACAATGGTATATCCTCCATCTATTATGGCATGCCCTTCCTCCTCTTAGCTCTAGTCTACCCTTTGTTCCAAAACTTTTTCCTTACAATTTCAATAAAAAAACCGCGTTGCTTTGCATTTTCCATTCTCTCCCTCTCCAACCTCATTGTCATTTAGAACACTTGTCGGCTGAGTATCCGCTTTCATATTTGGAAAAATCACTGCCAACAACTATACATTGGGAATGGTATTGTTTTAACTATTCAATAAACCCGATTTTGTCCTCTTTATGTTCGCTAATGTATTGATTCAATAGTAAAGATCCATAAGTGTGTGATGTAATCGACAAGATAAAAGATTGCAATCAAGCGTTCTTTGTCAAATAGTGTTTCACGATCATAATTATCACCATTAATCTTTTATGATTTGTTTTGTATAATGATTTTATTTTATGATTTTTTTTTTTGTATAATGATTTTATCGTATGAATTTTTAATATAATGATTATGTTGTGAATTGTCCATTGCTAGAGATTCTTTGGTAATTCTTATCTAAAGTTTTGACTTGTGTATTCATTTATTATTAATTACGCCGAAAGGCGTTTGCATAGGAGCACGCTCGCCCCCTACTGATAATGATAGAGACATGAACGCATGACATTAATCGGTCGACGAAGCACGGATTCAAATCTTCCCTTCACATGGTGAACAATGGTAATGGGATCTTGGTGCAGGCGGCCTATCCTCTGTCGCCATCTTAAAGGACATGAACAATTGTTGTTACGCAGTGTAGAATAGAATAAAGATATTTGGGGTTTGGGGAAACTGGAAGATGAAGAAGAGGCGTTGGAGAAGACGAGACGATGGCGATTGGGGGCGGGTCGGCTCGACCTTGCGACGCCTGTGGAGCGAGGTGAGCTCGGTGGTTATGCGCGAAAGACGACGCTTATCTCTGCCATGCATGCGATACCTCCATTCAAACAGTAAGCCCCGTCACTTCCAGACACGACAGAGTTAGATTGACGAGCTACGCGATTTGAGGCGGGGGCCTGCTCTTCCCCTCCTGGCGTCGCAAAAGGGCTCGATCACAGCGACGATAGAGCCATCGCACCACCACGAGGTCGCAACCACACGACCCGACCTCCATTCGGAGTTGCATGGGGACATATTTCGATTCCATGTCGTCAAAGACCCGAATTTTGCGTGCTTCGCTAGCCCTGGGTCACACGACGTCGACGACCACCCGCTAAACAATAGCCTGGAGAATTGTGAAGGTTCGAACGTGGAGCGGTCGTTTGGCTGGCTTTTTGACGATGTGAAGATCGAAGAGAGCGACGGCGGGCATGGGAGATTCGAAGCAGAAGCAGGGGCGGACGACCTCTTTGATTTGAATATTGATTTCTTCCATTCAATGGAGGAAGAGACAGATGACGTGAAGGAAGAAAATTGCTATTTCAATGACGAGGAGAAGAAAATATGTTTAGCCTGAATTATGAAGACGTGTTGAGCGCTTGGTTTAATCAGGGATCTCCCTGGGCGGACCAAAACAATCTACACAATGTCATCACCAAGGAAAAAGGGTAAAGTACTGTTAATCTTCATTTAGTTTCGTGAATTACGGGAATAAGACAGTTTTTCCATTTCAAAAGTTACATTTAAAAAAAATGTGATAGAGGCATGGAGAATGTAATTGTTCCAGAGTTGAACTTGAGGAGAAGGATCTGTGGCGACCAGATTGAAGGGGTGCTTGTAATGGCTGGTTGGATAGGAGGAAGGAATTATAAATCTTGTGGGAGAAGAGAAGCCCGTGTGGAGATATATCGAGTAAAAAGAAGAGCAGGTTGTTTTTGAAATGAATCAAATACCAAGTTCTGAAACTCAATGCGGAAAAACGGCCCCGGATAAAGGTCTGCTTTATCTTCCTTTGAAGAATCACAACAGATATATTTTAGAAAGTGTGTGATACCCATGTCCCTGATTTTGTCCTGGTATTTTTTTAGGGTCGGTTTGTAAAGACGATAGAAACTGAGAAATATTGATAAGCATTGAAGTTTACCGTGTTGAAGCAAAGGCATTCTTGGAACAGGGCATGCCGATTCATCCTATCTATAAGTTCTGGAGTTTTTTTTCTCTCTGAAGTTGATTGAAATCATTAGATCTTGTAATTGTTTTGTTGATTTCGGCACTCTTTTATGCACAATTTGAGCGGGGTTTGAAATTCTGAGTAGTTTAATTGTTTATTAAATGGATCTGTGGCACAAGGAGGCCAGCAGAAGCTTATCTTGGGTTACGACTTAGGAAATTTGGCGTGCTATTTTGAGGTGAGTGGTCTTTAACCATTTCTTTAGGATTTGAACAAGGAACTTGCTTTGAAAAGTCTCATTATTTTTTTAGAGATTTGAATAGGGAATTTCTGCTTCTGAGTAAGTTTTATGATTTCTATTTCTTGATGGGTACAGGTCGATTTTAAATTTCTTTGATGGAGCTATAGTGCTATTGAATCATAAATTCCTTTCTTATAATGCAACATCTTATAGAGATTAAATGTGTTTTTATGTTTGTCATGTTTTGCCATGTCTGGTTAAGATGGATTGTGCTTTTCATTTCATAATATGTCTGTCTGTTTGATTCTGTTTTCCTATGCGGCTGACCTAAGCTGCAGTAATTCTTCGCCACTTATTGATCTTGGAATAGGTCTAATTCTATTTACTTAACAAACAATTTTTTATTGTTTTTGTATTTGATTGAAGCTTATCGAATTTCAAAAATTAAATAGTTGACATGGCTGACTGAATTGCATTCATCATGAATTAAATTGGCTATGTGGCAAGTTCTGTACTTCTTGGTGTGTTTATGTTGATGAAGTTTCAACCTTTAATTAGGTCATCCCATACTATTGACATGTCCAATTTAATCATTATGGTGACATTGGCTCTGTGCCAACCACATAGTGATCTATCAAATAACATTCCTCGGATTTAGTTATGTTTTGCCCTATATTTAGAATTGTCATAGAATGTCTTTCTGAATTTTATATTTGATTTTCTATCTCCAAGAAAGAACAGAATATTTCATATTCTTTGTGACATTTTAGTTTTTACATACCCACTACTATAGCCATGCATGTCAAGGTTGCTTTAGTGTGGCCTTAGTTAAAGTCCTTTGTATTGATACTTGCGTTTTGAATTAGTATTTTTGATTTTCATCAAGTTTGGGTTGTTTATGATGTGCTTGCTACAAGTTTTAATGGAGTTTCTAACTTTTAATTCTCAATTTTTTTTTAGTTGAATTTTTATGAATCTCCTTACAAATAATGCTCTTTTTGGTATGCATAGATTTAAATTCTTACACGTTATAGATTTAAATAGAAAGAATGAAGTGTACAATTTATCGTGACATGGATGGATTGACTTATGCCAATGGGGAACTATACGTACCGAAATTGTAGGGTACTACGCTGCCAGAACAACGTAACACGTGCCCCAATGATGATATAGGTCTCCTCGCAAGGTGTTCGGGATCCGGAAAAGATCTCCAAGTGTGCGTTAACATCCCGCATGCCCCGCTTAGCCCCGCGTGCTTTGTTTTTCCCTTTTCCCCTCTTTTCTTGGCCTTTTGCTCTTCAGTGACGAAACTGCCGCCTTGACTAGGTGGCGGTCTCGTGACCGCCGCCCTGAACAGGGTGGTGGTCCTGTAACCACCACCCTGCTCAGGGCGGCGGTCCTTACGTGTTTTCCAGAAAGCTCTTTTAACACGACTCACACGTAATTTCAACGTTTTACCAGCTTTCTTTCACCGCCATAAGCTTGCATTTATGATTCTGGTTCCCTGGAATAGTGTTTTGCCATTGTTTATAGTTTAAGAGTTCTATTTGGTTTTTACCTTGGGTAAATGCAAATGCTATAAATAGTTGGCTTGTGCTCAAGCAAATGGCCCCTCAAATTTGCCTCTGAATTTCTCTTTGCAATAGATTTAGTTTTCATTTTGCTTAGAATTCGTAGTTTCATTCATTGCATGTCTTGTTAGTATTGTTTTGCTGTTAAGAAGCCACATATCCATCTTGTGCAAGTGCTGCTGTTATTTCATCCAATCCATTGGAATAGGATAGTCTGTTTATCAATAGGAAGCCATTAAAGTTGCAGGTTTTGCTCCTCAAACAGGATAGTTTCAGGTTCTGGATGTTTTATGTTGCATGACTCGCAATAGATCCCACTAGGAATTGCATAAGCCAAGCTCTGTACTCTTGCGCTATCCCTCTCCTACTCACATTGTATTCAGTCTGTATTCTAAAGTTGTCCCTTGTTCCAATATCTACTTCTGTTGATGCAAGCATTACACGCTTTTCTGGATCCACGTGAGCACGAAAGAACGAGGAGATCACACTGAGGGGACAAAATCACACACACCATCGGATTCGCCACTGTTCTGCAGAATCCAGGTTCTAGCTTTCAAAGTTCTAAATTAGAAGCATATCAAATAGAGTAGCTAATCATTTCATTTCAGTCAATTTTACTTTCGATATTGCCAGGGAAGTTGTGGGGATTGATAGTTTCTGAGAGACTATGATTCATTCCTCACTTCTGAGGTAGGATCGAGAGTCTTGCAAATAGATTAGATCAATCATTTCGTTATTTAGAATAGATTTACAACTGCACAGACAAATAGCTATACTCGGTTATCTTGTTTGTTTTAAATTGTTATCTTAGCTGTCAATTTCTAGATGTATTAAATTAGTTGCTCTTCTAAATCCATTCCAAATAGTTCATCAGAAAATACAAAAATAGAGAAATCATATATACTATAGATATATTTCACGTAGTTAAAATTCACTTTGTTGCAGTTTGTTTACATTATTGCTTTTGTATGACAATCACGGGACCTAGGGAGCCCAGAGAATACGTATTCGAGCCAATCGTGCCTCAACCCAATCTCGTCACAACAATAGTTGACATAGACCAGAATCTTAGAATCCAAGTCTTCCAAACAACAACAGACTTACAACAGATCAGCTCTCAGTTGAGGGGATTAAACATAGAAGACAATCAAGCACATACGTTTTGGTCAAATCAGCCAAATTACAGATTACCCTAGAAAAATATCCACATGACTGTAGAAAGGCTTGAAAGAGAGCAAACGTTCGGTTGTGATCCTTTGGTCCCACAGCCAGACGCAGGAGACATTCTCACAGACATAGATACTAGCCTAAGAATTCAGGTTGCAAGAACGCCTGTGAGGTACTCTGAGAAGATCGCACAGCTATTAATTTTGAATATAGAGGCTGAGAAAGCATATGATTATTGGATACTAGGGATTAGGGACTGATTCCATACATGACCATAGCAGGACCACAACAACCAAGAGTTTACGGTTGCGATCCACAAATCCCGCAACCCAACGA
Organism: Taxus wallichiana var. yunnanensis; assembly: GCA_018340775.1. Lineage (NCBI taxonomy): Eukaryota > Viridiplantae > Streptophyta > Pinopsida > Cupressales > Taxaceae > Taxus > Taxus wallichiana. The sequence goes on along the minus strand of CM031234.1, from coordinate 775,319,305 downwards.
ATCCGTAAGTAAATCAGACATAGACACTGGCCTACGCACACTAGTATTCAGATCTACTCCACTTCCACCTATCATCATCACACAGTTATCCTTATTAGACATAGCAGCTAACAAAGCTAAGGAGTTCTGGACTAGGCCGGAGAATCGCCCATAGAGTCAACTATATTTACCATCTGCCCTATGACCTTATCTAGGGATATACACGAAACTATCCCAGGACATTTTCCACGTATTCCACAACCTATAGACCGAATCACGCCAGAGCTCGATATTGATTGGAGCCTTCGAGCAGTCATCCTTGCTGATCGATCTATCACACCAGTTCAAGTTAGGAGGGCCTTCTTTGCCTTAGATTCACAATTTCCACTAGTGCGTGTCGAAGACATTAGATTGCCTAACTAGTTTGTCTGCATCCCACACATATTCATCCCCACCGGTTGTCTCGGCACGACCTCGAGAGGTCGGGTGCGAGGAAGAGTTACTTGTAGATTCCCAAGCTCGCTTGTCACTTTTCCGTCAGTACAAAATTGGTGAACCCAACGTGAAACTTCCTACTTTCTAGTTCGGAGTCATATTATTACGTGTTCTTCCAAATTAGTATACTTTTCATCTTTTCCGCTTCATTAGCCTTCACATCAGCTTCACCAACAAAATTGGTGAACCCGACGTGAAATTCCTACTTTCTGGTTCGGCGTCATATTTCTACTTGCTCTTTCAAATAACATTTATTTCATCTTATCTACCTCATTGGCTTTCACCACCACCCCTTCGCTCCTTCCCATTATTCTGTGGGTATTCATATACCCCCCGAATATGTCGGGATTCGATGCATATGGCAGACCCCTCTTGGGCCTTGAGGCATACTACGCCCAACAAAATAGGCAATCATCACCCTCACTCTCAGTATGGGGTGACAACTACTCAACTAACTAGTTGTCAACACAAACTCCAAGGATCAGATATAACTCATCTTTTCAAACTGAGGAGTTAGATCAGCTCGCTCAAACACAACAAACAGGGCCTTCAGGCTCGAACAATATGACGCTCACAGGAGAATCAAGTTCGTCTCCTCAGGTACTACTTAGACCACAAATTAGTAGACAATCAGACTCATACCTAGGTTTAGATGATGAACATTTGGTACGTTATGCCAGGAATGAACAACGTTCTCAAAGAATGTACCCACCTATAGGAGGTTTACAAACACAACCTGAAATCTCTTTCCAAGAAAATACCTCCATACCACGTCATATAGGAAATGCCCTCGGGGAAACTTGGCAGGGCAGTGATCAGTTCATAGCAGGATATCACATGCCTAAACAACACCATGATATACAACAAACGCCGTCAAGGCAAAGTATTGTGACTTCACCAAATGAAGTCATTTCAGCTCTAGTAGAAAAGGTTAGGGAGTTAGAACTTACCCAAGCAAGCCAAAATTCTCAATTCATGCAAGCAGGAAGTTCCAATCCCCACACCATCCTAGCCAAGTAGACCTCCTCACAGGAATAGGCACGTTAGGCATGCCTCCTCAGTATTCACAACAAATGCCAACTAGACCCACCATCTCTAACACCGTTCCTCCCGAGTCTAAGTCAAAACAATCCATTCTGGAAATATGTCATCCTAAACATGTACTCCAAATCACCACAAGGGGATATGTTCTCCTCTCCCGGCATGTTTGCTCAAACACAGGTGTTTCCTTATGCCCCTACCAACGCATACGCTACGCCATATCAACAACCCATTCCACCACCACTCCCTCAGCAAGCACCATCAATGGTCGAAACCTATGCGATAGGGACTTATTCAGAATATTTGAAAGAGCCCTTAGACTTCACCATACGAAGCGTCATGCTTCCAAGACCCCTTCCTGATTTACCCAAGTACAAAGGTGAGGGAGATCCGAATGCACATATCAAGGCTTACGCTACAGCCATACGAGAACTACTCCCTTGGGATGGGGTTGTTGCTAAAATATTCCCCAAAACTTTGGAAGGCATCGCTCTCGATTGGTATTATAGAATACCTGAGGCTTCCATCCATTCGTTTAAACAACTCGTTTCAGAGTTCATTAAGGCATTTGACATGAACAAACTGTTAAGAACAGGAATCAGGGAGTTCTTGCACATTAAGCAGGAACATAATGAATTTGTCGCTCATTTCATCCAGAGATGGCGTACAGTTCTTTATTCTTCAGCCAGTGCTCCAAATATGGACCAAATGGAACTATGTGATTTATTCCTTCATTCTCTCAGCAGAGAAGTGAAGGAAGAAGTCCAGAAGTTCCCACTAAGGACTTACGATGAAGTACTTGAGAGCACTCTCCGAATAGATCAAGCGGCAATAGATAGTGGTCGTAAGACATATGGAACAAACGGGAGGTTAATCACCTCAGCTAGAACACTACAACTTATCCTACTACCACGAATGTCAATCAAGGACCTAAAATCCTTAACAAAAATCATGGGGTGACAACAGATGGAGTAACCGACCAGCCTAAGAAGGTAAATGTTGTCAATACTCCATCACAAATAAACAACCAACGAAACAACAACTTTACCCCGATAATCAATACAGTGGATTTTAATCATCCACAACAACAACAACAACGGCAAAATCCCACACAGGGTCCAAGCCAAAATTCAACTAGGTACCAAAACCAGAATTCAAACCAAAGACAACAAACACAAAATTTTAATCCTAATAGGCAACGGTTTGATCAAAATTTTGGGCCACAATACGCACCAAACCAACAAACTAGGAATTACAATCCTAATTCGTATTGTGGTTTCCACAAAATTTGGGGCCATGACACTAGAACGTGCCGTGACTACAATAAATTCATGCAACGCTTGCCAGATGAACAAAGACAACTTTTCATGGATATGTTCTTGGCAGATCCTACATCACCAGCATCAAATACTTTTTCAGGGGTAGTTTCCCCTCAAAACGCGCCCCTGAAGATCTTTAATGATCCACTCCCAAATCACGATAACAACAGGCTAAGTCTAACTGGGACAAACAAGAGCGTAATGACAGGAAACAATGATCATGAAGCTTCAACTTCGCTAAATCCATTAGTTGCGCCACAACTAGGAAGTCAGCCACGACCTAAGATAGTCGGTTTAGTAGAGTTAGACGCCGAACTACCCATCGAAGTTGTAACAAGGACGCGAGAGTATTTCTCTCAGCCAAGTCCAAGCCACCTGCCAGGGACAGATAACTTCCAACAAATAGTAGCAAAGCCTGTGGGTGCCTATGATTTAATTAATGACCTAACAAAAACCTTCTCGCACATTTCATTTTTAGACTTACTAAAGAACTCTCCTGCCCATAGGGCTGCTCTTTTAGAAGCATTAGGTTTAGGTCATTTAATTAACATCACTCCACCTCCTGAAACACAAGTAAATCATATAGACTTTGATGTTCATCCTCCGGGACAGGCGGATAGGGATGTCGAATTCATATTCGAGATAAACAAAATGCCGACAGATGCTGAGATCGCACGCCGAGGTGATCCAACCTTACATTTGCAAGTATGGGTTTATAACAACTATGTAAAGCGTGCAATGATAGACGATGGGGCAGCGGTCAACATAGTCCCCTTCTCTTTCCTTCAAAAGCTAGGGTATGGAGAAACCAATTGTTCCACAACTCGAAACACACTAAGAGGCTATGATAGCCTTAAAGCCACCTCGGTTGGAACTATAATATTACCGGTCACCTTAGGACCCAAAACCATCTTGACTGAGTTTTATATTATAGATCGGGAAACTAACTATAATATGATCCTCGGCCGACCATGGATACACCGCATGAAGGCAATCCCTTCTACGCTATTTCAAGAAGTAAGGTTTTTACACTTAGGAAAGATATTTGTAGCCAAAGGTGATCCAAAACCATTCGATGTACACCTAGCTGACTTAAAGAAAAGACCAGGCATGCACTCGGAGTTTGAACTCCCAACAAACCAACTTAATAAACCTACCGACACAAAACCAGAAGAAAAGTTGGTACCTGACAAAAATCTTGAAGCTATGAGCCTAGCCAAGGCAACCCCAACCCCCAAAGATGAGGCTAACACTGTAGAAACAATATCATTAGGAACTACTGCAAAAATTGTTGAATTGATAGAACAAGATTTACCAATGTTCTTACCATTTGATTCTGTAGGCATGGGATATTCCCTGGGTGTCGGTTCTCTCCCAGCGGTAGATCTCTGCATGGTAGAGGTAGAAGATGTTAACACAACAAATATCCCAACATCTATACTCCCAGCTAAATATTGGACTCTCCATTTTGATGGGGCTAGATGTCGTTATGGAGCTGGGGCAGGTATAATCCTTACTTCTCCCGAGGGAAAGTCCTACCATTTGCCTTTAAACTAAATTTTGAATGCACAAACAACGGCACTGAGTACGAAGCCCTCCTCCTTGGCCTCATCTTAGCTAAGAGAATCGGTGTTGATAACATCAGAGTCTTAGGAGACTCACAATTGGTAGCAAACCAAGTCTCTGAGATATATGAAACCAAAGCCGAGCATTTGCAGCTTTACAAAACAATTGTATTAGATTTAAGCAAGGAGTTTGACTTCATATCAATTGAAGCAATCCGCGAGAGAAAAATCTTCTCGCTGATTCAATAGCAACTTCAGCATCATGCTTCACTCCAAACAGTAAGTTAGAGGATACCCGTTTCATGGTATCCCTTCGTAATGAACCATTGGTAAAAGCAATGTCAAGCCCTCTTTTAATAAACAAAGATGAGGACAAATCTACTATCCTAACACACATTGATAGTGATACAACCACTCTTGATTTCTTAAACGCCTATGCGGCATTACATCTCTCCCATCACATGATAGATTTGTCCTTAATCCCACATTCGTCTTCCTACTTCGGGAATCCTATGATGGAGCTTCCCTCACAAATGGAGCCTAGCATAAACACAGTAGAAAATGGGGACGATTTGGACTTACCTCCAGCCCCCCTGAGTTTGAAGAAGGTAACGCCTCTTTAATCGAAGAAACAATCGATGTTAACATCGGAACGGAGGATGAACCAAAGATCTTAAAACTAGGATCCTCGTTAACCCCAGAAGAAGTAGAAATACACACTCGGATCCTCAAGGAACATCAGAAGGCGTTTGTATTTAATTATAAGGAAATGACAGGAGTTACACCCCATATTGTGGTGCACAACCTCGTCACTAAATCAGATGCAAAACCAATTAAACAAAAATCGAGACCAATGAAACCCAAAGTAGCTCTCATGGTAAAAGAGGAGGTAATGAAACTCCTCCAAGTAGGATTCATCAAACCAATCGATTACTCTCAATGGGTATCTAATATCGTTCCGTTCTAAAAAAAATGGAAAGATACGCATCTGCATAGACTTCCAAGACATTAACAAAGCATGTCCTAAAGACGACTTCCCGTTGCCATCCATTGATGTCATTGTTGATGCAACAGCTGGATTTGAACTTTTGTCTCTCATGGATGGATTCTCGGGATACAATCAAATCAGAATATCTGAACAAGATCAAGCTAAAACCACGTTTATAACTCCTTGGGGAACTTATTGCTATGCTGTTATGCCATTTGGTCTCAAGAACGCTGGTGCTACATACCAGTGAGCTATGACATATATATTTCACGATCTAATTCATAAAATCATGGAATCCTATGTAGATGACTTGTTGGCTAAGGCCAAGAAGTGTTGTGACCATCCGGAAGTACTTCACATCATTCTTTCACGTCTGATAGAATACGGAGTCACGCTAAATCCAGAAAAATGTGTCTTTGGTGTAACAGGAGGGAAGCTCCTAGGTTACATCATATCGTCACGAGGGATAGATGTTGACCCAACCAAAATTCGGGTTGTCCTCGAAATGGTCCCACCTTCGGATGAATCTGGAATCAGGTCTTTTCTCGGAAAGCTTGGTGCAATCCGGAGATTCATCCTAGACTTAAGTTTCGCCATTCACCCAATTAACAATCTACTCAAGAAGGATTATAGCATTGATTGGACTGAAGATTGCAATGAAGCTTTCGACGCAGTTAAGCATTTCTTGTTATCACCACCTACGCTAATGCCACCTAAGCTAGATCGCCCGTTAATTTTATACTCGTGAGCTACCAATGTCTCGCTAGCTTGTATGTTGGCCCAAGAGGACGATGACAAGAGAGAGCGCGTGATTTATTTCATTAGCCGAACGTTGCTCGACTATGAAACACGTTATACACAAGCAGAACGAGAATGCCTCGCCATAGTCTTTACAACCAAACGCTTAAGACATTATATGCTAAATCAGGAAACAAGGGTCATGGTAAAAACGGACCATTTACGAACTTTTCTCACGCAAGGGTCCTTGTCTAAAAAGGCTGGACGTTTTATAACCTTAATGGGAGAATTCAAATTAACATTTGTAAATCAGAAGTCCATTAAGGGACAAATCATCGCGGATTGGTTAGCTGATAACCCATTAGATGGAGGCGATCTAGTAGATCTGGATTTTCCAGATGAGTGCGTATACTACATTGAAACCAGACCTCCTATCTCTGAGTGTCCTTGGTACACTGATATCATTAATTATATCATGGACCATACGTATCCAGAAAGTGCTACTCCGCAACAAAGAAGGCGGTTACGCATTATCGTAGCAAAATACGTCATTATAGAGCAAGTACTCTATCGAAAAGCATTCGATGGAATGCTTCTAAGATGTGTCGACACAGAAGAATCCAAGAAGATTCTCCATGAATCTCACAGTGGAATGTGTGGAGGCCACTTCGGTGGCCATGCCACCGCTCGTAAAATACATCGAATGGGCTATTTCTGGCCCACTCTAGAACACGACGCAGTAGAGTTTGTACGCAGATGTCATAAGTGTCAAGAATTCTCCCACGAGATTCACATGCCAGCACAAGCTCTACAACCAATCGCTACTCCATGGCCCTTTTCCACATGGGGCCTAGATTTGATAGGGAAATTCTCTCCCTCGTCCACCGACGGCCATAATTTTATAATCACGGCCACCGAATATTTTACCAAGTGGGTAGAGGCTATGCCTCTTACTACTGTACCAGGTTCTGTAATCGCCAAGTTCATTTTGAACCAAATCATTTGCAGGTACGGTGTCCCGCAAATCATTATCTCAGATAATGGAACTTCTTTTAAGAATGACGAAGTTCGCGAATTGTGCAATAAATTTAAAATAAGCCATCATACGGCTTCGTTATATTACCCTCAAGCCAATGGACAGGCTGAGGCGACAAACAAAACATTAAAAGCCATTCTCCTTAAAACGGTGAAAGAAAACAAACAAGATTGGCATTTGAAGTTATATCCGGCCTTATGGGCCCACCGAACCTCAATAAGAACACCAACAGGAGCGACTCCTTTCTCGCTAGTATTCGGGGCAGAAGCAGTTCTCCCGCTTGAGGTTGAAATACCCAGTCTCCGCATTTCATTACAAGGGATCTTGGATGAAGACGCTTATAGAGAAGCACGTCTTTCCCAACTAGAAAGCCTAGATGAAGCTAGGTTAGATCTTTGAAGCAATGACACGTGAGTCTATCTTTGACCGGATGTGCAGCGAGTATAACAAGAAAGTCTATGAACGCGACATATATGAAGGTGATCTAGTTCTAAGGCTAGAAAGTTGGATCGACAAAAAGAATGACGAAGGAAGGAAGTTCGGCCCAAATGGTTGGGCCCATACCAACTCATAAAGGACTATGGAAATGGTGCATACCTCTTATATGTTGGAAGGTGAGGAATTTGGCGAAACAGTCAATTCCCTACACCTCAAGCGGTTCTACGCGTAAGCAACTAGCACTATTTATAGCTATATCTACATTGCATCTTCATATAGATTAAGATCATTTTGTCCGCTTGTTTCGTACAAAAAATGTGATCAAGGAATTTGTTCTCAAAGAAATTCATTACAAACTCATGATGTTGTTGGCATAAACACTCTAATCATACTTCTCCATTTCCATGATATCATCAAACTATCTCGGAATCATTTCATCAAATAAAGCTAGATATGACAAGGTCTTAACGGTAACCATGCCAAGATCTGCGGGTTTATTCTCACTTTTGGTTTCTTCTTAGGATAGGTGTCTTACCTATGGTCTGTTCTAGAAGCTTCATGGTGTCACATCTATCCCGTATGTATATCTCTTTGGAAATAAGCACATACTGACATTTTACTCAAGTAAACAAGTCAAATATTGATCAAACAGAAAATTTTAATTTTACACATTTCCTTGCCCCACCAACCTTTGGTGATGAGCTTGCGTCTCTTACTAGTGACGTAGGGTTGGGAAAGGATGGAAATGCCCTTACTTGCCTATGCTTTGCCCACGGTGATAAACCCACGCTTCTTACTAGTAGCATGGGGCAAAGTGTAGGGGGTCCTCTTGACAAACAAACGTTAAAGGTCATAAGCAAACAATTCAAATCTTGAAGCCTTGAGTCAAAAACAAATGAATCAGATGTCCAAAATTCCAAAAGAGTTCAAAATCCTAAAACCCAGATTTTGTCTACCATGTGGCCATCTACGGATCTAAGTCTAGATAAACTGCAAAGCAAGTTGCATCCCAAAACTATGAAGTCACTCGAGTGGAGTAAGCTTGTAGCATCCTAATTTGGTTCCACCAAAGCTTTGTCTATCTTTCATCACTATCATTTCAACACATTTCATAACTTGCGCCCTTTCCAACTCTCGGTGATGAGCCCTCGCATCTTACTAGTTGCGTGGAGTTAGGAGAGGGGCAAGTCTATCTGCTCATCATATCAGTTTATCTTCACCACTTTGCCAAAACAAATATGAAGTATCCAAAATTGCTTACAGAAACTAAGATTCAAAATCACATTGTATCTACATTATCATATATCAGCATCATGAAATACAAAAGGAAAATAAACACTTGCATCATTTGTTCTCCATTGAGCATACATACATAACATCATAGTTTACATGAGGAAACTAGAAAGGAAACAAAGCCATAAATGCCAAAAGTTTGATCCAAAAAGAATATATATATGAATGATCAAAGTTTCTGTACAATGCCATCATGCACTAAGCATGGTCAAAACACTCAAAGAGCCTAGGATATACAAAAGAATGTATCATACAAAATCTAGGAGAGCCAAGTGGCTTCTCAATCCCTACGAGACCCCTCTGAAGGCGCACGCCCATGCCTAGGACTCTGGCTACGCCGGCGCTCTGAGTGCACGGAGGGCTCAGGATCCCGAGGGGCAGCCGCAGTCTCGCCACGAGAATGACTCCTCATCAAGCGCTCGGCTGTCCTATACCCCGCTAGCTCCGTGCGAAGAGTCGATACCATCCTGGCCACATGCGGATCGGGCAAAGACGCGTCGGTGTGTCTACCAGGCGGCTTGAGGGCCCAAAGATCCATGACAACTCTGCGCGGGTCCTCTCCATGGGGATCATCAGGGTATCGGTGCATACCCTGCGAATCAAGTCTCGCCACTCATCGGCGGTCTCTGCAAACAAAGGAGAAAACAAATTAGAAATAAACAAGAGATAAAACACAAGAGTAAACAAGAGGAGAGATAGTAACTAAAGCAATCCTAAATTAACAACAAACATTAAAAGGAGGGAGGGTAACTTACTCGGATCACCAGGCCTCCAGGATGGATCGCTAGGGACAGCACCTGCTACGGATGCCGCCGCTGACTGAGGGGCTGCTCCTGTGACTGGAGCAACGTAGCGTCCCCGCAAGGACTCATCCTCCCGCCATGGCCCTGGGAGAGTGGCTCCTCTGAGACCAGAGTAACTCTCTCTGCACTCTGCTCGGCCCTCGCTGCCTGCATAATATCCTGAGTGTCATGCCACTCAGGATCGCTGTCCTCCTCTGTCTCTCCCCCTGTAAACTCCTTAGACTCGGAGTCTATGTCAATGGGGTCATCGCTGCTATGGGTAGGACCCGCGGCAATCTGAAGCAAGGGTGCCTGAGGTGCACCGGCTCTCCCTCTGGCACGTACTACCCTCCTGGCCGCAATAGGAATGCCAGGAGTAACCACTGTCCAACCCCGGCCTCTAGGACCCCCTCTGGCCTCTCGACGACTCACTTACATCGGTGCTTTCTGGGAAGCATGCCCATGTAAGGTAGGCCAAACTGCTGAGGAACTCGGCCAAAGGGGTGTATCTCCACTCACCCCACTCTATCAATAAGTTGCCCTGTGGTGGAGTAGGAGATCAAAGTAAGAGCCTCCTCGCCCCATATACCTGCCATAGTCTGATACGGTGTGGCCTCATGTCAGCGCAAAGTGGTCAGAGAAGTAACTGGTTGATGAGGTGCTCTGAGCACCGACATATTTGTCCATCTAGCTGCCCTCACAACTCCGGGATCTGTCACCTCTACACCTCTGCCATAGGGGATGAAGTGCTCATAGACCCAACTCATGACCAGGGTCGGGTGGCTCGATCGCCTCGTAAATGGACTACCTCGTATAAATCATGGTAGGTGGTCCCAGTATGTCTGCTCCCTGTGCATATATCCGGCCATGTCCCTCTATCTGTGTAATAATGGGGGACCAACAATATAACAATGTGTCTCCTCCCTTGTCCCCGATCAGTCTCGAGGCAAGGATCCCCATAATAGCCTGGCGAAGTAGGGGGATGGGCAAGCTGGGAATAGATCAAACTCTGACCCCCTTCTTCGAACCCGTGGAGATGACTGCATCTCCCATATAAGTGGCCCACTGTGCTATCTGGGCCCGTGAACCTGCTGTCTCTAGGGTGAGTCGTCTCCCGATGATCGGGACCCCCAGGATACGGTAAACATCCTCTAAAGTGATGGTCCACTCACCGTGGACCCCTGGTAATCGGAAGGTGTTCCGATCAGCATCCCAATATGAGAACAAGTCACAAAGAATGTGACTGGAAGGAGCAACGTGGGGCACGTGCGATATACGTAGTATACTCCTCTGAAGAGTATCCTCCTCATCCTGTGAGAGGGCATCTAACACTGCTGGGAGCCAGTCGCACTCTCTCTCTCGGCTCCACCGAATGTACTCCTCTCTCGCCTGCATACACCCAAAAACACACAAAATAGAGCAAGTTAGCATCCAAGTGATACTAGAAAAATCATGAAAACACGTAGAAATGCCAAAACTATTGATGGCGAATCGTAGCACCCCTAAATGTCTGCAACTTGATGGGTTGAGACTCTCAGTGTGATTGCATAACATGGAGCTTTTCCCAAGTGTGGGACCTTGCGAAATCGGAAAAGCTCTCCGGATGAAGGCCGGTTCCTATTCCTTTGTTCAGATGCACACGTAAAAATGCAGAGGGTTTACTCAAAAACCTAATCTAGCTTGCAAGGAGACAGGGTAAGAAGATGCATAAAATAAAACCTAAACTACAAAGGTGATGCACCGAGGAATGATGAACACTTGTCTTGCCAATAAACACAAACCATTAAAATGCAATGCAAGATCATGCACAGATAACCAAATTCACAGTGAAAGATCAGGGGGATGCAAATGAACATAGAGAGGGTTGATAATCATCCACAGACATGTATTATTTGCTCCAAGGATTGACACAATACACTACAAAATGCCAAGAGGCAAAGTTGCATTACAGTTTTAATGGGAGGTTTGAACTCCACAAATTTACCTGCCAAAGAGAAGAAGGGAGGGGCAAAACAAGAATGTCCAACCTTTAGAAAGAAGCCCCTCCTTACAATTTATAGGAAAAATGAGAGAGGGAAGAGAGAGGAATTCCAAATCTACCCCAACCACCTCCGGTCAGTTGCATTTAATTCATCTCATTATGGTGGTAGGTGAGAACCCTAAGCAAACCCAAAAATGGCGAACTGTATTTTACATTTTTAAGAATTTTTTCACCCAATTAAAGATATCCTATCGTAGTTGGATGGAGGACCTCTTAAGCTTTCCGAAAAGTACAACCTTGCGTTAATCCGAGCTCCCTGTGAAAAGTTATGGCCATCTGAATATCTAGGTTAGGTCCTGCCTCTCGGCGCTCAAAATGTTGTGCCTCCTGAAGGTGCGCCTTGGCGCATCCATCCTTATGTCAACATACTCTTACATGCGCCAAGGCGCGAATTTCTTCGTGTCGACACTCTGTGTCGTGTGCCCTTTACCTGCGCCAAGGCACGAATTTCTTCGTGTCGACACTCTGTGTCGTGCGCCCTTTACCTGCGCCAAGGCGCGAATTTCTTCGTGTCGACACTCTGTGTCGTGCGCCCTTTACCTGCGCCAAGGCGCAAATTTCTTCGTGTCGACACCCGTGTCGTGGTGCCCTTACTGCGCCAAGGCGCGAATTTCTTCGTGTCGACACTGTGTCGTCGGCGCCTTTACTCCGCGCCAAGGGCGCGATTTCTTCGTGTCGACACTCGTGTCATGCGCCTTTACGTGCGCCAGGCGCGCGATTTTTTTCCGTGTCGACACTGTGTCATGCGCCTTTACGTGCGCCAAGGCGCGAATTTGGTCATGTCGACACTCTGTGTCATGCGCCTTTACGTGCGCCAAGGCGCAAATTTGGTCATGTCGACACTCTGTGTCATGCGCCCTTTACGTGCGCCAAGGCGCAAATTTGTTCATGTCGACACTCTGTGTCATGCGCCCTTTACGTGCACCAAGGCGCGACTTTTGCCGTGTCGACACACTCGTGTTACGCGCCCTTTACTCGCGCCAAGGCGCGACTTTTTGTCATGTCGACACCTGTGTTGTGCGCCTCAAACCTGCGCCATGGGCACAACTTTTGTCATGTCGACACTCTGTGTTGTGCGCCTCAAACCTGCGCCATGGGCGCGACTTTTGTCATGTCGACACTCTGTGTTGTGCGCCTCAAACACGCACCATGGGCGACTTTTGGCGTAAAATAAATGTTGGGTTTTGAGTTTCTTTAATCTCCATATTCTTCCGTTTGTCTATATTTACCTGGGGAGGGAGATAAATACAACACCTACTTACAAAATAATTGCAACTATGAGCAACAAAAATTTGGAAAGGACAAAAAAATGCATCCTTCATTACGTCTCCAAAAACTTATGTATAGACATAGAATGTCGATAACTACGAAGTTCTCATATACTTGTTCCTGTAGGTTTATACCTTATTATATTTTGAAAAACTTTTTTACTGTGATTACGAAACTTGATTTTTGTACATATCTCTTTATGTGAAACTTATAAATATGAAATATTTTGGGAAAACATATTACTAACTTTGTGTTCATTTTTGGTTAATGGAAAATATGAGATCTGAAAATTATATAAGCTCTTAATTGGGAAGGCCTTCAGTAAAGGGGTGTCATATGGCAAGCATGCTCACATTGCAAAAAACCTTTTCTTTAATTTATTTTCAGGATAACATTTCTTTCTTTGAATATAAAATGTAAAAAATGCTTTTACTTTCTAAGGATTCTAATTGATGAACTATATAGTATGGTTTTGCTATAGGTTATATGTGTTATTTCATGCATATACAAGTATATATATGTTTTCATTGGGCTACACCTATACATAGACACTATATTATATAAATAACAAACATTATGATTTTGTATGAATACTCGTTCCCTAAAATCTTCTTGGACATTACGTGATTGAATAGAAAAAATATGAGGGCGGAAATATTTAATCGCTCATCTATGAGATCACGATAATTTGTAGTATCATATTTCTCTATTGCCATGAATGTTAGTTACTTTATAAAGAAAAAAATTATATATATATTTTCATCATTGAAAATAATAATAAAAAATAGTGGTTTAGTCCCGCGTACTGCATTTGAATAATAACGAAAATGGATGTGCACAGTTTGCTCGATTTTGTTTTCTATAAAATAAAAGAAAATTTGTATTATAGGATTAAAGAAAATTAGAATGTATTGAAGGAAATAATTAGTGTAAAGATTTTTTGTGTGACTTGCCTTAGGCCATCTTTCTTTCTCTTCAGTTTGTTATGTAATGTACACATATGCATTCTCAATTTGATTTTTTCGAATGTGTGTATAAAATTGTGATCGGTTCTCTATCCTTTACTTTTGATAATATATGAATTTTTAAAATTGATCTTTTAATGTTGATGAAGGGCCGATTGTTTTCGGAACCATCTGTGTCCTAAATGTTAGTTTCAAGCACCAAAAACCTTACTATATTATTTATTGTGATATAAATTATCTTAGTGAATTTGAAGTTAGTAATGCAGTAAATAAATGCCCCTCTTTTGGTGTTGTATGAATAAAATTGCGTAGATATGTCGCACATATTCTTTAGTTTCTTTACATGCATAGATATAATTTGAATGCATAGATATAATTTATATGCCTAGGCCGTGTTAGAGTAAAATAATATGTTACTTGCCTTGTACTATTAAATAAAAAAATAGATGATTTAACATTCTATCGCTAGGGCACATATGAGGGCTATCTACGGATGTTGTGCTATAAAAATGCACCCTAATGTTGTTTGATTTTCCCCTTACAAAATTGCAAACATTGCATGTGTATACATGTTTCAATTTTTTCTTGCAATTGCAACATAGTTATGTGATTTAGGTCATTATGCATAACTCTAAGGTATTTCACGTGTTGTCCACGTCATGGCCATAACTTTGACATCTAGGGGAATCTCTATTTTGATTGAGGGTTGTTCCGCTACCGAGCCAACAATCCAACTTCTCAATTTTTTCCCTCTCTGATTTGTGTTGAACGCTGAGCTCCAACATCGTGTGGACCTTTCAGATGGTGTGCACTTTCAGACAAATATGTTACCCTCTAAATTTGCAAGTCGAGTTTTAGATGGGAGGTTGAAAGAAGGCGCCATTTTCTGCTTGCGAAAAACCATTTGCAGAATGATCAAGCATGAATTGTATGAATCCATCTTTTTTTTGCCTTTGAATATGTGGCTTTCACTCTTTTTAACATTACTAAATTTTTCTCCTTTGCATTTTTTTATGCATTGCAGGATTGTTCTTGTTTCTGACATGGATATTGTGTTAGAAACACATACCATAATTGGTGCTCCAACTCCACTTCCAACGCATGTCATTCATGGAAAGCATTCAAGTTTGGAGACAAATCATGGACATGACAATGCTTTGGTGCCACAAACACCTCCTCAAAAGAAAATTTTTCTTCCAAACAAGTGCAAGTGGGCTCTGTACAGATCAATGCTTTGAAAACAACCATGCATGTATGGCCTATTCAATGTCGTGCCCTTGGGAAAATAGCTCTTCGAGAATATAACAATACAAAAGGTAGTGGTTCCTATTTCGGGTTTTATTTTGTGGATAGCGAAGAGGGTGAATTCCACGTTACTTGCTTTAATGAGATTGCAAAGATATTTTATAACCACCTCACTTTTGACATTAACATCACACACCTCACATGGAATTACTAGTAATAGAAACATTTTCAATTTAAAAAGAAAATCCGAGAACAGCTCTAAAGAGTGCAAAAATCTGGAAAGCGTGGGTGAAGAAGAAACACGTGCTTGTATCAATTGGTTCCATTATTGATTCTTTGTACCTACACCAGTGGATTTAACTCATCTTTATGTCCAACACCAACCCGTACTTTTTAAAGGTAATACCTAACACAATTTCTACTCTTCAACACATCCGCAAATCTCCCTCCAACAAGATGAAATGCACAGGGTCAAATCTCCTCCCAGTTTTTCTTATTTTGCTCTTCTATTTCAGATGGTTTTTCCTTCGGTCATATGCAACTACGTATTGCTTACCTGCAATAATGCCTCAACTTGCACAGATGGCGATTCATATTCTTCTAACTGGAATCGGGTTATCACAGATCTGGTTCGTAATACGCCTCAAAATTCACGATTGAACACTTCTTTCGCACGGTCAATCTCCCAACCAGGTCTATGGCCTTCTCCGGTGCATTGGGAACATATCAGAAGATAAGTGTCTCTTCTTGAGGTTTTCGGGCGAGTATGGCTGAATGACTGCTTCTTCCGCTATCACAACTCTAATTTCATTTTTAAACTAGACATCCACGGAGTATACCTCTGTGAAATGTGAATCATATCCCAAGAAATAGGGAGGCTAGTTACATAAATGAGGGACTGGATCGGCTTACTTCTCGTCTTCGGTGTACGGTCGAGTTCAGTGTTAGAGAGATTTGTCTGTTAATGATTGCAGAACATGGTCACAACAATAGTTGACGGATAAATCTCTCCAACACTGAACTCGAACTCGAAGAACAATCAGTCACCTCGTAATAACAGTTGCAACGGTGTTGTTGCTCAAATCAAGGAACTCAAGCTGTGTTTGGAAGCTGCTCTGTAAGATTTGAGATATACCCATTTGTCGGCTCTACATCGAGTTAATGGAACTTGTCGGGTGATATCAAAGAGTAAGCATAGCCACTTTATTTTGTTTTCAGTTGTGTTCTTGAATGTGTTTATTTGTTTCTTAATACATTTTCGTTGGGTACATATTGAGAAGTATGCAAGTGTCCCAATTCCTGTAAATAAGGATGAAACACTCGCTGCAGAGAAGTCGTCGAAAACATCACCCTTAGTATTATTCTGGAATGAAAAAAGAGTAAAAGCTGCCATTTTTGGGAGGCCGATAACTCGGGCTACCCATAACGAAGTTGCTTCATCAGTTTTCTCCTCTTCTCGGTTTTAATTTTCTCCTCTTCTGGTTTTACTGTAACATATGTTTATTCCTCTAAGCTTACTCACATTTCTAATGTTACATAGAGGCGTGGGTTCCCCTGAATCCGGGTTACATACGCAGGAGCAACATTTTATCTTTCAGCTTAGAGGAACTGGCCAGCGGTTAAAAAACTGTCTGCGGAACAACTACAGACGGAAGGGGGATAGCGGTGAAAAAAATTGTCTGCGACATTTGCACAAGGCAAGAAAGAAATTATGAACGAAGTGAAGCTGGTTGCCAACGTTCAGCATCGGAACCTTCTGAAGCTGTGTGGATGTTGCGCTGAGAGAGATGAAAGGTTGCTTGTGTATGAGTATTTACCCAACAAGAGCCTCCACACATTCCTATTCGGTAAGTTACCATTCGACCTTTATTTCCATTTACACTTCGCGTAATTGTTTGGACAAGATGAAGAGGTAAGAAAAGTAATAGAATTGGAGTTTTTAAAGATCCAGAAAAGCGCAGAGAGTTAGATTGGCAAAAACGGTATAACATCATCTCTTGAAGATTCACAGCTGCGAGGCGAGACGCATATCCAGACAAGAGTTGCAGGTCCATAGTAAGGAATCATCATGAGAATGATGGACTCTTTGTGTTTTTAGATGGTTAAACATTTTGTGGGTGTGTTTCTAAAGAGTGAGTTTTGATGTGCCGCAGTGGTTACAATGCAATGCGAGGGCAGCCTTCGGCTAAAGCAGACGTCTACAGTATCGGAGTGCTATTGCTTGAGATTTTGAGTGGAAGAAAAACTCATATTCATCTTTTACAGAGATTGCAAAACCTGTTAGAATGGGTAGGAAACTGGAATTTTTCCCACCATCCATTTTTCTTAAGTAAGATTTATCAATAATGTTAGGCAGCCAGATTTAAGTGAATTGATGATGTGTGATCGAGGTTACCAAATACGGTCGATTTTCACAAATTTTCCGTAATTTTTCAATTTCCTCAGTCCACCGTATGAAACTCCGAAAGTTTCGGGATTTGGTGGTTAAAAATCAGGAAAAACACAACTGTCAATAATTACAAAATTACCAAATCTGTTTTCCTAAAATCAAAAGCCAAAAATTGCGGCAATTACTTAGAATCCAGTAAATCTGTTTGGAAGTTGTTATATTTTTAATTTGTTGTATAGTTATGTGCTTAATTATTGAAATTACCATATTTTTATATGTACAATTTATCCTATTTTTTTCCCTATTTATCAAATTTTTTCTATGGACGTATTTTTTCCATTTTTGTGTGCACCATTTAATACTCTCCATACAAAAGTTGCTACTATGTGTGTGATGCCGACATGGAGATTATAAATAGGAGGAGATGTTTTGAACATGTTGGATTCAACAAGAAGAGAAACGTGTTCGCAGGAGTAGGTCTTCGATGCAACAGTCATTCGTCATTGTGTCAAATGTTTTTATGATGATCTCAAGCGCTTCAACGACATTGCCAAATCCCACAAAAGATTTGTTCATACGTAAATATGAGCGGTAGCTCCAAAGTCAAAATCACAATCAAGCTCGGGGTTTGAAAAACATGATATGAGGTGTTCCTTCAGTAAATGAAACCTACACTAGGTAGATACTCAGTCACGTGGATATTATTCGGTGACCTTAACCAAACATAAAGGTAATTGTGGCTCGTGAACGCCACTTAGACATCCGTATCGTGAGAACGCGGCGGATAAAGTTGTTACATCCGTACGCGCGTTCCGTTGGTCCAGCGCATCATGTAGGGGTAGGTAAGTTATTTAATTACTACATTTGCTACTTCGGATTTGTGGGACCCTCCAACAAAGTGCATGCTAGCTAAGCCGAGCCGTAACATCCGTGCTAAATAAGTAGGGGAGAAGGGCCAGTATGCGAACACCCTAAGTTCGCAGGTCCATGGAGCCAATTCCTTGCCACGTAGGAGCGCCAATTTGACAGCTAGTTATAAAATAACATTTTTTTATCCTAAGCCTTTAATTTCGTATCCAATTTTAATATGATTTGCTTCCATATGATCGATCAAATAAAATATCTCTAAAAAAACACATTTACTGGTGGAGACCGGTAGTGGTCCACCGAAGAGGACAGGTGTTGAGCATTAAATTGGAAATAAAAGAGGGAAACGCAACCTGTCCTCCGCCATCTCCACGCGCTGTTTTAGATAAGGAACAAATAAATGTTCAACCACCTTGTGCGGAGCTCATTAACGCGCTTTACGGGGCTCTGTGCAGATTACACAAAATATTGGATTTTTTTTTTTCGATCTGGTTGGATCAAGGCGAGTGACTCCTTTCATTAGCATTTCGGAGGTCATGCTTCATAAAGATCAAAGTGGATGTAATACTTGCTCGTAAGTATTACACTTGATTATTTTTTCGAATTTATTTCTCCTGTTCAGAAGCATCCATTTTTCCCATTTTCGTTTGGATATGCATCTTTTTTCTGCATTTTAATGTTGTCCAGTAGTCCGCATGATTTCTTTTTATTTTGATCAGTTGCTTTTTTCTCTGTTAATATGTTTTGAAACATTTTATTTGCATACGATTTTTTATAGTTTTTATCTGCTTCTGTGGTTAGAGTCCTCTATTTGGATTTTTTTCTTTATAGTTTTTCTCTCTGTTTTTGTGGTTAGTCCTCCATTTGGGTTACAGTGCAAGAGAAGAACAGCCAAGATGTATCCCCTGTATAGTAAGTTCCTCCTACATTTGAAATATCCTACATTAGTGTAGTTGCCTGTGCGTGTTGTGGTGTAGATTACTGCTTGGGCATTTTAGGTTTAATTTCCACGTTAATCTAAGGAAATTTCATTTAGTAAAATGTACAGCTATTATATGGTTGGTTCGATTTTTTTAAACCAATTTAAGTAGATCCCTAACCGGGATTAAATCGGGTTGGTTTGGATGTATTTTATATAAATTACCTGTACTTAACGCCAAGGTTTTCGAACTGGTTAATATATAGAATTTTGTTGCCTTTCACTGCAGAGGCGTTTTGATCTATATTTCCCCTGCTCTCGTATTTTATTACATAAACATCACATCTGATATTTTTGCAAACAGGGTTCAGATTTTGATGGTTTAATATTATTATAGATAAATGCAATCGTATCTAACTCAAAGGCCTCTTGATCCGGTTGGTGTAAATTTTTGTTAGCTTTTTCTTAGAGAGTTCAGATTACTTTTTTTCTCTCTTTAATGACCCCATATGTATCTTTTGATTACGGTAAAAGTGCAGTAGGGTTTCACAAACATTTCAAAGCCACTTCAAGCTAAACAATTATATTAGCTTTCACCATTACAAGGTTCAGATCTAGTACTCATTTTTAGTTAGTTTTTCTCTCTGATCAAGTATTTTACCGGTATAGAGTTTAATATTGCATTTTAGGATTTGCAACCTATTAAATGCTATGAGGGGTTTATTATTGTAGTTAAAGATTCAGGAGTTTTATTCCATTTTACGCATTACTTGCCAAGGCATGATTATAATTTTTATTTTCCTGAATGTCATTTTATCTCAACAGGAAGATCTTCATTCCCATCGTGCTAGTGATTTCGGTGTGAACAGTATTGTTTGGATGATGCAATAATAGTTATGTCGAGGATATGTTTCTCTTCCGGTCACCATAAACTAGAATGCGATGTTTGTTATTTATTAAGCAAATTTTGTTTTTGGATGGACGTGTAGGAGTATTTTATTGTGGAGCTCCGGTGTTGGCGCAAGAGCCGAGAACTTTGGAATGGCGGTTTTATGCGGCAAGATCGTTTGAAGCAAGTGGTGGAAACAGCAGTGTGTATTCACACTACTAATACTCAAGGAAAATGTTACCTATGCTTCTATGTTTTTAAGTTATATAGAGGTGAGGTTTCAACCTCACCAAGATTCAAATAAATCCTTGTCTTTCAGCTTTTATTTAACGTTGTTCATTTTAAGTCATAACAATTTTGTTTATGTAATTTTTTTGTTTTTAGTAAAGTTTTATTCCAAGCATCGCTTTAAATTAATTTTATGTTGATCCTTGATTGGTTTTATGTTGGTTATTAACATATTTGTTCAGTCTTTCTCTATCACCTATGTATTTAATTGAATATGTCTTTGTATCTTGGATTTGTTTCTATCTCGATTGAACCATGGATTAGTTGATGAAATGAAACCTCCCGAGCTGGGTGAGAAGAAGAAGATTTTCAAGGGAAATACAGAATTGGGGGGATCTTTTACAGATTTTTTATGTTGTTTTTTCTAATTAGTGGGTTTTTGTATAAACAAATGTTCTTGGGTGCTTTTGCGTTGTATTAAGTTGTTTTGATTTTGTTTGTAGTCAGTTTGTTGTGATCTTCAATGTTTTATCTTTTTGTTTTGTACAAGGTTTTGGGAGCCTTTTAAAACACTAATCCGTTTACCTAATAAATAAAATCTTTTTATACTTATAAAAAAAAATACATTTACATTATTTAATGGTGTTCATTTTAAGCTGCAACAATTTAAATAAGGTTATGAACAAATTCTGAGCTGATTTGGTTTCCTCATCTGAAACAATGATTACATTTCGAGCAAAATGTAGTAATCTAAACTGCATGTCTTTATATTTCTTACATTTGGAGCAAAACATATAAACTTATACTGTATGTGTCCATATTCATTACATTCGGAGCAAAATATACCAACTATAACCTATAATCGTGAATGCAATAATGCAAGCACAATTGATTTCGATACATATTTTTCGCAACACAAAAAGAATTCTCCTCGAATGCGCCCTTAGTTTGGACTATCAGAACGATCAGATCACCGATGATGATGTTGTTGAGTCATCAAGAGGTTCACTGGATGAACCCATGGTGGAATAGGAAAACCAGATATGGTATGAAAGGTTGTGTGTGAAGTAGGAGGTTGTGGGATAATGGGGTGTGTAGTTGGAGTTGAAGTTATTTGCATTCTGTTGGTGTCAAGGAAGTAAGGGTGGTAATCTGGGATAGGAACTTTCAACATATCTTGTAACATGGAGTTCTGTATGGGCATGGAATGATGCATGGGAAACAAAACCTGCGGATTGTTGAACTTGTTATCTCTTTCTTGTTTCTCTTTCTCCCTTTGATGGCGAGTGGCTTCCTTCTGTTGTAATTCCAATTCCTTTTTTTGGCGAGCTACCTCCCGTTGTTTCTCGCGCTCCTGTCTTTCAACAAACTTTTGTAGATCCCTTTCTTGCCTCTCTTTAATGCGTTGCAATCTCTCTTCCTTTTTTTGCTCCTTTGCTGCCAACCTTTCTTGCTTTTTTGCCTCAATATGCTCCTTTTTACGCTGTTTCCCTTCACATATTTCTTGTTTTTTATGTTCTCAGATCTTTAACATCCGAACATAAGCATCAGATGTTAACAATTGTGAAGCACGACTTATCCAGAGTGCAGCATCACTCTTACCCTTGGAAGGATCCCGTACAAATTGTGTCGGTAACCTTAAAAATTTACCCAATTTCTTCTCATTTGCAGCAACACCATCATTTGATATACCACTTTCAACATCATGGCGCATTGTCTCTTCCTCGTTTTTATCTTTATCAATGACCTCAATTTCTCTCTCACACAAGATAATAATGAGTAAAGTTTGTTGGTTCAAAGTCTATTGGCACAAGGTGGTTGGCATCAAGGTAAAGATATACTTTCATCCTCAAGTGATTCCAATCGATCAAGTCCCAACTCGCAATATGCTCTTGCAGCCATGTAGGTTGTTCCGTGCACTTGGCAATGAGAGATCGTCCTCTCCAAATCCTCGGGCCTCGTGTTGCATCCGGATGTGCCTTGGTCACGAGTATTCACAATGTGGTTCACTTCATAATCTTTGGTCCGCATTATACTTTGGCTTTCTCCCGTATACTTGGTTCCTCCGTCTCTCAGTACAAGCAACAACCGTTGTTTCAATGGTTGGATGGACTTCTTGTGTTGTTGACAGATTCTCAACTGATTCCATTAAGTAATTTTCTCCAATTTTGTCACCAACTGGTGGAGCTACATCTCTTGACAAACTTAGGATGTTTTCAGCAGCATCAACATCTATTATGTTTTCAGTACCATCAACATTCATAATGTTCTCAGGAGTATCATCATCTGTGACATTTTCAGCATCATCTTCGTTGGCATCTTCTTCAATGATATATAGTTTACTACATTCCATGTCATTCTGTAATGCATTTGGATCAAGTGGCCATATACCTGTGCGTCTAAAACCAGCACGAATATTTGCAGGTGTCAAGGCCTTTGCGAGAGCTCTACTACCTATTTCTGCCAAGTCTGAACGTTTGACTTCTTGGTACTTATTATTACACATCCACTGCATCCTCTCAGATCTGAAATATGCTTTAAAAGGACCAAAGACACTAACATCCAGTGGTTGCAACCTGTGTGTAGTATGTGCTGGCAATGTCAATAAATCAATCCCCAATCGCCTGGCCTCTTCTATAGTTGACAATGCCACATGGCTTCCATGACCATCAAATATAAGTAAATGCCTATTTTCATGGCACACCCTCCGTGTACAGACTTACATCGAAATGATACAACCAAATTTTTATAAAGAGCTCTCTAGTCATCCAAGCACTTGGATGAGCAGCCATGCAAGCACCTGGTTCACATCCCTTGATGTAATTTTGTGAAACTTTCTGACCTTTAAATAAGTAAAAGTTAGGGATACATTGCCCTGCAGCATTTACACAACATAGAATTGTCATCCATTCTCTCAAGCTACACGAGGAATGATTTTGGGAACATTCCGCAACCCTTGGTGGCAAGCACCCTCATGCCACAATTTCTCCCTGCTTGGATTCCTGTCTCATCACAATTCCATATTTTGCCTGCACCATAGGAATTGATATGAATGTTAGCTAGTTTTTCATAAAACTTGCTAACCACCTCTGGACGTAAACCTATTGCACGATCTCTTTCTAGACCTTCAGAAATCCAAGGACTATGTCTGGGTGTCTTTTTCTAAATCCTTCACACCAAGATTTTCCAGTAATCCTTTCTCGAAATGGAGTCTCTCTAGTTTCACAAATTTGTGCAACACAGCCCTCGCCTGCATAAATCCCACTCCATGCCCTAAATCTGCCATTTGCTTGCACCATTCAACTATCTCTTTCTCCTCTCCTTCACTCAAAACAAAGTGCAGGCCCTTCCTTTTGTATGGGTCGACCATTCACCAATAATGAACAGATGTAGGAGGTAAATTATATTTCAAAGGCAGCAGCTCTAATAGAATAATTGTTGAATTCAATATCATCTATGGCCTTTAACATATCTTCTTTTGACCAACTAGACAAAATTCTAACCTTCTTGGTCGAAGAGTTGCCTCTAACAACCACGGCCTCCCGTAGTTCATGCCTATGTAGTTCACATCCAAGCAGGTTCCGGGCCGATGATCATCGATTGTGTTTCAGATCTCCTTGATTTGTTATTGCACCATCCTCTTCGCTTCTTATCAGAAAGCATCCTGCTCATCCTGTTCCATGGTTAGATGTTTCAATTTCAAATTGTACACCTCGCCTTTTGGGCATACGTTGTGCTCGATGTAAACTCCTCTTTCTCTTCATCTTCTCTAAACGTCTGCAAAGATGAAACAATATAAAATTAGTAAAATATGTATTAATATATCAATAAGATCATCTACAATGGGAAAATTTTAGCTAGCTTATGATACATGACAGTATGAATTATGAACTTGTAGGTGAACTTGTGATTACCCCGTTGGGCGCCATTAACGATGATCGAATACATGTTTTATTAATTTCATATTAATTGATAAAGACAGAATTTATAAGCTGGGTTGTTGATTACATAGGGGAGAAGGGCCAGTATGTGAACACGTCCCAATACTTGAACACTATTTTTCATTTAAAATATCCAAATACCTGATGGAATAAAAACCATGAGGACAGATTGCATTTCCCTCTTTTATTTCGAATTTAATGCTCAACACCTGACCTGTTCATATTAAAATTGGATACGAAATTAAAGGCTTAGGATCAAAAAATGTTTTTTTATAACTAGCTGTCAAATTGGCGCTCCTACGTGGCAAGGAATTGGCTCCATGGACCTGCGAACTGAGGGTGTTCGCATACTGGCCCTATAGGGGAGAAGGGCCAGTATGCGAACACCCTAAGATCTGGTGATTGAACAGCCCAACTTGGAATATGGAAAGAGATGAATTGAGAAGACAAATATTCAACCCGTTAAATAGATATGATGGGTTTGTCAACTGATATGTTGTTTTTATATTTTGAACAAATGAGTCTTTTATTGTAGAAAATGAAAGTACCAATCAATTTATTTATTGTGTCGAGTAATACCGAGATGTTGACCTATGCACATATGGTTTATAAAAAAACAAATTTTTGAACTTCAATAATCAAAATTTTGGTTTTTTTCCATCAAGTATTGGATATTTTATATGCAAAATTCTGTTCAAGTATTGGGACGTGTTCACATACTGGGTCTTCTCCCCTATTGTCTTTCAATAATCAAAATTTTGGTTTTTATTCCATCAAGTATTGGATATTTTAAATGCAGAATAGTGTTAAAGTGAAATATCATGTCACAGATGACATGATATTTCAAAGGCAAAAAACTCTAATTGAATAATGCGAGAAACTCAATATCATCTATGGCCTTTAAGATATCTTCTTTTAACCAACTAGACAAAATTCTAACCTTCTTGGTCGAAGTGTTGCCTCTAACAACCACAGTCTCCTGTAGTTCATGCCTATTTAGTTCACATCCAAAGCAGTTCCGCCGATGATCATCAGCTTGTGTTTGTATCTCCTTGATTTGTTATTGCACCATCCTCTTCGCTTATTATCAGTAGCATCCTGTGCTCATCTGCTCCATGGTTAGATGTTTCAATTTCAAATTGTACACCTCGTTTTTGGGCATACGTTGTGCTCGATGTGAACTCTTTCTCTTCATCTTCTCTAAACGCTTAGCAAGATGAAACAATATAAAATTAATAAAATATGTATTAATATATCAATAAGATCATCTATAAACACTTCTAAAGATGAGGTGTTATCAAATAACACTACATTCATAAGCTTGTTTGTAATTGATCAATATCAATTAGAATGTTTCATCGAAACGCAATCGCCCCTTTCCACATTGTAATTCATATCGATCAATCGACGCAGGTCTTGTTAATGTAATGTTTTGTGACATCAAATCATCTTCAAGTGAATGCATGTAAGAATCGTAATTGTAATAGTCAGCTTGACTACATATGTTGTTATGGTGGCAAAGAAATCTGTTGTACTTTTGAATGTCTTGGTATGGACCTCTTCGGATCTCCACCAGTAAATGTGTTTTTTTTTGAGATATTTTACTTGATCGATCATATGGAAGCAAATAATATTAAGATATGATAAATAATTAAAGATATAGGATTAAAAAGTGTTTATTTATACCTAGCTGGCATACTGTCACTCCTACGTGGCAAGGATTTGGTTCACTTAACCTGTGAAGTTAGGGTGTTCGCATACTGGCCCTTCTCCCCTAAACTCTTATAAAGATGAGGTCTTATCAAATAACACTACATTCGTCGGCTTGTTTGTAATTGATCAATATCAATTAGAATGTTTCACTGGAACATGCAGTCACCCCTTTCGACATTGTAATTCATATTGATCAATTGACGCAGGTCTTGTTAATGTAATGTTTTGTGACATCAAATCATCTTCAGAAGTGAATGCATGTAAGAATCGTAATTGTAATAGCTTGACTACATATGCTGTTATAGTGGCAGCAAATCTGTTGTACTTCTGAATGTCTTGGTATGGACCTCTTGGGATCTCCACCAGTAAATGTGTTTTTTTTTTGAGATATTTTACTTGATCGATCATATGGAAGCAAATAACATTAAGATATGATAAATAATTAAAGATATAGGATTAAAAAATGTTTATTTATACCTAGCTGGCATACTGTCACTCCTATAATTAGTTAAGAATAAATAGTTAAGTTGAAAGGTATGAATAAACATTTTTCTTTCCTATATCTTTAATTTCTGGGAGTAGTGCAATTATGTGAACACCCTAAGTTCATGGGTCCATCGGGCCAATTCCTTGCCATGTAGGTTTACCAATTTTACAGCTGGCTATAAATAAACATTTCTTTATCTTATCTCTTTAGTTTGGAAACTCAATATCTTATCTCTTTAGTATTGGGCGTTGTTCACGTAGAGTTACATTTGATTGCTTAGTATCAATATGTGATCAAAATGAGCCGAGAAAAACCTTTTTTGTGAGCACGGAAAGCTTTAATCCCGGAGCTCTACTTTGGATTTTCCTCTATGCTTTGAAGATATCTAAAAGGGTAGAACTAGAAGCAACTTCGAGAGAAATGGGTGAAAGACATTTTATGTAAATTGGATAACTGGAATGGCGACGATTCATCTTGATGATGGGTCAAACATCAGACGCAGTTATTCCAGAAAATATTTGTCTTATTATTATGGACTGTGGAAGCAGAAAAGCTATAACGGAATGATGAGGTTTTCTGAGGTGTACATACGGCCTCTCTCTTGTAAAGGAAATAGTTTACACTGATGCTCATGGGCTACTAGAAGCAGTCGATGGTGGAACTTGAACTTAGAGTCTAGAAGTTATGTTCATATATACATGTGTGTTTATATCACACTCCACGAAGGAGGAGGAGGAGGAGGAGGCAAACTTAACTTAGTAGCTTGTACACTTTTAGCTTTCTTGGTTTGAAGACGAGCTTTATAGACTTTCAGACTGTTACGGTGTGCTGAGTAAGATAGGTAGCAATCACGGTTAGGACTGTGACATCTCATTTATAATAATGTTTATAGGCCATTCTCGTCTGTTCTCTACCGATTCAAACGTGTACAATTGAGAAGGATTTTCTAGGCCATTATGAAAGACGTATGTTAGATGATTTCTCTCTTACTCGACGTATGTTAGATGCACCGTACTACGATTTATATTCACTACCATTAATCTTTGTGGATATTGATAATGGTTTGAATTTCAATTTTTCAATTTTATAGGATGCAGAGGATGTTGTTTGTGAGAAAATTCAGTTCTCTATATTTTGCAGATGTCTATGGGTTGAGGACGAAACAAATTGATATGTCTTGCACATTCTTGATATATCTGTAGATGACTTATTTTTAGAAAAGGCCTATCCCCCTCAGTTCGCAGGTCCATGGAGCCAATTCCTTGCCACGTAGGAGCGCCTAATTTGATGCCTAGTTATAAAATAACATTTTTTTATCCTAAGCCTTTAATTTCGTATCCAATTTTAATATGATTTGCTTCCATATGATCGATCAAATAAAATATCTCTAAAAAAACACATTTACTGGTGGAGACCGGTAGTGGTCCACCGAAGAGGACAGGTGTTGAGCATTAAATTGGAAATAAAAGAGGGAAACGCAACTGTCCTCCGCCATCTCCACGCGCGTTTTAGATAAGGAACAAATAAATGTTCAACCACCTTGTGCGGAGCTCATTAACGGGCCTTACGGGGCTCCTGTGCAGGATTACATAAAATATTGGATTTTTTCGATCTGGTTGGACTGGGCAGAGCGACTCCGTTCATTAGCATTTCGGAGGTCATGCTTCATAAAGATCAAAGTGCATGTAAGACTTGCTCGTAAGTATTACACTTCAGATTATTTTTTCGAATTTATTTCACCTGTTCAGAAGCCTTGTGATTTGCGTGGTATCGCACTCTTCCAGACTTGTTTTTCATTTTTTATCTGGTAGACGGATTTTCTGAACCTGCTTTTAATAGAATAATGTTGAGTATACTGGTTGCTCGAGGCTGTAGGATTGTTTCGTGGTTAAGCATTTAGAACTTTTTAGGATTGTTTCGTGTTGTTATATATAGTTATTAAGATTTACCATACGAGAACCACCAAACTGATAGTCGTTGGGATGTACATGAATAGAACAATTATCTAACATGGAAGGGGACGTTTCTCTCAGATTGGGGTATGTCTCTAACCGTATATACTCACTCTCCATTCTCGAAATGGACAATTTGCCACTTGTTTGTCTACAATTTGCAATGTTTCTAGGGGAGAAGGGCCAGTATGCGAACACCCTCAGTTCGCAGGTCCATGGAGCCAATTCCTTGCCACGTATGATCACCAATTTGACAGCTAGTTATAATTTAACAATTTTTTATCCTAAGCTTTTAA
The DNA here is from genome assembly GCA_018340775.1 of Taxus wallichiana var. yunnanensis. NCBI lineage: Eukaryota > Viridiplantae > Streptophyta > Pinopsida > Cupressales > Taxaceae > Taxus > Taxus wallichiana. The sequence continues at coordinate 775,290,430 of CM031234.1, read as the reverse complement.
TTTCGAATCATATTGTAATATTATTTGCTTACATATGATCGATCAAATAAAATATCTCTAAAAAAACACATTTACATTCTGAAGTTATTAGTTCTATTGTGAAGTTAATATTATTACTAGCAGTAAAACAGCAGAGGTTGTACATCAGAAACTCTCCATTCATATTTTAAGTTATTTATGGTATACATTCATTTACTATATATGTGATGGGATATTCTGCAATAGAAACAATCTCTAATATACCCAATAAACTGAAGAACATAATTTTGATAAGAGACAATCAATAAGAAACAACAAGAGCGTACATCGAAACTCTCCATTGATTAAAGTTATGTTATTCATAGTATAATTCATTTACTATCTGTGCAATGGGATATTATACAATAGAAAAGGCTCTTTTGACACTCAAATGCGATTATACTTGAAATGCAACAACATTTAACTTCAGCTGATGACCATATATGACCAAACATGAATAGAACCACAAAGTATATAGGAAAACCATAATCTATAATTTTGATAGGAAACAAACACTGGCACTAAAACTGCAAAACATCTACATCGAAACTACGGTTTGGAGCTTTTCTTTGCAGCAGATAGGCACTAGGTTCTCATAGTTTACTCGATCATGTGCATATTTTAGATCTGTGGTCATTCTCTTTAACTAGTCCACAATGGTATCTAAATTAAAATAAATTGTAAAAGGCAAAAAGAACACCGCCGAGGGCCTTTCTTTAAATTCTATTATTCCGACTGTTTCTTTACTATAATTCTTTACTATCTAGTCCATAAACTTGCGCAGCTCGCTCAAAGAATCTGCTATGTCTAATTCTAATCTAATTGAATGCACCTTTGGTATGAAAACTAACTCAGTAATTTTTTGCAAAGCAGTATGAAAACTAACCTGCAATTTTTGCTTTGTTGGACCTTTCCTTTCCCCCTTGATAGAAGTAATCTCTTCTTATAAACTCCACTCTAATCAGGCACCCTGCAGAAGTAAATCAGCAGTAAACAAGACTAGGAAAGTGAATATATAATACTGACATTGATTTGGGAGTATCCAATAAAAATGTAAGACATGGATCAAGGTGTAGGGTCTTTTTAATCAAAGGTTGAAATTGATTTTGAGATGATCTTGTGGCTGAAATTATTTGATTTGATATTCATATTTATTTTTTAATTTCAAGTGTACAATTTTGTTTGTGTTTTTAATGGATGAATTTGAATCTTGAGAAGAAGGTTCCCTCTTTTTTGCAGGTTTGTATTAATGTCCTGGACATGAAAGATCCGTGATTGAACAACCCAACTTGGAATATGGAAAGAGATGAATTGAGAAGACAAATATTCAACCCATTAAATAGATATGATGGGTTTGTCAACCGATATGTTGTTTTTATATTTTGAACAAATGAGTCTTTTATTGTAGAAAATGAAAGTACCAATCAAGTATTTATTGTGTATCTTGAGTAATACCGAGATGTTGACCCTATGCACATATGGTTTATAAAAAACAAATTTTTGAACTTCAATAATCAAAATTTTGGTTTTTTTCCATCAAGTATTGGATATTTTATATGCAAAATACTGTTCAAGTATTGGGACGTGTTCACATTATTGCGTTGAAATATGACGGCTAATACGTTTTTACTGCCAGCAGTTTGACAACTAAAACACTTCTTGTACAACTGTTTATTTTTTCTTCCAGCTACACGCTGATGATCGGGCAAATTTTCAGAAGCGAGTATGAGCTGGTGAGCAATGCCTCTCCCGCAGATTCCTCTGCGGCCAAAAAAATTCCACCAGCGGTCAAAAAAATCCACTCTGCTCCGTCGATCCGATGGCATTAATAGCGTTGAGCCCCTGCCACCTGTAGAGTTCACTAATTACGTCGTAAGGCAGAATGAGGTGTCGTTGCACATGTGCAGTTTGTTTTACTAATTGAGGTGTCCATGCATGCTCAGTTTAAGGTCAGTTGGCATCCATTTAACCTCATTATAGTAAATCTGTTTATTCGACATTGTACATCAAAGGTTTTGGTGGCTATAGCTTGATGTTTGTCCATTTTAGATTCTGCTGTGATTTACTTTCTACAGTATGTGAGATTATATCATCCCATTTTGTGCAAGTTTCATCAACCATAGCTGCAATGTAACAATGTATCCACCCAATGAGCTGCACCAGCCTAACAATACAAATAAGAGGAAAATCAATGCCACAAATCGACTGGGGAGGTAATATCAGCAAGGATGACAATGAACTGCCTCCTTTGGGTGAATTGACTCCAATAGATGTTAGATGAACCATAATACTTTTGGTTTTTATTAAATCTTGGCAACTTTGCCCCACTTGATGGGGGCATTAGTTCAGTATTCATGATCTTTGTCATTATCTATTTGGCAGCTTCAGAAATTAATGGTGATTATCTCATTCAAAAGTATAGTCACTTTTGTTTGCGGAACACACGTTGCTTCCAGCATAAATTTCAGAGGGCCTCTGTGAGTTTTTGCTTGTGGGTTGTACTTCCATACAACTAATAATTTCTATTAATGTTTTATCATAAAAAATGTTTGTTAGTCTTCTTACAAGAAAAAAAAGTTTTTGATATACTCTTTCAAATACACACACAGGCTGCACATTAACTTCGGGTCCCAAATCTTTTCCTAAATCTGTGTTGCCTACTAATTGGTGTTTTGTTTTCAAACTTTCTTCGCTACATTTAAAATTATCAATAATTGTTGTTCATGGGATTCACTTCACTCCTACGCCTCCCCTTTTCCCCCACTTTACTGCCTCCCCTCCCAAGTAAGGACTTACGGTTACCATTCAGGCAATATATTAGCAAGTGAATTGTCTCTCTAAAAGGAAACAATGATCGTTCCCAAGGTACATTCTCAGATAAAAGAACAATATCCAAATAAAGAAACTCCTACTCTCTGTTACATGCGATCCACACCAATAATGGAAGCAATAATTTTTGCAGACTGGTACACATGTTGAGTAATGCAAGGCCATATCCAACAGCTCCCTCTGCAGGCCCCCGGGGCCTCCAATTCCAACGCAGCCTTCGCTGCCTGCTTCTCTCCTTCCTCTGAAAGCCCGCTTCCCATTGATGTCTTTGAAACTGGTTTGGTGTTAATAACTCCCTTGTTCTCATAGACCGATTCGCCTGACCTCACCAAACAACTACTCACACCAGCAATATTGATCAAAAACTCCTTTCATTCCAAGAACTTTCAGATATATGTTTGCTTGATGACTTGCATACCAAACACCCTTTTTACATCTAATGCTTCAAAAAAATTTGAATGTGGCTGTTGGAGAATTGAGTCTCGAGTGAGATACCCATAATTCTTTCAATGCTCTTGCACTCTTCTTCCCATAAACCCCTCCTTCCCTGCCCATGTTCCTCTCTTGTTGTTTCGCCCCTTTCTAGTTTAACTAACTCAATGCTTCCCCTTCGGCGTATCCATCACATATTTCATGTGCAATTGCTAGTTTTAGGATTATAATCAAATAATAAATGTATTTGTAATTGTTGGCATATATTTTTAAGTCTTTAACCATGTTCACAATTATTGGTACATGTAACATATTTAGTTTATTTGTTTAATGAATATTCATTCAATCAATATAGATCTCAAAAATGGCCATAATGTGAATGAGTTTGGAAGGTAAGACCTTTTATAAGGGAAATTTGATTGACGATGGTCCCTTGTTTATACTATTTATGTTGAAGTTGTTTATAATTTGTTGCTTATGTTGTTTATGTTAGTGTTATGCTTATAGAAGGTGAAGTGACAATTATGGTTCAAATCTAGAAAATGGTGTGGTTCTTTTGTATTTCTACATATAAATAAATATAACATGCAAGACCTTTGTTATTTGAATGTTGTTGCATATACGAGATACCTTATGTCCATGTGAGGACAAATGTGAAGTATTCGGTTTGCAATAGATGTTTCAACACATACCTCTTGTGGATGGTGACTATAATTTATGTTGCTTTTGTCAATTTCGCGAAAAAGTTCACTTTGCCCTACCATCGGTTGTACCATCGTATTTGTGTTTCAAGACTCCTTTGGTATCTAGTTTTGAAATGAAATATGTAGACAAAAGATAATATACAAGGTACTCATATTGTTTATAGGAGCATTTCGTAAAGATGTCCAAAAAATATTAAGATTTGGAAATGTGCCTTACATAAGTTTGTGGGATGTTGAACAATCCATGACATAAATAATCCTCGAGGGCTACAAACTTATCAGTTGTCTTTATGATTTCTCTCTTTCAGCAAAATTTTGCATACGTTTGTATGTTTATTTTAAGGATATATGCTTGCAATGATTGCAAAAAATAGATATTGTCTCACCTTTAATCATACCCTAGCTTTTGAGCCCTTGCCTCAAAAGGGGTTATCATGATTGGGCCAAACAACCCTGCCACAACCTTGACGATGTGGTGAGCGTTACCTACATACTAGTTCCCCAAAGAGGGATTAAGCCACATGTGTTCTCCCCAACCTATAATGTGATGCAATAAAATATGTAATAGAGAATTAACCCTTTGATTCAAAACTACCACCGACAACATGCACTTTGGACCTTATATATGCTTCATAATTAAGCTCAATGTTTTTTATATAGCATGTACTTAGCTATCTTCAAATGTGTAGATGAGTGCTCTTATAGTTGTAAGAGTGCTCTATATTTTGTAAGGTCATTCCAAGGTGTGTTCTACATACCTCTAATGTGTTAGATTGTGTTTGTATTTATAAGTGACATTCATTAGTTTTCATGCACAACTAACCGTAAAATATTGTTTAGGCCAAGTAAGACAAGCTATCCATTTAAATTTATTACCATTAGAAGTTGGCTGGATGAGACCATGGAAGATGGACACTATCCTAAATTATGGTATTGTCCCAGACTTATGAACCTATCCTAGGAGTGATAAAATCTAGACTAAGACATGGATGGGCCTATTTAGATGTTCAATGGCTTATTAGATGATTTTTGGTAAGCTAAATTGAAGAATGGTTGTTGACTAGTGGTTTAGCGGCAATGAGTTTGGTGGAAAAGAAGAGCTGCTAGAGATTGAGGAATTAAAGGCCGATGAATACGCTAGTGCAAAAAGAGGAGCTCTTAGAGACTCGAAGAATTAAAGGCCTATGAATACACTTAAAATGTTGACATTAGCATTGGTCTTCACATTTTCCCAGGGCCAAACAATTGTCGTGCTTGTAGGCATGGAATTGCTAGTGCTAAAGAGGAGCTGCTAGAGATTGAGGAATTAAAGGCCTACGAATACACTTAAAATGTTGACATTAGCATTGGTTTTCACATTTTCCCAGGCCAAAACAATTGTCATGTCTGTAGGCATGGTAGTCCTCATGTGAGCTAAATTGGAGAATGGTTGTCGACTAGTGGTTTAGCCGCAACGAGTTTGGTGGAAAAGAGGAGTTGCTAGAGATTGAGGAATTAAAGGCCGATGAATACGCTAGTGCAAAAGAGGAGCTGCTAGAGACTGAGGAATTAAAGGCCTACGAATACGCTTAAAATGTTGACATTAACATTGGTTTTCACATTTTCCCAGGCCAAAACAATTGTTGTACCTGTACGCATGGTAGTCCTCATGCAAGCTAAATTGGAGAATGGTTGTCGACTAGTGGTTTAGCGGGAATGAGTTTGGTGGAAAAGAGGAGTTGCTAGAGATTGAGGAATTAAAGGCCGACGAATACGCTAGTGCAAAAGAGGGGTCAGTAGAGATTGAGAAGTTAAAGGCCTATGAATACGCTTAAAATATTGACATTAGCATTGGTTCTCACATTTTCCCAAGCCAAAACAATTGTCGTTCCTGTAGGCATGGTAGTCCTCATGCGAGGCGTCGCTAGTAGCTACTACATTTTTTTCTAGAAAAATCGGATTTGACATTGAAATTACTCTGTTTAAAATATAGAGGATTTGACCTAATGTATTTATCAAATATAATTTATTAACGTTTGATCATCTAAATTATTCTTACACATAGACCTTACAACACATAAATATCTTCTCGTATGGCCTCCTTTATTTCAATGTTTTCTTACAGTCATCGTATTCCACAAAATCGACCTATAATTATATTATGCTACTACTTATACTATTGCGTCTTGTTACCATTTGAATTATATGCTTACTCCTCACCAATAAAATTTGTGAGTAATAGATGGTTTTCTATATGACCCAAAAGGGCATCCAAACTTTATACATTGATTTACATTCGTTCAAATAATTTACATATTGTACTTTGTTAATATACATATTCTACATCTCCATAGGCCCATTGTGGGTCTCATCGCACTACTTCTTATAGTATCTGCAAACATTCATTAGGTATAACACAAGATCATATATATATATATATATATATATATATATATATATATATATATATATATATATATATATATATATATATATATATATATATATATTTCTTATGTACCTACCCTTAAGAACTCTAAACGTGAAAAAACATGCATTGGGTATCGTTAACTACATTATTAAATTTTTATATTGAACAAGATCCATCTTAGATTGCCCATGTTTAAATAGTGAGCATTAGAGTTACATGGAAAGCTTGAATGCTATTTTAGCATAGGCATCCATTTTAGGTTTATTACAAGCTTTAAAATAGCCCTAAATGTGATTATTTCAAATAATTGCTTGCAACCTACCATGGACCTCAGCTCAAGATAATGAAAATTGAAGATGCCAAAGGTTTAACTTGAAACAAGTGTAAAAACACCATCAAAGCCTATGATAAAAAAATAATTTGAAAAAATGGTTATTAGAATGTGTGAAAATGCTTCTATCCGAATAACAAGAAACCAAAACAAAACACAAGGGATTGAACATAAGACTCAACCATTTAAAAAACATAATTAAGATTCCAATTTTTAAATTTAGTGTTGGTTTATTGCATTTAAATTTGTAATGCTACATTCTAATATTTATATCAATACTATTGAGGCTCTTGGATATATGTATCCTTAGGACGAATTAACATAGCAATGCAGGAAAACTTGAAAGCAACAGTTAACATTTACCCACGTAATCAACAAAAAATCAGATTGTACAAGCCATGTAAACCCACCTTTGCCTCCCACTCATTTCAGGGAATCCTCAGGCTTTGGACATCGCTTACATCTAAGCTCAAATCATTATTGACTTCACTTTTGCAAAATAAAGCTCTTGTCAAAAGAGCCATGCACAAATAGTGGTTCTTCTACTAGCAAAATCTCTATAGGTGTTGTGTTCACATCAATATAAAATTCACTCCTATAGGCTACACATTAAGTTTAAAATTACAATTCCAAACAACCATTACCACTCTAGAAAATTAACCCTGCAACTCTTTGTTAATGAGAAAACAAATTATTATAATACTCTAGAAGACTACATCATCCAATAATTATACATACTTATATGTATTTCCATAACAAACATCACATAAACATGAAATAAATAGAGACGTGAACCTAATCCCATCACGATTCACACCCCTTTTATCAAAAACCCTTTTTGGCATAGACTTGCTCCTCCTAGAACAACCACTAGTTTTAATGAAAAGGTAGCCATCAGTCAAATGTTTTAAGCCAATTAATATCAATTTCTACACTTGACAAAAAGGTGGTTGTTTTCGTTTTGAAATTGAAAACAAATGAACTTTTTGGAGGGTTCATTTACCCGCTGAGCAATTGAGAAGGTTTGGTTTTTGTTGACGAGAGTGCTTACTTACGTGACAGTAGTTAGGCTCTTCCCCATTTACAGTAGTTTTGGGACACTATACGGAAGGGCCAACGAAACGCGTAAAGTTGTTACATGAAGAGAACGGGGCAATGTATCTGCTGCCCGTCCAGCGAGGATCGGGATGTCCCATTCTGCTGCCCGAGTAGCAACTGGTGCTGCTTACTGGTTAAGGTCACCGAGGATTCACCTGAGTAACGGAGGTTTCATTAACAGACGGAACTTCACAGTAACGATGTACTAACACTCGATAGAGCCGACAAAGTATTAAAGTAAGGGATACGGATACAGATGGTCCAGCCTGCTTTTGCAGAGGTCACCGAGGATCCACCTGAGTAACGGAGGTTTCATTTACAGAAGGAACACCTGATGCAGATGACGTGCTCGTTCCTGAAGCATGCGATGTTCTGCCCTTTTCATGCTCTTCATACCCTGAACTTGATTTTGATTTTAATTTTGCCGGAGCAGGGGTCCCGCTGATATTTATGAACGCAGGTTTTGTGGGATTTGGTAATGTCACTGAACTGCTAGAAATCATCATAACAACATTCGACATAGCTGGACGAACAGTCGCATCTGCTTGCACACATACAAGCCCAACATGAATGCATCTCAACGCCTGCTCCTGCGAACACGCTTCTCTTATTGTTGAATCCAACATATTCAAAACATCTCCTTCCATGTATAGTCTCCATGCCTGCATATCACACATCATCAATTCACTCAAATCTCGGTGTGAAGGAAAATGGATGGTGGGCAATCCAAGTTCTTACCCATTCTAACAGGTTTTGCATTTCCTGTGGAAGATTAATATTGCTGTTTTTCTTCCACTCAGAATCTCAAGCAAAACCACTCCAAAACTGTAGACGTCTGCTTTAGCCGAAAGCTGCCCTCGCATTGCATACTCTGGAGCCATGTAACCACTGCAGGGCATAAATGATCACTTGTTTAGAAAAACACCCACAAAATGTTTAAGCACAAAGCATACATCATTATCATGATGATTCCTTACTATGTGCCTGCAACTCTTGTTTGGATATGCGTCTCGCCCTCAGGGAAAAGCCTGGCTAGGCCAAAGTCAGCTATCTTGGGATTGAGTTTGTCATCAAGCAAAATGTTATTTGCTTTAATATCTCTGTGAATGATTCGCAGCTGTGAATCTTCGTGAAGGTAGAGAAGCCCACGGGCAATTCCAAAGATGATGTTATACCGTTTTTGCCAATCTAGCTCTCTGCGCTTTTCTGGATCTGTTAAAACCCCAATTATATTACTTGTCTTACCTCTTCATCTTTTCCAAACAATTCGGCAAAGTCTAAATGAAAATAAAGGTTGAATGGTAACTTACCGAATAGGAATGTGTCCAGGCTCTTGTTCGGTAAATACTCATAAACAAGCAACCTTTCATCTCCCTCGGCGCAACATCCCCACAGCTTCACAAGGTTCCGATGCTGAACATTGGCAACCAGCTTCACTTCGTTCATAAATTCTTTCTTGCCTTGTGCAGATCTCGCAGACAGTTTTTTCACCGCTATTCCCCTCCCGTCTGCAGTTGTTCCCTGAAACATCGATACAGAGTTAGAACTTGGGGCTCTCCATGTCTATTTAAACAAACTTCCTGTTCCAGATCAAGGATATGCCATAGTCCCACCCTGTATACCGCACCAAAACCTCCTCTCCGAGCTTGTTCTTTTCATCAAAATTCTCTGTGGCTTCTGCCAGTTCTTGCAAGCTGAAGACAAAATGTTGCTCCTGCATGAGTAACCCGGATTCAGAGGAGAATCCACGCCTCTCTGTATCATTAGAAATGTGCATAAACTTAGAGGATTAATTATTTGTTATACTAAAACCAGAAGAGCATAAAACTGAAAGCCAGAAGAGGAGAAAACTGGAGAAGCACCTTCGTTCTGGGTAGCTAGGGTTATCGGCCTCCCAAAAATGGCAGCTTTTACTCTTTTTCTCATTCCAATCAGAAGAATAACTAACGCCAGAATGATGCCTCCCGCAAATCCTAATGCTAAGGGTAATGCTTTTGAGGACTTCTCTGCAGCAGGTCGTTACCGTTATTTATAGGAATTGGGGCACTCACATAATATGCAGCCAACGAAAATCTATTAAAAAATAAATAAACAAATTCAAGAGCATAACTGAAAACAAAAAGAGGTGTCTGTGCTTACTCTTTGATATCCCTTGAGAAGTTCCATTAACTCCATTGCTCGGAGTGCGAGCTGCTGTGGGCGGTGTAGATGTTGCAGGTGGTGGCGATTCCTCCGGAGGCGAAGAGGGCGTCGATGTAGAGCCGAAAAATGGGTATATTTCATATCTTACTGAGCAGCTTCCAAGCAGACCTTGACCTCCTTGTTTTGAAGAACAGCAGTTTTCCAACGTTTGCCTTGCTGTGAACAAACATGTTCTGCAATCCTTGACGGATAAATCTCTCCAACACTGAACTCGACCGTATACAATGTCTGAAGAGGAGAAATTGGCTGAACCTAGAGCGTATCCCTTTTTTGCAGGGTCGTTATAAACTTGATTAGACAGATTGGATAGAAGATCAGTGGTAATGGACTTGTAATTAGCCTCCAAATTGCTTGCGACATTATTCACGTTGGTGAGGTACTTTCCATCGGTATCTAGTTTCGAAGTGAAATTAGAGTTGTCATAGCGGAAGAAGCAGTCATCCAGCCATATTCGCCCACCTATGTCATTCGCGCAAACCTCATGAATAGAATTATTTGCTTCTCGAGAACAGGTGGAGCAATTTTCTGCTGATATGTTCCCAATACACTGTAGAAGGCCATAGACCTGGTTGGGAGATTGGCCGTCCGAAGAAGTGTTATATCCTGAATTTTGAGGCGTATTACGAACCAGATCAGCGATAACCCGATTCAAGTTAGAGGAATATGTATCGCCATCTGTGTAAGTAGAGGCATTATTGCAGGTAGATGTTATGTAGGTACATATGACTGAAGGAAAACCCATTAGAAACAGCAAAATAAGAAAAACTGGGAGGAGATTTGACCCTGTGCACCTCATCTTGTTGTCGCTGGAACTCACGAGTCAACTAGTGTTCTCCAAGGTCTAAACCGCAGCAAAGATAATTATAACTGAGCGAGTTTTGCCGATGAGTTAATCGGTAGAAATAGCAGTGAGATGGGCAGGTGTAGGTACAAACAATCAATAAAGGAATTCGTTTCTCCTCATCCACAGTTTCCAGATATTTTGTGAACGCTTCCAACATTTAAGAAAAGTCTTGTGACGACATTCCCTAATTAAACTTGTAATACATAAAAGATAAACCTACTTTTTGAATAAGTATAAATGATGGTTATATTTTAAATATGTAAATTATGTGTTATAAAAAAGAGTGTAAATAATTGTCAAATTTAACCTTCTATCGGTAAGTCTAATCAATAATAGACTAATAAATATTTTAAAGGGGTATAAAACAAATGAGAGCCTTACTCTTAATTAAAGTCTAGTCTTGATGATTTATAACATCAATTACTTCATATGAGAGATCAATAAAAGAGTTTAAAAGCTTATGAAAAGTCTTGAGGATGACATCCCTTTAATATTTATAACATTAATCACTACATACTAGAGATCAATAAAAACTTTGAAAAACTTAGGAAAGTATTGAGGATGTAATTTTGAATTTATTTATTTTTTTAAATTTTTTTATCAATCCTTTAAAAGTAGATGTGAATTACACTAGCAATCGTACGTGAAGTGTACGATGGAAACGCTGAAGGGGATGGAGTGAAGAATGAAAAAATGAGGAAGTAAAATAGAGGGAAATGATGATGGGTTATCAAGAAGGGGTTCAATGGAAGGGTAGGACACTGTGTTGCAATGTACCGTCTCTATCTTACAAGTATTATTCACGGCGATGCAATATGCGTTTGAAGAGAATAAACTAAAAATGGGGAAATTTGAAAAGGTTCCATCTTTGAGATCCAATCGAAATGCATGTATCACACATTTTCACAAAGTCAAATTGTAAGATTTGTAATAATATCGGTTATTTGTGTTCCTTTTTCTTGAGACTGTAAGTTATATTTAAAAGCTCGACAAAACAAATAATAGGAAGAATCCAACAGGTTAAAGTTTGAAACCCAACTGAAATGCTTGTTTCTTGGAGCACTTTATAGCCACCCTTTTCAATACTAAGCTCGAGTAAGTGCAAGGAAATAGATGAAGTGTGAACAATCATTGATAATTGAGTCAACATTATGCGTGCGAGTGTAATTTGCACTTAAAGGTGACAAAATAAGAAATGAAAAATATCAGTACACTCCATGTTCAAAACCCAATTGAAATGTTTGTTTCGTGGCCCCAATACGAGAATACAACCCATTATTTCTTAACTCAAGGAAGTTTGTTTATGCCAAAAAAGCATAGTCAAAGGTGCTTTCTTATTGGTCGAAGGTCTCAGGTTTGAGCGCCGAGACACCGAAGCAATGAAACACCCCTAAAAATGTATTTTTCATAAATGGAAGCAAAAATGTTGCGTGCAACAATAAAGATGTGGATTAGTAGAATGTACTTCCCTGTGAGGAAAGCCGAGGTCTAGACCACACACAGATGGTAAATAAATAGACGAATAAGGTTTATTTTAAAATAACAGATAGATCTACTAGAGAATCGTATATTGTCTGACATATTCCCATTGAATTCAACAACTAAGCCATAACCTCGCTGCATCTTTTAAAAAAAAAATTGGTGTGATAGGAGTGTTAAATTCAGATAAATCAATGGAAATATTTCACAATGTAGCGGGCAATTTACTCCCAGCCTTGGAACAATTTGAATAAAGAAACAATAGATGCTCAAGTAAACAAAATTGTAGCTTTAACTAATATTTGTGTCACACAATAGTTAAGTTTTCCTTATTCCAATGAATGATCAACATTAATAGAAACCAAAATATTGTGCCCAAAAGAGATTTGGTAAGAAAGAAAATGAAAAACTCACTATAAGTCCTGAAGTGAAACCTAGGATAACATTGATGACCATGGAAAAAGCGGCAAGGTCAAAGTTGTCGATCGACCCACAAATGCATATGTAATAACATTCAGACCAAATTTTGCAAGTCGACTTAAGAATGCAATGCTTGTAATTATCCACAAGGCTTTTGATTCTATAGCGAAGTGGAAGGCAATATTCTTGTTTTCCTTTCCGGCATGTGAATACAATCTGGTGCCAACAATTCCATCGTTATTCAGTTGATTACTTCAATGTCCATCGCCAAGAACTTTTGTCCACCATTGATGGTTTGACGACTGTTAGAGCCTAGGGGTGCCACTCGCCTTTAGCATATGCCTTTCGACGTAATTACTAATTAAACACACAAGAGTACATATAATGTATATATATGTAGATGACTCGTGACAACTCGTTCTTAGATAATCCATGCATGCGGGAATGGGAATGGTCTCAAGGATCGACCAATTACATTACTCTCCATTAATTTTGACTTAAATAATATTAAAATAAAATCGATAACAATTATTTATTTAAAAATACACAATACCTTTATATGTATATATTGTTAATTATGAATTAACTCTTTTAGAGATTTATTTGCAAAAGTGATAGAAAGTTTCTTAAGATGGCATGTCATACCATATGGTGGATATGATGAATAGATATAACCAAAATAGAAAAGGTAGCATGTTAAATTTAAACCGTGCATAGGCTTTATCCTAAAGGAGCCTTACTTCAAACAAATAACTCGGGATGTCGTTCTCATGCTCAACATTGATAATCCTCAAGATATCGAATTTGTCACTTCATTTCCACCAACACCGAAACTTGTTTAGTTGATGATTTGCTTGACTTGCACGGTGAAGGAAATGCATGATTGGAGGCAACGATTATTAAAATTCAATAGATATTCTAGATGCATATAATTAGCTCTCTCTTCTCATAAAAATGAGCCTTAATTTCATGGGGGTTCGAACATCTAGAAGCAAGTGGTGGAGGCTCTTCTTTTCTCCTATTCTAATAGGGAGGAGGCAATGTTGAAGTTGAGCCGCACCCACTATTGTTCAAGATTGTGATAAGACATGTTGTAGAGCTCTGTTATCTCTTGAAAGTGCACCCTGTAGAGAGATGGCTGCAGGTTTTCTAAGCTTACACAATTGATCTCTCTCTTTCGTAGATACAATGGAAACACCTTAGGTCTGTGGGTATACCTATTTTGAGGTGAGTCTTCAGTATAAAGGCCGGTTCCTTATTAGTGTATCCTAAACTGATTTCTGGGAGTTTGAGAGTAAAAGATGACTGTAAAATGATTAAAACTAAGGTGATACACCAAATTTGTATGAGGGCTTTGACTGAGTATATGCACAACTAATTTGGGAAGGATTCTTGATGCACGAACCAATACTTTTCTCCAGAATATCTAAGGGCAAAACGCTTGATCAGTGCGAGGGAGAATCATGACAAGACTAATAAGTTAACATGCACATTAAAATTATGCGTAAAAGATTGAATTTGCAGCGAGTGTAAGGTGATTGATCAAGGAATTTACATTCACAAGACTAATAGAAACATACACAAGACTACAAAATAGCTTGGAAGGTAGAAAATACTTCACATTCGGAGGGCAAAACCGACAAAAACTACTTCAAGTACTCATATATCCAAAAGTCCTCCAGTAGTCCTCCTTGTGCTTTGCAAAGGCACACAATATATAGCAAAAATAAAATTCACCCTCTCCTAAAAATAGCCTAAGGCTTGTACTCGCCCATGCATCTTATTTTATCCTTTATTTAATAATAAATAAAAGACAAAATAGAGCATGCAATTACAAATAGGCATTATTAGCCTTATTTATATTACAGTCAAACTAAAGTTGACTGTTCTATTTTTAAGAAAAGAAGGGTGAATAATTTGCTAAAAATAAGATTGCTTACTAGGCAAGTCTCTCTCCATGAACATGCAACTCTGTCTTCTTCTCTATTTTGTCTTGTTGTGAAGGCATGCAAAAATACAACTCCCTATTTGTGAGAAAAATAATTACAATACTTGCAATATTTGCAAAAATAATTCCTCCTGTGGGGACCACCTGCTATGTGCACATGTTCTGATATTGACATCTCCTTTAAAAATGGTCACATGAGTGACACTCTGCAAATCAATTCTAGCTCCTTGAAGTGGGGACCACTTGTGGTTGTGAACTCTTGTCTTCATTGGGTTTGGCCACTCTTTGTGGACTTAGCATATACTATGGTTTTAAAAACATGAGGGGCACTTTATAAAAGCCACCACACTATGCTCGACCACCTTTGATTATTTGGAATGACCATACTATATGGTCTGCCACCTTTGAGTTTGTCGGCCTTGGCATATTATAAAATTCACCTTTTCGGTGATCATTGTATATAATTTGGTCGGTGCTTTTACATTATTCGGAGCATGCACTAAGGTTAGACTTTTGAAATTTGTTTGCAATGATTTATTTGGTGGACACGTGGGTTGTCCCCTTCTCCACGGTGACTCACCCCTTAGCGACTTGGTCGGTGACATCAACTCTGGTTGAGTTTGCTTTGATTGTTGTGATGATTTGAGGTCGTGGATTTTGTGTCCTGTCTGATCACAGATCGTCGATCTCTGACTTGTAGTTAGGGTTTTTGACTATCATTTAATTTGGGTGGTGGCATCTTACCCAGGTGGTTTGCATTGATCACGGAGCTTGATCTTTGGCCCTTGATCTCGTCCTTTGTTTTGATGCCGTCGATCCTGAACCATGGTTGAGTTCTAACCAAACCAATGCTTAGGTTCAAGCGATAAAGAGGAGCTCGACCCTCAAGCACATTTCATTTGGTTTTTTGGTTGTATGGGCGAAACCCTGCAAAGTTTTTTTTTCGACGCCATTATTCTCATTCTTGATTCGAGCTCGACTTTCATTGATATTTTGTAGCTCCTCCTCTGCAAAAGACTCTCTGTCATATCGGGTTTCATGGTCGGCACTTTCTGGTTCTTCGAGCTTTATCTGGTTTTATGGTTTCTATGCGGCCATGAGAGCTCAACGTTGATATTTCTCTATCGTTTTGATCTGTTGGGTTTTTTGAGCAATCTTTTAAGAGATTCTGCCATTGTTCAAATTTTATGAGCTCATGTATTGATATCTTCGTGAGATCTAGTTGAGTGAGCTTGTGAAGCTTTGTGAGCGGAAGTGTTTGATCTCTCTGCCATACTCTTTCTTTGAGCTCGGCTCTGTCATTCTTTATCTTCTTGTACCATTTGTGCCTCTGTGTATTTTGAAAGCTGAGGTTTCTTTAATGGCCACCATTGTTGAAGCTCACCGAGCTCGGCTTCATTCGTTGTTTCTGTGGGTTTTCCTTTCTCTCGAGCTCTGTAGATTCGGTTTTCTTGCAATGGCCTCCATGGCAAGTTTCAAGCTCGATTCTTCTGTTCTTCGAGATCTCTTCGGTCTATTGGCCACCATAGTCATTATAGGTGAGATAATTTCCTCTTGTACGCGTACACTTCTGTTTTCTTTTCTTCTTTAAATATATCACTGAACTCTTGGAAATATTTGTGGGTTCTGTGATTTGTTTCTCCTGATTGACTCCCGAGTTCGAAACTTCTCGTGGGCATGTGGACCTATCGCTTCATCATCAGGTTGCTCAATAGTTTTGACCATTTGATTATCTATGGTGAGTGTATTCTTCGCCCAATCTGCTTCAGGAATTATAGATCTGTATTTTTTGAGTTCTGGGTATCTGTAGATATGTGACCTTGAGAAATTTTTCAACTGTGTGTGGAAAATACCTGTAAAAGCTTGAAGTACTGGTTTCATCATGCACTATAATTGTATTTTCCTAGTTTTCTTGTATTTGTCATGCTCGGCCATTGATAAAATGAGCTCGAAAAAGACTCTGTGATTATCGTGTTTTCTGTTATGAAACTCTTATTTACTTTGTACCTTCCTTTGTTTTCTTTGTGGTGGACCTAAAGTAATTTCTTCATTCTGGATACTTATACTTCAACCTCTTCTCTTGTATGAGTTCTTTATGCTTTAACCTCAGGACAATTGTTATCTCATCTGCATTTGTTGAGAATATTGTAGAAATGATGGTTATGATTTTCTATAAATATAGGTTTTGTACATTACTTCAGGTCTATTCTAAAATCTTTGGCTCAATTTTGTATTCTGGAGAATCCATTTGTTATAATTCATTGTTTCAGGATCAACTTGATTCTTTGAAATTCTGTAGCACCCTTTTGAGAATACTTGCTTTAATCATTTTCAAACTGAGATCACTTGAACATTGAAATTCTCCATGAGATGAGTGTTTGAATGCAATTGTTTTCTGAAAATTTCATCTATTGAATGCTTGACTGTAACAATGTTCTTGACTTTCTGAAAATAATGTATACTGTTTTCTGAACCTCTACATAACATATTATTTCTGGAACTCTGTTTACAAACTCCTGCATGTTGAACAATTCAAGTTTTGTAAAAAATGTAGTTCCATTTCTTTTGTGCTTCAATACTTGTACTTGAGATTCACATGTAGTTGCATCTGTATTTGATCAATTTCCTTGCATAGATAGTTGTACTTATTTGATATGGCAAAGCATCTTTGTATTCATTCGAATGACTTTTATTTTTGTAACTACAAATCATGCATTCAATTTGATCTCTGACGCTATTACTTGTAGTATTTTGCAATCTTATTTGTATCTCAACATTGTATAATAGTCTGATGGACAACTTATATCTTCTAAATTTGAAATTTTATCATTTCCTATAACAACTAGCTTTGATTTTTGTCCTTTCCTGTAGAATTGAAAAACTTAAAATGTTGATTTTTATGGCGAAGCCTTGGCAAATTTTTTTCCGAATTCCCTCTTCCATCCATTTCCAACATAGTAGTTGTATTTTCTGATTGTAACATAACACTTCATGTTTGAAGCTGGATTGGTAAATAAAATGAGACATCATAGTTGTGTTATCTTGATCATAACATGCTTTGTTGTTTTTTTGTATCACGTACTTGATTTAAATCATTCCTTTAAGCATGTAGTAGTTAAAAACAACATGATGGAAAGTTGTAAATGTCCATTTTATATAGCGAAGCCCTGTCAAAATTTTTCCAGAATCTTGTCTTCATTCCTTTCAATTGTGACCTTCTCTTTTAGCCAAACATCAGCTTTCAAATTCTACTTTTTTTCTGTTGCAAAATGAAACATGTGCTTCTATTGCTAGTCTCTCTTCTACACTGTAACTTCTTCCATTTCAGAACAGTTTATTGGAACTTTGAGTTACATTCTTCCTTTTATTGCATGCACTTATGACTTGTCTATTTTTCTTTGGTCGCAACCCGTACTGCATACTTGAACTCACGGTGTGATTGGATAACATGGGTACTATCTCCAAGTTGTGGGACTTGCTACTTGAGATAGACCTCCAGAGAAAGTTGGTTCTTGCTCCTAAACTACCTGCCACAATCTACTCTAATGCAGGATAAGCTAACTATTCTAATCTAAATTTCCAAGGGACCAGGGAGAGAGAATGCATAAAATGAAAGCCTACACTAAAGCGGTGATACACCAGAAAAGGAGGGTGTGAGAGTAGTCTCCAAATGTGTGAAATACAGAAGCAAAGTACACACTAGAAGAGGTGATGACAGTTCTCCATAATCTAGCAAAATGCATTCACAACAATATTCCAAGCATACACAATGATAATGGATCCCTGCAAGAACATAATAATAGACACAATATTCTTGTAGAAAGATTAAAGGGGCAAGAAGAATGCAAGAAAACACAGCAGGGGAAGATACATCCACAAACTGATATTTTATTGCTTCATGATATGCACAATTCAATCTATTACAAGATAAGGGCACGGATCACCATACGAGGAGTCCACTACTGAGGGCTGCAACACATTGGCTTCACAAAGCAATTTTGGTGAGCTTTGCTACCCAAAAACTCTCCCTTCTGATGAGCCCAACACTCCGATTTATAGAAAAATGAGAAGGAAAGAGAAGGAAAATGGAAATCCCGAAATCTGTCCTTGACCACCTATAAGAGGCATTAAATGGAGTGAAATGATTATACATTACTTGCAAAAGGCTCCCCATCTGTCCCATGTGCTGCAGAGAGAAAGAATGATGACCATGCCTCTTAATTGCACTCCAACTACGAATAAAAACTTTGTTATGAACCCGGCCACGTTTTCTTAAAAATATCAATCAATTTCTCATCAAATCTAGAATTTCTTGATTTTTGATGCATGGGCTGGAGCCATGATTCCAATGGTACCAATTTTGTGATTTCGTTGAGAAATGCAAAAGTTATGGCCTTACGAGTGCGGGCGACTATTTTGAGTGCAGCGGGCGTTTTGTCATTTGACGGGAATGAGCATTAACTAACTGGAGCCGAATATATTTCTCTTATTTAAATATATCTACCCTCATTAAAAATAATAAATCCAGTTTTTGTGGCGTAGAGGACGTCGTGCTCGTTCCAGAAAGTCCAATTTTATGAAAATCGGAGCTCGGAGTCAAAAGTTATGGCCGTTTGAAGTTTCACGGGCCAAACGTTGACTTTTCTTCTTGCCTTCGGCCGCTTCGGCTTTTCGCGTCCCTCGCGTCCCACGCGTCCCTTTGGTCCCATGTTGTCCAGATGTCCCAGATGAAAATTCTGTTTGTTTTGCGGCCGAACCGGCGGTTCGCGTCGGCTCGCCGCGTACTCTTGTCCCTTGTCCTTGTCCGGACTTTCCCCAGGACAAATTTTCCCGGTCGCCGGTTTGGCGGTTCGCGTACTTTGTCCCATTTGTCCCGATGTGCGTTCTCATTTAGCCGATTTGTCCCAGTTCGTGTCCTGCGTACCCAAGCGTACCTTGGCTAAGGGCTGCCTTAAGTCTTTTCGGCCGACTCGCGTCCTCCGCGTACTTAATTGCCGGATGTCCCATGCTTACTGTTTAATGATTAGTCAATTTTTCCACTTTTCGGCGGTTCGGATTTCGCGTCCCGCGCGTCCCCATGCGTCCCCCGGATGTCCCAAATCTGCGCGAGACCTGCCTTTGGCGGCCTTTCGGCCGGTTCGCGCCCAGATGTCCCTCATGTCCCGACTGTTGCGAGGACTAGGACTTAGCCATTTTCATGATTTTTGGCTTGAGCTTGTTTTTGCAATTTTTCACATTTTTTAAAACTTGCTCTTTTCTTCTTGGACAGGAGAGTTAGAAAAAATCGAGGGGACCCTAGAAACATGATTTTTTGCCTTGAATCAATATAATTGCTTGGGACTAAAGAATTTGATGCATGTTATCAAAATTACCTTGAGGGGTGAATTTTGGATAACATTTTGGCGACTTCGGTGGGGTCATCACTTAGGATGAAGAAGAACGGCCAGCTGCTTGTAGCAATCCATTGGGCATGGAGTCTGTTTGATAACCTCTCAGCTGATCTGAAATTTGAAAACCTGTGTCCTTGAGCCATTGAAACATTCGTTGAGCTGGTTTTCTGTGGCTGCAAATTCTTTTCCAGGAGCTTGATGAACTGCAAACATGCACATACTAGAAGCAATAGGACATGTGCACAAGCACTTAGGGAAATAAAAACTACTCTAACAGCAGTACAATGTGCATAAGCACTTAGAGGAATGGAAATTCTAAATTAATATTTACAAGGGTGAAAATCTATCTTTCTAGTAGCAACGTTTGAGATAGATCCCATTGACCGGAATCTGTAATTCTTCACCATCCAACTTAGCCAGTCGGAAAGCATTGCTACCTTTGCATTCGATGATCATGTATGGGCCACTCCAGATGGCATCAAACTTGGAGTGCTTTCCTGGTTTTGCACGATCAGCATCCCACTTCAGTACCAAATCTCCAGTTTGTAATATCCTGGCCTTAGCTTTCTTGTCAAAACTCTTTTTGACCAATGCTTTATCCTTTTCTATGGTCTGCATTGCGTGCTCTCTTGTCTCTTCTAATTCCATCAGCTCTGCATACCTGATTTCCATAGGTTCAAACTTAGCTAGTTCCAACTGTTTCATGAGCTCCAATCTTTGTGACTCAAGTGATATAGGTAGAACTGCTTCTTTCCCATACACAAGCTTGTATGGAGAGCTTCCTGTAGACCTCTTGGGTGTGATCCTATCAGCCCATAGGGCTGATTTGAGCTTTGAGTGCCAAGTCCTTTGATTTTCATCGAGTCCTTTGATGATTCTTAGTAGATTCTTGTTTGTAGACTCGGCTTGGCCATTACCTTGAGGGTAATAGTTCGATGAAGTCTTTGAGATACACACAATTCTTGACAGACCCATTCGGTGATCTTTGTGCGAGGAATGCCGATGCATTGTATGCGATATGATAGTGGCGGGGCACCGAACCTCGTGACTATCCCTTCATAGAAATCTAAGATATTAGATTCATTTGCCTCCTTGAGTGCCTTTGCTGCTTCGGTCCACTTGGTGAAATAGTCATTCTTTGTTAGTATCCACTTGTGGCCTTGACTTGAATTGGGATTGATAACTTGATGAAGTCAATCCCCATTGCATGAATGGCTGATTTACTGAAATTGGACGAAGGGGGCATTTGCTTAACCTTTCTTTCCCCTGTGAAGAATGCACATTTCTGCATTTCTTGACCCATGAGTAGCAATCATTGAACACGGTAGGCCAATAGTAACCAGCTTTCATGATTTTGAGAGAATTTGTCACTCGTGGAGCAAAGTGGCCTCCTGCTTCCCCATCATGGAACTCGTGTAAGATCTTCTCAACTTGACTTTGTTCGATGCATCTTAATAGAACACCATTGATGTCTTTCTTAAACAAAACTCCATCAATGAGCACATATGGAATGGCTTGTAATCTAAAGTATCTCCTCTTTGCTTTGCTCACTTACGGAGGGCACAAGCTTTGTTTGGAGGTAATGCACCAAGTCTTGAGTCAACATGGGATGAGTGCATCATCATTTGGTTGTTCTTGATCATTACGTAGTAGTAGTAGGACAACATCTTCTTCACTTTTGACCCGTGCGGTTGTTTGGAGGCGAGCTGCTCACACAAGCCTTTGCCCACGAACTAGCTTGGTCACTTTGATTTCAATATCATATTCCATCACCGAGTGATCCAACCTGCTCTCTTCTCATTTAAATCCTTGTTTAGGAGGAAGTCCTTGACTTTGACATGAGACACCAGCGGTTGAATCTTATTGTTTGAGACCAAGTGTACGAACTTCTTCAAGCTGATGATGCAAGGACATGCTTTTCGATGAAAGAATACTTTATTTCGTAATCTTCAAGGTTTGGTGAAGAATGCTATGGGCTGTTACGAACCTTCTCTATTCATTTGTGTCAAGATAGTTGAGATTGTATCTGATCCCCCAAATGCATACAACATGAAGTCCTTTGAAAATTCTGGGTTGATAAGAGTTGGAGCTTGTGATATTGCATGCTTGATGTTTTCAAAACTCTCTTTGCCTTCTGCTGTCCATTTGAATGCCAGACTCTTCTTCAACATCATAGTTAGAGGCTTCACAAGAGTGGAAAAATTAGGCACAAATCTGCGGACAAAGTTTATCCTTCCTAAGAAGCTTTGGAGAGATTTCTTGTGGTGTGGCAATGGAAGCGTTCGGATGGCTTCAACCCTTTCAGGATCAATTGTTAGCCCTTCCCTAGAGACAATGTGGCCCAACAGTTTGCCTTCGTGTGCCAAGAATACACACTTCTTTGGATTGATGACACTCGAACCTTACACACCTACGAAACACTTATGCGAGGTGAAAGAGATGGTCTGCTTTGCATTCTTTGAGAAGACAGTGATATCATCTAGGTATACTGAGCACTATATTGTTGATTAAGCCTTTGAATGCCATATCCATAGCTCATTTGAAATGTTGCTCCGGCATTTGTGAGTCAAATGGCATCTTCTTGTAAGCATCGTGCCCCATTTTGTAGTGAAGGCCGTCTTGAATTGATCTTCTTCTTTCACCATTATCGATTATAGCTTTGAATATCCATCTAGCAATGAAAACCTTTACGAACCAGCTCTGACTGCACTGCAATATTTGTTCCATTGATGGAAGCGGATAATGATCTTTGAGTGATGCTCTATTTAGATCGCGAAAGTCCACACACAATCTTATTTCTCCATTTCTCTTTCTTACGGCACAAGTTTGCATTGACCCAACTTGAGTGTTTGATGGGGAAGATGATACTAGCCTCAATGAGCTTGCTTAACTCTTTTCTCATGAGAGGTTCGATATGAGGATTTACTGGCCTTTGCTTTTGCCTGACAGGCTTGGATTCGGATCTAGCTCAATAGTATGTTGTGCCGACTTTGGGTTGAAACCTCTTAAATCTTTGTAAGTCCAAGCAAAGACATCTGGGAATTCTTGACAAAGCTGAACAAAATCAGATTTCTCTTGTGGAGTACTTACTTTGCCAATTTGCAATGTCTTGCCTTCATCTACTAAAATAGGTTCTGAATCTTCACCCTTTACTTGAATGTTCGCTTTCTCCTTCCGGAACTGATCATTCGGGTTGAAGATTGACTCAAGGTTATGAGGCCTTTTGGTAATTTGTTAGTTCTCAGTTGCACCACTTGGTCACCATACTGCTGCTCCAGCTTGTCTTGATTTCTCATGGAGAACTCAGCTTCTTCTTGCAGGAAATTAACAATTTGTTGATCATTCTCGAAGACTTGCCAACTTGTGTTGTTATCCGGAACAGCTGGTCTCACAACCACTTTGATATGAGGCTGAGTTTTCTCACTTTTGATACTTTCTACAACATCAAAGCGCAGCCCCGATTGCTGCCGATCTGTCGGTGGCTTCATTCTTTTTCTTGGGATGGAATTGATGCTAAAAGCTTCAAAATCTTGATAAGATCCCATACCCGATTTTTGTAGTTCTTCAACAGATCATTTTTGGCAGCATTTTTTCCTTTGACTTGGTTTACGATCAGCTCACTATCACCAAATACTTGTAAATTCTGATGCCTTTCTTCTTTGCCCAGTGCAATCCATGAATTAAGGCTTCATACTCAGCTGTGTTGTTTGAACAGGAAAACTGGAAACGGAAGGCTGAGTAATACCTTATACCTTGCGGTGAAATGAGCATAGCTCCTCCTCCTGCACCTTGTCTACTCCTTGACCCATCAAAGAACAATTGCCATACTTCATTCTTGTCTTTATGATCTGGCTTGGTGATGCTGGGGAGAGGTTGATTCTCTTCATGTAAACAATAAACTCCTAGCTCGGATTCTTCTATTTCTTGATAAGGATCAAAAGCATGCACCTTGCTTGCCCATTCATCAAGAGTCAAATCTGGGATGCTTCCAACCTTGGTGTCAGCTTCATCAGTGCTTGGATAATCTTCTTGATCAAGCATTTGAGCAGTTGGTATTGATTTGGCTTGGAGTGTAAGGCTCGATGTGAAAGTTTGCGATAGGTTCGAGACTGATTGTGGCTTTGGTTCCATATCTTGTTACGAACAACATGTGTGACCAATCCCGAAAGATAGCCTCGATTTTAGCGGTGAAGTCTCTTGACAAGCACAATGAAAGTGGTGGTAGGTCTATGGTGACACATCTTGTAACACTATTACGTTGGGACATGCGTGCGGTGTGAGGCTCAAACCTTTGATTACTCAACCGTTGTCACTTTGTTGTCCCATCTAATTGCACTACACCCTTGGAGATGACTTCATATTGGAGTCCTAGGTTGATCGGCTATTTGCTTGGGCATTCTTGAACTACTTGCCCCGAGTCGATCATGCAATTATGTACCAACTTATCTCCTATGATCAATGAAACATAAAATGGAGGGCTTCAACATTTTACCTTCTTTGTCCTCCATG
This sequence comes from Taxus wallichiana var. yunnanensis, assembly GCA_018340775.1. Classification (NCBI taxonomy): domain Eukaryota; kingdom Viridiplantae; phylum Streptophyta; class Pinopsida; order Cupressales; family Taxaceae; genus Taxus; species Taxus wallichiana. Next base: position 775,265,816 of record CM031234.1, on the reverse strand, counting down.
ATTTCCTTCAGGCTGGGCAGCATTTGTGAGTACCTTCTCTTGCATTTGGACCTGTTGATTTGAAGTTGACCAGTCCTTCATGGCAGCTTGTAGCAAATCTCTTTGTCCTGGGATAGATAGTGATTCCCACATTGATATGTTTACATTTGTCTTCTTCATCTGATCAATGATGTTGAATGGAGATGAAGTATCCCTCTGCTGTCCCTTGGCCTGCACATTCATTCCTTGCACATGGGCGGCAGCAGCTGGCATTTGAGTTGGTTTAGGAGCTGGTTTGGATGCTCCTTGCATGTTTGGAACTACAGTTTGTTTGCCAGTGGCTTGTGGAGTGGTAGAAGGTTGTGGATTACTCGAAGCCAATGGCTGTTCTTCACCCAAATTTCTCCTCTTTGACCTTGTGTTGGCTCTATGACACTTTGAGAGGTATTTGATTCATACCAGAAATCTTGACTGCCGATTGACAAGAGTAGTTTCGTTCGGAGATGTTCCTTCTTTGAGGTGCCCTTGCCTTGCTTTTGATCTTCTTCGTGGCTGGACTCTTGCGACCCACCGATGGTTTGCACCATTAGAGCCTGATTTAATGCACCGTTAAAGCACATTGATTGGTTATGTGGTGACTACATGGGAAACACCAATCATATTCTTGGGCCATGTTATTTTGGTGGCACAAAGCTCTGGATGCGAGATGCGACATTGGGGTTATAGGGCTGAAATGGTCTATTAGGGGAGGCTTACTTGCTTTGATTTTGATTTGCAGCTGGATTGGGTGGTCTTTGAGGTTGATATGGCTGCCTGTTAGGCTGAGCTTGAGGCTGATACGGTCTAGCACTTTGAGCTTGCTGTCTTTTGATAGTAACCAGCTCATTTCCCAAATTTTGCAATTGTTTCATGACCTCTTGGAGTTCATTTGAAGCACTAGAGGATGAAGTAGAAGTCTCATTTGAACTTTGATTTCTAGGGGTGGGAATAGGAGCCAAAGTGGGTGCTTGACTAGTGCTTGGATTTTCTAAGTTTGGATACAAGGGCATGGGAGGCCTAGGAGCAGTTTACCAGCTTGAATAAGACAGTTTTCAGCTCTAATGGCAATCTTTATAAGCAGCGAGTAAGGTTGTGCCTCCCATAGATTGAATTAACATAGAAATATCAGAATTCAAAGCTTTAAGGTAATATAGAAAAGCACCTTCTCTTTGTTGGCACATTTGCCCACTGGAATCCTATCCCAAGACCTTTGAAATCTGAAGTTGAAGTCAATCAGCTGCTCGTTGGGAGCTCTCTTGATAGTTGTCAATTGTTCTAGTAGAGACAAATTGTCTCCCTTTTCCCCAAACTGCTCATGGAGAACTATGCATAACTGATTCCAATTTGTGATAGAACCAGTTGTAAGGCTCCTAAACCATTGCAATGCCTTCCCTTTGAATGAAGATGCCAGCAATTTGACAGCCACATCCATTTCATTTATCTCATGGATTACACAGACGTTAGCAATGTCTTTGACATGATCACCTAGGAGTGGTATGATTTTCTCCAGTGAAAAATGGAATGTTCTTCAATCTGCTGCAATTGGGCTGGATTTGTGCATTGAGGGCAAGTGGGCTGCTGCCAGTGAAATTGACAAAGGGATTTAGTGGTTGCGCCATTCTGATTGGCCTGAGAACCCTTGTTGATGCGAGAAAAGGTCTACCAGGTGGAGGTGTAGACAAAGTTCTATTAGGTGGAGACGCAGATCTTTGAGCTCTTCTTCCCCTTCTTTCTCTAGCTGGAGATAGGTGTAGATAAACAAACAATCCTTCCTCCCTAGTTCTTGACCTAGTCTGTATTCTTCTCATAAATTTTCCAGGCTTGGACTAGAAACCAGCGGATTATGCCTCTTTTGGAGTCGCCAGATGTGTGATTTTAAAGCTCCTTCAAAGCTGGAACTTACAACAAGTGCACATCAATCTTGTTGCAATGAAAGTAAAGACCTCTAAGGTCCCACCGGGCGTGCCAGAACTGTTATCACCGAATCACAGCACCCTTGTGTTTATACAAGTGCATATACTTGAACTCACGGTGTGATTGGATAACATGGGTACTATCTCCAAGTTGTGGGACTTGCTACTTGAGATAGACCTCCAGAGAAAGCTGGTTCTTGCTCCTAAACTACACCTTACAATCTACTCTAATGCGGGATAAACTAACTATTCTAATCTAAATTTCAAGGGACCGGGGAGAGAGAATGCATAAAATGAAAGCCTACACTAAAGCGGTGATACACCGAGAAAAGGAGGTGTGAGAGTAGTCTCCGAATGTGTGAAATACTGAGCAAAGTGCACACTAGAAGAGGTGATGACAGTTCTCCATAATCTAGCAAAATGCATTCACAACAATATTCCAAGCATACACAATGATAATGGATCCTGAGAACATAATAATAGACACAATATTCTTGTAGAAAGATTAAAGGGGCAAGAAGAATGCAAGAAAACACGGCGGGGAAGATACATCCACAAGCTTGATATTTTATTGCTTCATGATATGCTGATTTCAATCTATTACAAGATAAGGGCACGGATCACCATGCAAGGAGTCCTCTGAGGGCTGCTGACACACATTGGCTTCACAAAGCAATTTTGGCAGAGCTTTGCTACCCAAAAACTCTCTCCTTTCTGATGAGCCCAACACTCCGATTTATAGAAAAATGAGAAGGAAAAGAGAAGGAAAATGGAAATCCCGAAACTGTCCTTCTTGACCACCTGTAAGAGGCATTAAATGAGTGAAATGATTATACATTACTTGAAAAAGGCTCCCCATATTGTCCCATGTGCTGCAGGAGAGAAAGAATGATGACCATGCCTCTTAATTGCACTCTCAACTACCAAATAAAACACTGTTATGAACCCGGCCACGTTTTCTTAAAAATATCAATCAATTTCTCATCAAATCTGGAATTTCTTGATTTTTGTGCATCGGGCTCGGAGCCATGATTCCAATGGTACCAATTTTGTGTGATTTCGTTGAGAAATGCAAAAGTTATGGCCTTCTGAGTGCGGGCAGCTATTTTGGGTGCAGCGGGCGTTTTTGTCATTTGTGGGAATGAGCATTAACTGACTGGAGCCGAATATATTTCTCTTATTTAAATATATCTACCCTCATTAAAAATAAGAAATCCATTTTTGTGGCGTAGAGGACGTCGTGCTCGTTCCAGAAAGTCCAATTTTATGAAAATCGGAGCTCGGAGTCAAAAGTTATGGCCGTTTGAAGTTTTCGGACCAAGCGTTGACTTTTTTCTTCTTTGCCTTCGGCCGCCGGCTTTCGCGTCCCACGCGCGTCCCTTTGCTTGGATGTCCCGAGATGAAATTCCTCTGTTTGGCCGAACCGGCCGGGCGGTTCGCGTCGTCAGCGTACTCTTGTCCCGCATTTGTCCGGGATTTGTTTGGGACAAATTCTTCCCTCTTCGCCGGTTCGGCGGTTCGCGTACTTTTTCAAGATTGTCCTTTGCCCAAGTTCTCTGAAAGTTTTACCTTAAGTCTTTTTCGGCCGACTTCAAGGCGTCCTCTCGCGTACTTCGCCTTTTGTCCGGATGTCTTCCAAGCTGCACTTTCAACAGCTTAGTCAAATTTTTTCACTTTTCGGCCGATTCGGATTTCGCGCGTCCGCGTGCCGACGTCCCAATCCGCAAATGCTACAGTCTTTTCAGCCGCGAAAAAGCCTTTTCGGCCCAATTCGCACCAGATGTCCCCAATCAATTGCTGTTTCATTGATTTAGTAGGATTTTTTCCACCGGCGGTTTTTCGCGTCCCCGCGCTTGTTTTCCCAATTTTCCCAAATTTTTAGAGAACTTGCTTTGGGATTTCTTCTTCGGAGAGTTCGCGTCCCAGATGTCCCTCATGTCAATATAATTTCGAGGACTAAAGGACTTAGCCATTTTCAAAATTATTTTGAATTTTGGATACTTGAGCTTGTTTTTGGAATTTTTTGACATTCCTTTTAAAACATTTCTGAAAATGAGTTGTGTATTTCTTGAGGACATGATGGTTAGTAATGAACTAGGGGACCCAGAAATATGAATGTTTTAATCATGAATCAAAGAACATTTAGGAACTTGTAACATTCGAATTGAAGTTTGAGTTGCCCATTTTTACACAAGTGCAAAAATTGTCAACATTTCGCGATCTATGAGGATATCTGCTTGCTAGCTTAATGACTAGTGTCTTTCTCTTGTCCATTGGGCATGGAGTCTAAACATGTAACCAAAATTTGCCTTTTCGAAAGGTCCAACCCTTCCAAAACAAACTAAAGTTGGGAAAGGATCTGGTAAACTAGATCACGTGTATGAATGCACTTATTGAATTGAAAAATATTGCAATGTGCAGGAACTGCACTTATTGAAGGGAAATCCTACTCTAACAAATCATTGTAAGATTTTCAATAACAGTGTTTGAGAAACATACCATTCACAGGAATGGAAAGTTCCTCTCCATTTAGCTTCGAAAGCTAAAAAGCATTGTGTTCCTTGCAAGATGAAATCATGTAAGGACCACTCTAGAGTGTATCAAACTTTGAGTGTCTTCCTGGCTTTGCATGATCAACATCCCACTTTAACACAATTTCTCCTTCATCAAGACTCGAATTTGACTTTCTTTTCAAAAGTCTTCTTCATTTGTTTCGATTTTTCTCCATATTCAAATGGACTTTATCTCTTAGCTCTTGTAATTCCATTAACTCGAATAACGAATCTATAATGGTTCATTCTCAAGCAGCTCCATTTGGTGTAGCAAATCCAATGCAGGTAACTCAACTGAAATAAGCATTCTTGCTTCTTTTTCGTACACAAGTTTGTATGGTGAATTACCAACTGATCTTTTAGGAGTCACTCTGTCAGCCCAAAGTGCTGAATTCAACATCAGATGCCAAGCTCTTTGATTATCCTTGAGCGTTCTTCTGATGATCCTTAACAGATTCTTGTTAGTACTCTCAGCTAAGCCATTACCTTGTGGGTAATAATTAGATGAAGAACTTAGATATATTCCATGTTTGACAGCCCAATCTATTATATTTGCACCAAGGAATGCTAAAGTATTATCTAATATGATAGTTGTTGGAACACCGAATCTGCAAACTATTCCTTCGTAAATGGATAGTATCGAAGTTTTGTTAGCATCCTTAAAGGCTATTGCTTCAGTCCATCATGTAAAGTAATCTGCAGAGGTTAAGATCCACTTGTGTCCTTGTGATGATAGTGGGTTTGTCATGCCAATAAAGTCAAGACCCACTGCATAAAAGGTTGATCAGCTGAAATAGGCTGCAAGGGCAACGAAGTTAGAAGTTCTTTTCCAACAAAGAAAGCACATTTTTTACACTTTCTAATCCATTCAAAACAGTCTTTGAAAATGCTAGGCCAATAGTAACCAGCTTTCATAATTTTTAAGGTGTGGTATGTCTTGAAGTGACCTCCCATGAGTCCTTCATGGAATTTTGACAATATTTTCTGAACTTTATCATAATCAACACACCACAACAAGATTCCATTTATATCTTTTTTGAATAACACATTATCAATGAAGATATAAGGTACAACTTGTAATCTGAAATACCTTCGTTTATTTTTGTCCATACCTTCCGGATAGGTGCCATGCTGTAGATAATTAACCAAATCAGTCATCCATCTTGATTCTTGAATCTCGTGAGTGAGCTCAGGTTGCTGATTTTCTGGTTGAACCATAATTTCTAATTGCTGATACGCAATTTTAGCATGTTGTTTTGAATCATCTGGTTTTGTAACTTGTTGTTTTTCTATATCACAATTAGATGCTCACATAAACCTTTCCCTCAAACTGTCTTAGCAACCCGAATATCAACATCATACTCCATGACCTTTGTTATCTAGTTTGCTCTTTTTTCATTCAATTCCTTATTTAGTAAGAATGCTTTCACACTTGGATGAGAAACAAGAACATGAATTTTATTGTTCGAAAGCATATACTTGAAATTCTTTAGTCCTCTGACTACTTAAAGTACGTGCTTTTCAAGAAATGTGTACCTTGTTTCGTAATCATGCAAGCTCTGTCCAAAGAAAGCAATAGGTTGCTCAATATTTTCATCATTGACTTGAGTTAATATAGTTGAGATTGTTTCAGCTCCTGCAAGTGCATACATTGTAAAATCTTTATCGAAATTTAGATTTTTCAAAGTAGGAGCCTGAGAGATATATGTTTTGATTGCTTTAAATCCTTCTCTTCCTTCATTGGTCCAAGAGAAAGTTTTCTCTTTCTTTAGCATAGCTGTGAGTGGTTTAACCAATGTTGCAAAATCTAGAACAAATCTTCTAACAAAGTTGATTTTTCCAAGAAAACTCTATAATGCCTTCTTATGATGGGGCAATGATAGTTGTGATATGGCTTCGATCCTGAAATGATCAATTGCTAAACCCTTCTTAGAAACAATATGACCAAGTAGCTTGCCTTGATGTACTGAAAAGATAGACTTCAATGGATTTAAAGATATTTCAAATTGTCTACACAACTGAAAAATCTGCCTTAAGTGCATTAGATGTTCTTTAGAATCTTTTGAAAATACAAGTAACATCATCAAAATAAACAAGGATGCATTTATTTAATAAGATGTGAAAATCCATGTCCATTGCACGTTGAAACGTTGCACCGGCATTTGAAAGACCAAAAGACATCCTTTTATAAGCGTAAGTACCCCACTTGGTGGTAAAAGTTGTTTTGTATCTATCTTCTTCTCGAACTAAAATATGATTATATCCACTGTAACTGTCTAGAAGAGATAGTCTATATGAACTTGAGACTATTCTTAGAATTTGATCCATATTTGGGAGTGGGTAATGATCTTTTAATGAATCCTTATTAAGATCTATGAAATCTACACATAGTCTGATTTCACCATTCTTCTTCCTAACAGGAACAAGATTGGCTACCCAACTTGAATGCTTAACTGGAAAGATAATACCTGATTTAATCAACTTAGATAATTTTTTCCTCATCAGAGGCTCTATTTTGGGATTCACAGGCCTCTGTTTCTGCCTAACAGGTTTAGAATTTGGCTGTAACTCAATTGTATGTTGTGCTAAACTAGGATCAAATCCTTTCAGATCTTGGTATTTCCAAGAAAAAACATCCTTAAACTCTTTGCAAAGATTAATAAATGATTGCTTTTCAGTTAAAGAACATACCTTTCCAAGAAATAGCTTTTTCCCTTCATCAACTGAGATTTCTTCGTAATTGTTAACGTGAGTTGACATTTTAGTCTTGACCTTTCTTAAGCGATCATCAATCGGTCTTGAAGATGTCTTCTAATGTGACCAGACATCGAGGCGTTTATTTGTCTTCAAATTGAACAATCGGTAACCATATAAATGTTGTAATTTATCACGATTCATTGCTGAAAACTCGCTTCTTCTTATGAGAAACTGTAGATTTGATCATCACTTTCAAGACTTTCCAATTTGAATCATTATGTGCAGTGCGAGGGCCTAACAATTAACTTTATATGAGGCTAGATTTTGATATTTTCAATCTGTTCAAAGCACTTCAAAACTAGCCCCCTAGTGCTGCAAGTATGTCTGCATGCTTGTTTTCAGCTCTAGGAATAGGCCCGAATGTTAGTAGCATCGAAATCTTCCATTAAGTCTGAAAGTATATGTATGTAAGACTTCATTAATGGATTCTTACAAACATTGAATATTTTTACTTGATTAATAACCAACTCGAGTCACCAAAAATCCATAGCATGTTGATTCCTTTCTTTACGGCCCAAAGTAAGTCATGAATTAAAGCTTTGTATTCAGCTATATTACAAGTACATGAAAATTGGAGATTCAAAGCTAAGAAATACCTTTTTTTCGTCGGGGAAGTTAGCATTAGACCTACTCCTGTCCCTTCTTGTTCTTAGCTCCATCAAAATGAAGCTTCCAAATCCCATCTCTTTGAATCTTCTATTTTGGACAACAAGGCAAGTATATTTTCTTCATGCATACAATACACACTAAACAGTGTTCTTCAACTTCCTTAAAAGGATCATGAGCATATTCTTTTAGCTTTGTCTTTTCATCCATAAACATGTTAGAAACACCATCAATCTTTGAAACATGAGCTACTTCATCAAAATCGGTGATTTAAGGATGAATAATTAGCCATTGCATTTGAAGAGTGAGGATCAATGTGAAATCTAGCCAATGGCTCTGAATTGATAGTAACTTTAGTACCATAATGAGTAGTGAAAAATAAGGACCAATCGAGGAGAGATAACCTCCTATTTTTATTGTGAAATGTTTAGATAGGCATAAGACAAAGTATGGAGGTAAGTCTACAATAGTAACATTTTGCGAGAATAGAAACATTTGGGCAAGCATGTAATGTCACTTCTAAATTTTTTATTATACCAACCGTATTAGTTGCAGTTCCATCAAGTTGTAAGACACTCCTTTCTGTAGGCTCATACTGCAAACCTAATTTTTCTGCAATCGCTTTTGGCATAACTGTGCTACTTACACCACTTGTCCACCATGCAATTATGAACTAAATGCTCTCCAATAATCATTGATAAATAAAATGGTGGTGAATTCTTGATATCATGAGCATTCATAACTTTCTAAACCATCCACTTAACTTCTTTAATGCGGTCTTGCTCAAATGTTCCAAGGACCATGTCCATCTTTACGAACTTTCTTTTCTGCTATATTTGAAAAAGCGTAACTTAGCTAGCTCATGAGAGAGTAAATCTTGTTGTCCAGGAATACTTAGAGCATCCCACATTAAGATGTTAACATTATGCTTTTTCATTACATCAACAATGTTAAAAGAAGCAATTGTTTTAGAGATAGATTCAATTGTCTTAGAGTAGGCTTTAGTGAAAATTGATTCTGCTTCAGCTGCCTTAGATATATGAGGTATAAACAGTCTTCTTGGATCAGGCTATAGCTATTTTTGATGGCCTTTATCAACTGGAACACTTGTTTTTTGAGGAACACCGAGTTGTTGGTTGACTTTAGAGCTATAGATGTTGTCTTATCGGTGTGATGAGAGGAGGATAGGCTTATTTTGTTGCTTTTGACTTTCAATGACCTTCCTTGAGCCCTAGTAGTAGGACTCGCAATGAAATCCTCCTCATGAAACCGACTAAATTTATTCAAGTGCTTTTGAACATGAGTTTTGCTACCCACCCTCCATTTGAGGCATGAACAATGTTTGATTGAGGTTGTGTAACAAGATTTAAATTCAGAAAAACATTTGGGCAAGTTGCAGCTGAATGAGGTTGATTGCAAGGTTGACACTATTGTTCTGTAGCCATATTAACTGGGACTAAAGCGTTAGATGAACTAGGAGCCTTTGGGTCAAATGCCTTTCTTTGGTAAGGTTTCCTATAATTTTGATTCTATTGATAGGGCTCCCTGTTTTGTTGATTTTGTTGGTAGGGCTTATAACGAGCCCGATAGGGTCTCATTAGGTAATGCAATTTTGTTCTTAATTGAAGTCAATTTATTTCCCATAATTTGCAAAGCTTTAAATACATCATTTGATGGAGCTACAATAATAGGCTCTATGATTGTAATAGGCTGAGGAATAGGTGCTAAATCTGCCGAAAAGGGCATTGAAGGTCTTGGTGCAATTTCCCAGCCTGAATAAGACTATTTTCAGCTCGGATAGTGATATCATAAGTACATTGGGAGTGTCTCTCCACTCATTGACTGAATCATAGTTGAGATATCACTATTTAATGCTCTAAGATAATAAAGGAAAGCATGATCAGCTTGAAGCTTGACACTTGCTGGAATTCTCTCCCAATTTCTAGCAAAACCGATATTGACATTGGACATAAACTCATTTGGATCTCTTTTAATAGTAGACATTTGTTCAATGAGAGACAAATGATCTGAATTATCGTAAAACCGTTTGAGTAATTTTTCACCTAAGTTATCCCAAGTTCTTATGCTTCCAATTTCTAGGTTTCTATACCAATTCTAGACTTGCCCTTTAAAAGATGCAATGCTAAAAGTCTTAAAGCTACATCTTCATGAGTGATGTTATGGACTACACACAAGGTATGCAACATCTTTGATATGTTCATTTGGTGTAACCTGATTTTCACCCGTGAATGATGGCAAACTTTTCATTGCAGCATTAGGAATGTCATGGTAAACTAGGATTACTAATGGATGCCATTAGTAAAGGTCACAAAATTCCTTGGTGGTTGGATAGCCATTTGAAAAACTGGGATGTTAATTGAGAAATTGATACGTGGTGAAGGAATATTAGGAGGGTTATCAAAAATAGGTCTATTATAAGGTAAAATATTACCAACTCTTCTCCTTAGCAGAATTCAAAGGTAAAGAAACAAATTTAGACGAAATTCCTCTTACCGATGATCTTGTAGTCACTTTTGACATGAAACATGCTGCAATCTTGGTATGATATCAGCTCGTGGAGTCGCAAAAGATCTTAGAATCTTTAGAATAAATGCTACAACTTGCTCCCGAAAATAACTTTTAATTTGTTGTAATTTGCTATAGATCTCTTTGTAGAAATTGTAATTTGTATGAAGATCGATTCTTCATCCCACCGGGTGTGCCAAAAATTGTTATCTCTCAAAAGTGCACCCTGTAGAGAGATGGTTGTAGGTTTTCTAAGCTTGCACAATTGATCTCTCTCTTTCGTAGATACAATGGAAACACCTTAGGTCTGTGGGTATACCTATTTTGAGGTGAGTCTCTAGTATTAAAAGGTCGGTTCCTTATTGGTGTATCCTAAACTGATTTCTGGGAGTTTGAGAGTAAAAGATGACTATAAAATGATTAAAACTAAGGTGATACACCAAATTTGTATGAGGGCTTTGACTGAGTATATGCACAACTGATTTGGGAAGGATTCTTGATGCATGAACCAATAGTTTTTCTGCAGAATATCTAAGGGCAAAACACTTGATATCTGAGGAGAATTCTGACAAGTACTAATAAGTTAACATGCACATTAAAATTATGCGTAAAAGACCTGAATTTACAACAAGGTAAGGTGATTGATCAGGAATTTACATTCACAAGACTAATAGAAACATATACAAGAATGAAAAATAACTTGGAAGGTAGAAAATACTTCACACTCGGAGGGGAAAACGGCAAAAATTGCTTCAATACTCATATATTCCAAAAGTCCTCCAAAGAGTCCTCTAGTCCTCCTTGGTGCTTTGCAAAGGCACACAATATATATCAAAAATAAAACTCACCCTCTCCCTAAAAATAGCCTAAGGCTTGTACAGAGCCCATGCATCTTATTTTATCATTTATTTAATAATAGATAAAGGACAAAATAGAGCATGAAATTACAAATAGGCATTATTAGAGTTATTTACATTACAGTCAAACTGAAGTTGATTGTTCTATTTTTAAGAAAAGAAGGGTGAATAATTTGCTAAAAATAAGATTGCTTACTATGCAAGTCTCTCTCCATGAACATGCAAATTTGTCTTCTTCTCTATTCTGTCTTGTTGTGAAGGCATGCAAAAATACAACTCCCTGTTTGTGAGCAAAATAATTACAATACTTGCGAAAAATAATTCATCTGTGGGGACCACCTATTATGTGCATATGTTACGAGATTGACATCTCCTTTAAAAATGGTCACATGAGTGAAACTTTGCAAATCAACTCTAGCTCCTTGAAGTGGGACCACTTGCGGTTGTGAACTCTTGTCTTCATTGGGTTTAGCCACTCTTTGTGGACTTAGCATATACTATGGTTTTACAAACATGAGGGGCACTTTATAAAAGCCACCACACTATGCTCGACCACCTTTGATTATTTGAAATGACCATACTATATGGTCTGCCACCTTTGAGTTTGTCGGCCTAGGCATATTATAAAATTCACCTTTTCGGTGATCATTGTATATAAATTGGTCGGTGCTTTTACATTATTTGGAGCATACACTAAGGTTGGACTTTTGAAATTTGTTTGCAATGATTTATTTGGTGGACACGTGGGATGTCCCCTTCTCCACGGTGACTCACCCCTTGGTGACAGTCGATTACATCAACTCTGGTTGAGTTTTCTTTGATTATTGCGATGATTTGAGGCCATGGATTTTGTGTCATGTCTAATCACGAACGTCGATCTCTCGAGCTGTAGTTAGGGTTTTCTGACTGGCATTTAATGTGGGTGGTGGCATCTTACCCAGGTGGTTTGCATTGATCACGGAGCTTGATCTTTGGCCCTTGATCTTTGTCCTTTGTTTTTGATGTCGTCGATCCCGAACTATGGTTGAGTTCTAACCAAACCAATGCTTAGGTTCAGGCGGTAAAGAGGAGCTCGACCCTCAAGCACATTTCATTTGGTTTTTGGTTGTATGGGTGAATCCCTAGCAAAGTTTTTCTTCGACGCCATTATTCTATTCTTGATTCAATCTCGGCTTTCAATGTATTTTTAGCTCCTCCGCTGCAAAAACTCTCTGTCATATTGGGTTTCATGGTTGGCACTTTCTAGTTCTTCAAGATTTATCTGGTTTTATGGTTTTAAATGCGTGCAATGAGAGCTCAACTTTGATATTTCTCTGTCGTTTTGATCTTTTGGGGTTTTCTGAGAAATCTTTTAAGAGATTCCGCCATTGTTCGAAGTTTTCTGAGCTTTGTTATTGATATCTTCGTGAGATGTAGTTGAGCTGAGCTTGTGAAGCTTTGTGAGCGGAAGTGTTTGATCTCTCTCGCCATACTCTTTCTTTGAGCTCGACTATGTCATTCTTTATCTTATGTACCATTCGTGCCTCTATGTATTTTGAAATCTGATGTTTCTTTAATGGCCGCCATTGTTGAAGCTTTTTGAGCTCGGCGTCGTTATGTTGTTTTTGCGGTTTTTCTTTTCTCTCGAGCTTTGTAGATTCGATTTTCTTGCAATTGCCTCTATGGTGAGTTTTTGAAGCTTGATTCTTCTCTGTTCTTCGAGATCTCTTCGGTCTATTGGCCACCATAGTCGTTATAGGTGAGATAATTTCCTCTTGTCCACGTACACTTCTGTTTTCTTTTCTTCTTTAAATATATCACTGAACTCTTGGAAATATTTGTGGGTTATGTGATTTGTTTCTCTTGATTAACTCCCGAGTTCGAAACTTCTCGTGGGCATGTGGACCTCTCACTTCATCATCTGGTTGCTCAAAAGTTTTGACCATTTGATTATCTATGGTGAGTGTATTCTTCGCCCAATCTACATCATGAATTATAGATCTGTATTTTTTGAGTTCTGGGTATCTGTAGATATGTGACCTTGAGAAAATTTTCAACTCTGTGTGGAAAATACCTGTAAAATCTTGAAGTATTGGTTTCATCATGCACTATAATTGTATTTTCCTAGTTTTCTTGTATTTGTCATGCTCGGCCATTGATAAAATGAGCTCAAAAAAGACTCTGTGATTATCGTGTTTGTTGTTATGAAACTTTGATTTACTTTGTACCTTCCTTTGTTTTACTGTGGTGGACATAAAGTAATTTCTTCATTCTGGATACTTATACTTGAGCCTCTTCTCTGTATGAGTTCTTTGTGCTTTAACCTCAGGACAACTGTTATCTCATCTGCATTTGTTGAGAATATTGTAGAAATGATGGTTATGATTTTTTTGTAAATATAGGTTTTGTACATTACTTTAGGTCTATTATGAAATCTTTGGCTCAATTTTGTGTTCGGAGAATCTATTTGTTACAATTCATTATTTCAGGATCAACTTGATTCTTTGAAATTTCTGTAGCACCCTTTTGAGAATACTTGCTTTAATCATTTTCAAACTGAGATCACTTGAACATTGAAATTCTCCATGAGATGAGTGTTTGAATGCAATTGTTTTCTGAAAATTTCATCTATTGAATGCTTGACTGTAACAATGTTCTTGACTTTCTGAAAATAATGTATACTGTTTTCTGAACCTCTGCATAACATATTATTTCGGAACTCTGCTTACTGTTTACAAACTCCTACATGTTGAATCAATTCAAGTTTTGTCAAAAAATGTAGTTCCATTTCTTTTGTGCTTCAATAATGTACTTGAGCTTCACCTGTAGTTGCATTTGTATTTGATCAATTTCCTTGCATAGATAGTTGTACTTCTTTGATATGGCAGCATCTCTGTATTCATTCGAATGACTTCTATTTTTGTAACTACAAATCATGCATTCAATTTGATCTCTGAAGCTATTACTTGTAGTATTTTACAATCTTATTTGTATCTCAGCATTGTATAATAATTTGATGGAATGACTTATTTCTTCTAAATTTGAAATTTTATCCTTTCCTGTAGCAACTAGCTTTGATTTTTGTCCTTTCCTGTAACAACTAAAAAACTTAAAATGTTGATTTTTATGGCGAAGCCCTACAAATTTTTTCGAATTCCCTCTTCCATCCATTTCAGCATAGTAGTTGTATTTTCTGATTCAGAACATAACACTTCATGTTTGAAGCTGGATTGGTAAATAAAATGAGACATCATAGTTGTGTTATCTTGATCATAACATGCTTTGTTGTTTTTCTGTATCACTTACTTGATTTAAATCATTCCTTTAAGCATGTAGTAGTTAAAAACAACATGATGGAAAGTTGTAAATGTCCATTTTACATGGTGAAGCCCTGTCAAAATTTTTCCAAAATCTTGTCTTCATTCCTTTCAACTATGACCTTCTCTTTTAGCCAAACATCATCTTTCAAATTCTACTTTTTTTTTTGTTGCAAAATGAAACATGTGCTTTTATTGCTAGTCTCTCTTCTACATTGTAACTTCTTCCATTTTAGAACAGTTATTGGAACTTTGAGTTACATTCTTCCTTTTATTGCATGCACTTATGACTTGTCTATTTTTCTTTGGCTGCAACTTGTACCTGCACACTTAGGAAAACAATTAGAAAATAATTAGGTTTTTTTGCCTCTCTTATATCCATGTTTTCTTCTTTCTTTTCTCTTTCTTCTTTCTAAGTGAATAAAGCATGCATGCAGTTTGTTCTTCAAGTAGAATACATCTCCTATTAGGAAAAGATTCATATGCACGAAGTAGGATAGTGTAGGAATATGAATTGATCCCTGAGCTCGTAATTGTCATTAATTCTTTTCTTCTTTTCAAGTACAATGGCTTCTACAATGAAGATGAAGAAGAAAAATAAAAGGTGGAGATGAAGATGATTCAAACGAAGAAAAGAAACCCCAAGGCAATGATGGGTTCACTCATACTCTTTTGCTTTCTCTTTCATGCATGTGTACCTTTCTTTTCAATAGTTGTACTTTACTTTTTAGTTACATCCCACGGCTTGTGTGGGAAACATTTGACTCTCCTTGTGAATAAAACATTGAATTCTGAAAATGAGTTGTGTATTTCCTTGTGAATTCTAACTTTTCTGTATGGATTGTGTAATGAACTAAATAACTCAGTAACATATTGAATGTCTTAATCATGAAGGAATGAACATTGATAGGAACTTGTAACATTCAGTAATGAACTATGATTTTCTATAATCTGCACTTTTTGTTTGTTGCTTCAAAACTCAGCACCTCACCTACTATGTAATTCGGTGTCTTCATCAAGACAACACAGTTGTCCTTCGGGGCTTTGTGTTCTTTTACTGAAGATGGCATGAAATTGCTAGACTATGTGATCTGTTATGATTTGAGACAACACACATGACTACAGATTTCATTTAATTTTGTAACTAATTCAGCAGTAACAAATAACATAAAACTTCCTTAGCTTAGGTATACTTCACCCAAGACTTTTCATCGTAACGAAGAAGTTTCGAGTTGCCCATTTTTGCACAAGTGCAAAAATTTCCAACACTCTCATTAATAGCCATCCTAAAATCAACACCATCACGGGTTAAACGATATGTGCACATGGAGATAAATCTATATACAATAATTAAGTTTTCCAACGAGTGATCAACATTAACGAAACCAAAATATTGTGCCCAAAATAGATTTGGTAATAAAGACAATGAAAAACTCACTATAAGTCTTGAAGTGAAACCAATAACGTTGATGACCATGGAAAAAGAAGCAAGGTCAAAGTTGGTGGTACACCCCACAAAGGCATATGTAATAATATTCGGACCAAATTTTGCAAGTCGACTTAAGAATGAAACACTTGTAATTATCCATAAGGCTTTTGATTCTATAGCGAAGTGGAAGGCAATATTCTTGTTTTCCTTTCCTAGCATGTGAATACAATCTGGCACCAACAATTCCATCGTTATTTAGTCGATTAGTTCAATGTCCATCGCCAAGAACTTTTGTCCACCATTGATGGGTCGATGATTGTTAGAGCCTAGGGGTGCCACTCAGCTTTAACATATGCCTTTCGACGTAATTACTAATTAAACACATGAGTACATATAATGTATATATATGCAGATGTTGTGACAACTTGTAGCTATATGATCCATGCATATGGGAATGGGAATGGGAATGGTCTAAAGGACCGACCAATTACACTACTCTCCATTAATTTTGACTTAAATAATATTAAAATAAAATTGATAACAAGTATTTA
Source organism: Taxus wallichiana var. yunnanensis (assembly GCA_018340775.1). NCBI lineage: Eukaryota > Viridiplantae > Streptophyta > Pinopsida > Cupressales > Taxaceae > Taxus > Taxus wallichiana. The sequence continues at coordinate 775,249,311 of CM031234.1, read as the reverse complement.
TTTAAAAAATACACAATACCTTTATATGTATATATTATTAATTATGAATTAACTCTTTTAGAGATTTTTTTGCAAAAGTGATAAAAAGTTTCTTAAGATGGCATGTTATACCATATGGTGGATATGATGAATAGATATAACCAAAATAAAAAGGTAGCTGTTAAATTTAAACCGTGCATAGGCTTTATCCGAAAGGAGCCTTACTTCAAACAAATAACTTGGGATGTCATTCTCATGCTCAAGCATTGATAATCCTCAATATATCAAATTTGTCACCGTTTCCACCAACACCGAAACTTGTTTAGTTGACGATTTGCTTGACTTACACGATGAAGGAAATGCATGATTTGGAGGCGAGGATTGGTAAAAGTCAATAGATATTCTATATGCATACAATTAGCTCTCTCTTCTCATAAAAATGAGCCTCAATTTAATGGGGGTTCGAACATCTAGAAATAAGCGGTGGAGGCCCTTCTTTTCTTCTATTCTAATAGGGAGAAGGCAATGTTGAAGTTGAGCCGATTACCCCACTATTGTTCAAGATTGTGTTAAGGCATGCCACGAACTACGATTAATAGTTGTCCTTAAATCAACACCATCATGGGTTAAACCGGATGTGCAAATGGAGATAAATCTATATACAACAATTAAGTTTTCCAACGAATGATCAACATTAACAGAATTCAAAATAGTGTGCCCAAAAGAGTTTTGGTAAGAAAGAAAATGAAAAACTCACTATAAGTCCTGAAGTGAAACCCAAAGTATAACGTTGTGACCATGGAAAAAGAAGCAAGGTCAAAGTTGGCGATACACCCCACAAATGCATATGTAATAATATTCATGCCAAATTTTGCAAGTCGACTTAAGAATGCAACACTTGTAATTATCCATAAGGCTTTCGATTTTATAGCGAAGTGGAAGGCAATATTCTTGTTTTCCTTTCTCGGCATGTGAATACAATTTGGTGCCAACAATTCCATCATTATTGATCAATTACTTCAATGTCCACCGCCAAGAACTTTTGTCCACCATTGATGGTTCGATGACTATTAGAGCCTAGGGGTGCCACTTAGCTTTGGCATACGCCTTTCGACGTAATTACTAATTAAACACACAATAGTACATATATTGTATATATAAAGAGATGACTATAACTCGTACCTATATGATCCATGCATGTGGGAATGGGAATGGTCTCAAGGACTGACCACCAATTACACTACTCTCCATTAATTTCGACTTAAATAATATTATAATAAAATCGATAAAAATTATTTATTTAAAAAATACACAATACCTTTATATGTATATATTGTTAATTATGAATTAACTCTTTTAGACATTTTTTTACAAAAGTGATAGATATTTTCTTAAGATGGCATGTCATACCATATGGTGGATATGATGAATAGATATAACCAAAATAGAAAAGGTAGCTTGTTAAATTTAAACCGTGCATAGGCCTTATCCGAAAGGACCCTTACTTCAAGCAAATAACTCGAGATGTCGTTCTCATGCTCAACATTGATAATCCTCAAGATATCGAATTTGTCACTTCGTTTCCACCAACACCAGAAACTTGTTTAGTTGATGATCTGCTTGACTTGCACGGTGAAGGAAATGCATGATTTGGAGGCGAGGATTATTACAAGTCAATAGATATTCTAGATGCATACAATTAGCTCTCTCTTCTCATAAAAATGAGCCTCAATTTCATGGGGGTTCGAACATCTAGAAGCAAGTGGTGGAGGCCCTTCTTTTCTCCTATTCTAATAGGGAGGAGGCAATGTTGAAGTTGAGCCAGTACCCCACTATTGTTCAAGATTGTGATAAGGCATGCCACGGGACTTTGATTAATAGTTGTCCTTAAATCAATACCATCATGGATTAAACCAGATGTGCACATGGAGATAAATCTATATACAACAATTAAGTTTTCCAACGAATGATCAACATTAACAGAAACCAAAATATTGTGCCCAAAAGAGATTTGGTAAGAAAGAAAATGAAAAACTCACTATAAGTCCTGAAGTGAAACCCAGAATAACGTTGATGACCATGGAAAAAGCAGCAAGGTCAAAGTTGCCGATACACCCCACAAATGCATATGTAATAACATTTAGACCAAATTTTGCAAGTCGACTAAAGAATGCAACGCTTGTAATTATCCATAAGGCTTTTGATTCTATAGCGAAGTGGAAGGCATTCTTGTTTTCCTTTCCTAGCATGTGAATACAATTTGGCGCCAACAATTCCATTGTTATTTAGTCAATTACTTCAATGTCCATCGCCAAGAACTTTTGTCCACCATTGATGGTTTGACGACTGTCAGAGCCTAGGGGTGCCACTCAACTTTGGCATACACCTTTTGGCATAATTACTAATTAAACACACAATAGTACATATAATGTATATATAGGTAGATGACTGTGACAACTTGTAGTTATATGATCCATGCACGCGGGAATGGGAACGGTCTCAAGGACTGACCAATTACACTACTCTCCATTAACTTTGACTTAATTACGAATTAAATAATATTAAAATAAAATTGATAACAATTATTTATTTAAAAATACACAATACCTTTATATGTATATAATGTTAATTTTGAATTAAATATTTTAGATATTTTTTGCAAAAGTGATAGAAAGTTGCTTAAGATGGCATGTCATACCATATGGTGGATATGATGATTAGATATAACCAAAATAAAAAAGGTTATCTTGTAAAATTTAAACCGTGCGTAGGCTTTATCCAAAAGGAGCCTTACTTCAAACAAGACACTCATGATGTTGCTCTCATGCTCAAGCATTGATAATCCTCAAGATATCAAATTTGTCACTTCATTTCTACACACACAGGAAACTTGTTTAGTTGACTATCTTCTTGACTTGCACAATGAAGGTGTAGTGCCCTACCCTTGGTACATTGGTCAAGATATAGTTACGGGAGGGCTATAAATAGTGTACATGGTGTTATTCTATGTTTTAGGTATTGATTTGACTATCCAGATCATCAACGGGTTTGGTCGTAAATCCTATCTAATCATTGGTAAGGATTTACTTTATGAGTTATATGGCAATATCGTAACAAAATAAAATATAATAATAATAATGAAACATATTAAATTATTTTAATAATGAAATAGATTTTCAAAGTGAATGAAATGAGTTAAATAAATTTAAAATAATAATAATGATAAATAAAAATATAATAAGTGGGTAAAATAACAGCAAAAGGAAGTATTCGGGAGTGGGTGGAAGGAGGACATCTATAAAATAATCTTACCTTTTTCTAATAAATACCCACCGCCACTCCATCTCCGTTCCAGCTCCATTAATTAATGTGGTCAAATGAATTCAAATGTGGGATACATGGCATTCTTAGAGTAGAGTTTGAACTTCTACCAAAGTGTGGAGAGGAGGAGACATGGAAGAAGGTTCTTTCAGGAGGTGTAAAGTGTTGCAGGCATTTACACATTCTACTAGATGTACCTAACACGCCTTCAACTGATAGGGTCGCCTTTCCAACACTCTTTCTGCCAACCACTTGCTTGGTTGTTGTCTACAGAAAAAGGGGGATTTAGATTTAGAGGCACTCATTTCAGGTTAGATGTATGGTTGTATTGAATTTCTTTTGCTGTTATTTATCTTTTATTTTGAGTTATTGATTTTATTGGTTCAAACATTGGAAGTCCCTTCTTTGGTATTCCACGTATGCCTGCAATGTTTTGTGTTCTTTCACTCTTCCTATGCGTGAAAGTTCCCTATTTTAACTCTTATCCTTGTCAATGGGAGTGCCAGGATATACACATAATGGGAAGTTGGAAGAAAACGTTTCTCGGCTAGTATTAAAAATGGGAGCTTTGGCCTATACCAAAACATTATGGAGAAGGGATGGGACTTTTCTCAGGTGTTGTAGTTGCAAGTGCTCCAGTAGAAATGTACGCAATTGTGGAAGCATGATTTTGGGTAGGTGAATTATTCGACTGAATGCCTGAAATAAATGTGGCGTCATGGACTGCAACAATAGTAGGATTTGTACAAATGGGTTCGTGTGAAAGGAAAGTTGATACAAAATCTCCTTATAAATCGACTCTTGGAGTTTCTTGTTCGAATAATTTTGTGATTTCTATGCACATATTTGTGTGAGGGGATTTTTAAAGAGATTTCTCTCAAAATAGAAACCTGAAGATGGTCTAAATGGGAGATTAACTACTAATAATCTAGAGGGAATTCAATTGTTTTTTTGGCTTTGGGTTAGTATTTTAGAGCCACTCGACAGATGATATATAAATTAACCCTAGTATAAGATCTCGTGCATAACATGTCTTCATGTGTGATCCTCTTTACCATAGAAGAAATTGGAAACCGTAGAATGAACTTAAACTTTGCACTCGATGGAACCTCCTATTTTAGGGTAAATATGTTTTGAAACCTTAATCTAATCTATAATAGCGTGTAAATCCCGAGTGAAAATTGAAATTAAACTAAACCTTAATTGATTAGAAGGTTAACTTGAGGGTAGAAAATTATAAGTAACTCCTTCGTAATGAAATTGATTTGAAAGATGTTGACTTTAGAGAACCCAGGAAATCGAAATCTTGTCCCGTAATCCCTTGTTATGCCCTTTTTGACATTAAGAATAAAAGAAATTTCACATGTGGAATCGTGAAATGCAGAAACATGGGATCTTACCTTGAACACAAATCACTTGTGGTTCATGTGTAGTTTATAATGCTTCCAATCATGTACTTCTTCAAGATGTTAGGCAAGTACTTTCGTAACTCTTTTGTTATAAAGTGATGGTAATAATGAGACCATAATGTGATGTAAAAGTAAAGCATATAAGAGTGAAAAAAAGAGATTTGAGGTTAGGAATAATGTCACTCTTGGAGTCCTTATAACTCAATTAAACATTTTCATGTGTTACAAAGAATATGAGTTTCCCTTGGTGAGATCAAACTTGAGAAAAACAAAAGATATATATATATATATATATACAATTTCTTGTTGTGGGAATGTTGAATCGGGAAATAAAGATACCATGATTGAATAATGTTTATGGGAAAAAGGTATCTTGAATCTAAACCACCCCCTTAAATCCTAATATTGCTTTCTGGACATCAAGTTAGATTCACTTGAGTTGCAAGGGTAAAATGTAGACATTGAATAAATGTTTGAGAAGCATATTCTTAACATAAGAACAAGATAATTAAGTACTTTATATGCAATTTGAATTATGCCAAATAAGTATGTAAGTTATGGAATTTTTCGTAAAGGATAAAAAGCCAACTTAAAATGGTCAAACTATAAATTAAATGTGGAATGAACTGAAGAATTTGTAGGTGGAAAAAGGAGAAAATTATCCTTGCACAATAATGTTCTTGGAATGTTAATCGTAACTAAGATGCAATTAAAGAAATGATGTGTTGTGGGTTTGCCAATCCTTGAGTCCTTTTCTTGTGGTTGGGTCATTGCTAGTATTCATTCATTGGGAAAAGTGTGGCATCGACATGTCTATGGTGTTGTCATGTGTCTATGTGATTCGATGACTTGTAAGTGTCGTATGTGTCTTTGAGTTTTCTTTACTTGGAGCCCTTGTGGTGTTGTGTAGTGAGAAATGTAAGTAAAAAAAAATTATCCTGGTATTTTTCTTGTTATATTTCGTGTGTAAAATGCGGGTGTTACGGAAGGAAACACATGTTTTGGAGATGAGGAATTGTAAAAGTCAATAGATATTCTAGATGCATACAATTAGCTCTCTCTTCTGATAAAAATGAGCCTCACTTCCATGGGGGTTCGAAAATCTAGAAGCAAGCGGTGGAGGCCCTTCTTTTCTCCTATTCTAATAGGGAGGAGGCAATGTTGAAGTTGAGAAAGTACCACACTTTGCTATTCAAGATTGTGATAAGGTGTGCCACATAGCTCTCATTAATAATCGTCCTAAAATCAACACCATCATGGGTTAAATCAGATGTGCACACGGAGATAAATCTATATACAAATTGATTGATCCGGATATGTATCTCGTATTTGTAGCGGGTTTGAAGGTCTCCGAGAGGAAACTATTGCATGCTTCTTTTTCTTTGTTGTGTGTTGAAGTGTGCTTTGGAAAATATAAACTGATTAGGTTGGAGACTTGTTTGTTGAATACGACTAAACAATGTGACTATCTCGAGAGGGAACCCATGTCTTCTATACGCTGCCATAATCGTTTTCCATGAGAAGATATCTCATTATTCAAAAATACACGAGAGTACTGGTTAAAGCTGCATGGATTTCAAACCACTAAAATGCACCTACATGTATTAATTGAATTTTCGTATACTTATTCTTCATATTTCTCACGCGGAACCGTAAATGCCAGATGCATCAACAACAGAGCGTTGGAGATAAGGGACAATTGCAACATGGAGGGCGAGGATTCATTTTGTCGTTGATGTTTAGCCTTCACCACATCCATCGAATCTCTACATCTGTTAGAGTTAGCAAGGGCCTTCTCTCAAGTAAAACGCCTTTGGCATAGTTAAAATATTACTAGTTGTGAAAAGAAATAAGTTGAGGATTCTATAAACTTTATTATAAAATAACTATTTATAATTATGTCACTTTAATATAGACTAGCAATTGCATATGAGTTGTAACGCATATTGGAAGGGATGTCAATGATTGATTTATATATTTTATTTTTTATATAATATGTTTTCAAATATGTTAGATTTTTTGGTCAAATAGTTTGTCTCTACATTGATTTATTTTTTAAATTATACAAAAACAAAATGAGAGGAATACAAAGTATATGCCATGTCTAAACTTTAATAAGTATTCGTGAGAAAATTACATATAATTTATCTACAATAGTTTGGAGAAAATTCATTGCAAAATATCCCATTAAATATGAAAAAGAGTTTAGGAAGACTAAAAAAGTCTCCTTCTAAATGCTCGATAATGCCTCTCTTCCCATTATTTTTTCCAATCGATCACCTTCCATAAAACACATAATCATGAATTGTCTAATGCAATTCTTTCCACAATATAATTTTTTTTTCCATGGTTTATAAGACATTCAAACGACGAGTGAAAGAGAAAGAGCACCCTGTGTAGTTGCATAATGCAAACTTCTCCAAATCATAAAACTTCTTCCTAAAAAACCTCTACTTAATGACCGTCTAAGATAACTTTCTTTTGTTTCCTTGCATTAATAATTAAAATGTCAAATAAAGTGTGCGGAATCTAATGATGCATAAATAACTACCATGAAACACAATAGAAATTGATAGAAGAAGATGACAATAATGATGTCATTGTGAATAGTTGTGTGAAACAAGTAGTATTTTCACATTTGTATTGATAGTTTGAGTTGAGTGGGGGTGAAATACGAGTCAAATTGGCATATTGACTCTACATTGTTTGCTTGCTCTCATTTTCTCTAGCCTAAAATTTCTTGTTGCTTTCTTCCCCTAAATCTCCTCTCTTTATTAAATTGGCCTAATATTTGAATTTCAACTTAGGGTATTTATAGTTATTTCTTTCCTCCCAAAATTTTGTAAATGGAAGTGTTGCCTTTTTGTTTCCCTCTTTCTTATCATAAGCTTTTCAATACCTACATTTCATGCCATCGTCTCCTCTTTCTACTCTTTGTGATATCAATATCATGACTCCCTTATTACTTTGGAGCTTGTGATCAAGATTTCTGTTATTTGGGGTGTACTTTTCGATATCCATTTGGAGGAAGACAAAGTGGTTAGCGGTGACCTTACACTTCATCTTGAATATGATTATGGGCATCTAATTTCTTTTAATGACAACTAATATTACATATTACTTTCAAATTATAGTTTATCACATTAGCACCATCGGTGCATACTTATTTCTACTCCCATAAAATATCAACAACCATCAAAGGTTTGACAATGGCACATTCAAGAGCTCTAACATTGACATATATAAAATTTGATTCATCGGTGATTCTTTACTTGTCTAAAAGATCTGTTAAAGGTGTTCTAAGTTCCAATTGATCATGGTGTATATTGTAGTTTACAATAGTTGAAGGACACCCCAATAACCCCGCATTAAATCTCGTGTTAAATAATCTACCATGAAAATACGTTGTTGGAAAAAGACTCTTTTGGCAAAGCTCTCTCCAAAGATGGACACCTTTGCCATAATAAACTCACATGAAGAAATGGTGTACATAATATGAGAGAAAAGGGAAGGTCATTTTAAGGTTCCATTATGTCAAACACCTTTTTTAGATTGAGAAGGTAGTTTATAGCATATGAAACCACATTGTAATTTCATCATGTAGGAGGCACCTAAAAACACTTCAAGTACAAAGTGTACATATTCTAGCTCTTGTAGGATTTGCACTTATGACCTTCCTTTTAAGAGAAAAATTTCTTCACCACTAGGATAACTCTAGTGTGTTAATTGAAGGTTCTTATCTCAATTATGTGCATTGTGATGGAGTTACTTTTGTGTTCATGTTGTAAATTTGCACCCTACAACACATGCATATCTAGGAATGAATAAAAAATCCTTTGGTGTTTGTTATAAATTTGGTGATGAGTGTAGGATTATCTAGCCATCTAATTGTCAAACCCCCAAAATGTGGACTTATCAATAAATGAAATCTAAAGATAAAAATTCAATTACATCAATATCTTGAGATAGGGCTTCAATACTACTCCAAAATATAAATTTAACTCAAACAATGATAAAAGTTCTAACGAATATAGATTTGGTGACCATCTAGAGAATAACACTTGTTAATTTATTAAGATGGCATTTAAATTCAAATAAAACAATACTAGCACTCGTGTTGAATTCCAAATGCTAGGAAAAAGGTGAAATATGCGGACATGGCACCCAAGTTAAAGAGGGTCTAAAACACAAGGCACACAATAAGGATACGATATGAGATTTAAAAAAGTAAGGATAAGACAGGGGATGCGGTGAGTACGATGAATAAGAAGATAGAAACCAGCAAGAGTGTTCTTATTTCCCCTTTTTAATCAATTTTCTACCCACACATAAAATATTCTTGTTCTAAATAAACATAAACAAGTACTAAACAAGGCCATGATATGGAAAATCCTGTCGAAGATGGTGTTTTGTGTTGTGGGGGAGGGTTGTGGTCTATGTTTTTTGGGCAGGAATTTGTTTTATGGTGTGTGAATCCCGTGTTTATTTGAGAATATTTGTATTTGGTGAAGGAGCATTTTATGTAGTCAAAGAAGAGAGCTCTTTTTGTGTAGCAGTTTAGAGTCAGAGTGCTTGATTTGAGCTACTCTTGTTGCGAGCTCATAAATTTGTTGTTTGGAAAAGCAAATGCGTGAGAGAGATTTTTTTTTGTGTATATAGTTTGTGTTTTGGTTATGACAATATTTACGAAATGTGCTTTGGTTATTTGTGGATTATGGTGGAGCTAAAAGCATAATCTTGATGTAATGTCAGGATTATGTAGTGGCATTTGTTTTGTTCAAAGGAAATCAAATATCAAAATAAAATGAATGGTAATGAATTTATGAGTGCTTGAATGAGGAGAGGAAATGTAATGAATGTTTTTTCTACCTGACAAGTGCACAACAAGGTGTGATGTAGAGTGGAGAGTGTTGTAGGTAAAGAGAACGTTCCACTTGTCATGCCTGAAGAAGATAAATAGGGTAAAATGTCAAATTTTGACATGCCTTGTCACCAGTAGATTATGGACAAGTTATCGAGGCCTTTAAAAAATATAAGAGGCATCAATATGATTCTTCACACAGTGGTTAGTTGTTTTGGCTAGTATAAAACAATAATCATCTGTTTAGAAATTGAACTTTTACATAGCGCAAAAGTATTTATCTGTAATGTTCTCAGAACATACTAGTAGAAATGAGGTGACATAGGAAAGCGCATTTGAGCTATCCAAGTGGAAGTGATCAAGTTAAAATATTGTGTATATTAATAATTTTAATAGATTTAATTACAATTTGGCTTACAAACTCTCCAAACATGTGTGAATAAACTTACATATAATAATAATATTAAAAAATGAACTAGTTGAATGTATCTTGTTAAAAAAATTAAATTATTTATATCGTTCACTGGGAATTATTTTACAATTTTTTTCTCCTTCGAGAGCGGCACCCTAAACATGTAGTTAGAGTAAAATTAGCAAAATAAATAATGTTGTCCCTACCGCAAATGTCCATTAATTGATAAACACAAGTGGTAAAGTGGCCCGCCATGCCAAGCATATTTATGGGAAGGTCCAAGGTTCCATCCCTAATTTCCCAATGGAAAATAACAAAACATACATAATTTAACAACCCTAAGAACTAGCAATCATACGTGAAGTGTACGATGGAAACGCCAAAGGGGATGGAGTGAAGAATGAAAAAATGAGGAAGCAAAAAAGAGGGAAAGGATGAGGGGTTATCAAGAAGGGGTTCGATGGAGGGGTAGGACATTGTGTTGCAATGTATCGTCTCTATCTTACAAGTATTATTCACGGTGGTGCAATATGTGTTTAAAGAGGACAAACTAAAAAAGGGGGAAATTTGAAAAGGTTCCATGTTTGAGACCCAACTGAAATGCATGTATCACACATTTTCCACATGTCAAATTGTAAGACCCTAATAATATCGGTTATCTGTGAATTTTATTTGTTTACACCAAATCCACAACATGGACAAAAACCTCCTCGACATCACAAAAATATGTGTGAAGTCTCTCCAAATGTGGTGACAAGGACGTGCTCTCTGATTGTTTATGCCAAAAATGCATAGTCATAGGTGTTTTCCTAGTGGTCCAAGGTCTCATGTTTGAGTGCTTCGATACACCGAAGCAATGAAACACCCCTAAAAATGCATTTTCCATAATTGGAAGCAAAAATTTCTTACTATAGCAATCTATTTATTTACCATCTGTTTTTAACGGATTTCGACAAAGTCAATATAAATATAGTTTGGGCATATATTTAGGATTTGCGTGTACAAAAGTGAAGCGGTAAGACGCATCGCTTGTATTTTCCAGGTCAGTGGTCCGCTTTCTTTTGCAAGTCGACAAGCATAACATGCCTATAAGTCCAGAAGAAACCCAGAATAACGTTGATGACCATGGAAAAAGTAGCAAGCTTATGCTTCTTTTGTTAGTCTTTGCTGCTTCAATCTCTTGGACTCCTCTTCAATGTTCCTTGATAAAGCCCAATGGTAGTAAGTAAATTAGAAACATCAAAAAAATAGACACAGACACTAATATTATATGCTGCATATTAATGTAAAATACCATTTCAAGCATTTGGCACCCTTGCTCCTCCTTGCGCCTCTCAATCAAAACTTTGTGAGCAAGAAGCTTCCAGTGCTCTCTCTCTCTCTCTCTCTCTCTCTCTCTCTTTCTCTCTCTCTCAATGGTTTGGGGTCTGTATGAGACTCTCTAACCTCGTTTAAACACTTTGTCTCTAGTCAAATGATTTCTTCTTTTGACTCAAGGTCTCAAAAACAATCCATGGAGTCTCTTCATCTCTCTTCAATATTAAAATATCCAAATCATTAAAGCAATATCTCTCTCTCTCTCTCTCTCTCTCTCTCTCTCACTCTCTCTCTCTCTCTCTCTCTCTAAATGGTCTCTCTCTCTCTCTCTCTCTCTCTCTCTCTCTCTCTCTCTCTCTCTCTCTCTCTCTCTCTCTCTCTCTCTCTCTCTCTCTCTCTCTCTCTCTCTCTCTCTCTCTCTCTCTCTCTCTCTCTCTCTCTCTCTCTCTCAATTTTCATCTCTCTCTCTCTCTCTCTCTCTCTCTCTCTCTCTCTCTCTCTCTCTCTTCTAATACTCTCTCTCTCTCTAAATCTCTCTCTTCTCTTGATTTTAAAAAGATATCTCTCCATGACACAAGTAAGACGGGTACATGAAAAGTCAGTTTTGTTGCTTTCTCAATGGTTTGGGGTTGTATGAGACTTCTAACCTTGTTTAAACACTTTGCAAGAATAGTCAAATGATTTGGAATTTTGTTTGACTCAAGGTCCTGCACAAACAATCCATGGAGTAGCTTACATTAATGTTCAATATTAAAATATCCAAATCATTGAAGTAATATCTTCAAATAAACAAGGTATATAGAAACCAACATTGCATTTTTCTTTCTCACTGCCAAAATGTACAATACCCTTTAAATGGTCAATATTCATCTGCACAAAATTGTACTTAACAACATCCACGCTAAACTTTTCAACAATAGTGAAGGCAAAAAAGGGCATCATCCTTGTTATGACTCCAATTTTCATAGTTTGATACACTTGAGATACGTGAAACATGTGCGTGCCAACAATAGAAGTTAATAATACATCTGGAAAAGTAAATATAAAAAAATTGGTTTGATTTTTAAAAA